>VZTA01020589.1:0-36587 GCA_013398855.1 Mohoua ochrocephala
GTATGTGGCCATTTTGGTTATTAACATCTACAGCAATATAGCAATACAAAAGCATAAAAATCACACTGAAGAAAATTAAAAAGGAAAAGAAAGAAAGAGAAAGAAAGGAGAAGAGTAGAAAGGTATCACCACTCATGGATTCAACGACAAGACTTGATTGTTGTAATTTAAATGTTTGCTGGTCAAAGTGATGGTCTCAGTTTTGATCTGCCAGGGGTGGGGGAAGCCCATGAGACATAGAGTTCAGTGGGTTAATCTATGTTCAGGTTTACATGGGAATGCCCAGACACCTCTCCTGGGGAGGGGCGTTTTACACTGTGTTCTGCAACACCATGAATCTGTTGCAACTGTGGATCATGTGCAGTCCTCTGGTGGAAGACCCCAGAAATGAGTCTGGTGGCTGTGGTCTCCCCCTGCCAGGCCCAGCCAGGGCTTATTTTCACATATGCTGAGTTGGCTTTTCTTGTGGATACATTCTTCTCAGCCTTGTTTACTTCTCCTTAGACCTGAGATAATTGGACAGAAACAGCACCTTTATCTTATCTCAAGTTCCCATCAGGAGGCTTAACTTACTGTCCAGATTTCCGGGAATTCACAGAGGCATACTGGAGAGAGGGAGAGCAGGGAGTTCTGTGGTCTCCGATGAGCAGTTGCTTCTTTATACAGTTTGCCATAGTGGGCAAAGTCCTTCAGTGGTTACCTTAACAGTGTTTGAGCCATTAACCATTACCTGTGGACCAGTCAGAGATTTATCAGTAGGATCTCTCAAGGCTGCAGCTCAGAATCTTTCCTGCTCATTCTACTTCCTTAGCTGTTGCCGTGCAGCACATGTGGGTTTTTGTGAAATGTTACTGTTTTGATATAGTGGCATTTCATGTCTGGTTTTTTTTCTATTTTACTTCTCTTGTAATTCTTTTTATATATGTTGGAAAACAGTAAAGAAGCAGGATCTTTGAAGTTCTTTATTGATGGAAACGTTGCAAAAAATTTCAGATTTATATTCTAGTCATTTATGTGCAGGGGTGTTTGTCAAAAGAACCTGTAGGACACATCACTCAGTTCTGTTGAATTTCAGTGGAATTTCGAAGTCTCACTCCCTCAGGCTCTTCTTCCCAATTCTTTATACCTCAAACATCAATTTTACCATAAAAATGATTTATTGGTACGCCCTTCAGACAAAAAACACGAAGAAGCTCTTAGGGCAATTGTTTTCCTTTAATTACCTGGTATTTCTATCCAGATTTCATATACTCCCCTGCTGCTTCTGGTCCTCCGTGATATTATGCATTTTGTCACTTTCCCTGGTCTGCAACTGAACTGATAGGTAACTTGCTATTTGTAAATGGGATTTTAAGTCACACAATCTTTAACAAATAAAACAACATATAAATCAGCAAATAGAAGAGGACAATTGAATGTGATCTATCATAGAGAAATGAGCAAACCACTTGTTATGAGGCAATGTCTCTGACAGTGATGAGGGACTGTACAAAATCAAGTAAAATATAAAAGAAATACATGTTTTAGAGGTTCATAATTTTGTATTAAACAGATATATTTACTACAGCATTATTAGCGATAGTATAAAATGGCATTAAAGAAAACCAAATTAATTTTCAGTGTACTGTCGTGTTAGTTTTATTTAATATGATTTTAAATATTTAAAATCTTAGTTAGAAAAACAAAAAAATTGTATTACATTAATGTACAACCTCTTGGTATAGCTAAAAATTGAGCTTCTGGTTTTTGTCAGATTAGTTTATAAGTATCCATAATTTCCAAAATACCTCTTCGCATTTGTCGCAGTTCGTAATGAGAACTGCTTTCTCTCCTGCTCCTGTCATGCCCCTTCACGTAACAAAATTCTCTTTCCTTTATTCCACACGCTCTCCTTAGCCTCTGGCCCTGACCTGGAAAAGGTCCTCACAGCTCTTTGGCTCACAGACCAAAGGAGCTGAAGAGAGCTGTCACTTGTCACTGTCTAGTCAGCACTCCTTTTGTAGTGCTGTATGATTGATGGAAAAGAACCTTAAGCCCTGTTAATCAGCACGCAAGGGAGCCAGCAGAAAATGATAGAGGCTGATAAGTTCCTTGAAGTCACTTTTATATTGAAATCCCTTGAAAATTTTATATTGGTTAAATTTTATCAGGCCTTTTCCATTCAAAGACAGTTTACTTGAAAATGGTTTGTGCAGAGCAATTGCAGTAGCACAGACTGCTGCAGCATACTAATACTTTGAATTCATGAGACCATTTTGTACCTGTCCAACAAAACAAAATTGCACCAAGGCAGCGTTTGCCTTGCTGAATACAGTTTGCTTCCAACATAGTTTTTAAGCTCTCCCATATCCGACTTATGTGCTGTGCTGATGGTAGCAAAACACTGACTCCATTTACAGTTCCATTTTGAAGATAGTTGATGAATTTACATTATCAATGTTTAATCAGTTGTTTACTTGTGTTGTGGTTTAACTCCAGCCAGCAACCAACTAAACAGCAACAAAACCCACCAGATGGGATACCCAGCACTTGTTGGCACAGTTGGCTAGACCAGGCATCTGGTCTAGGTCATCAGTCTTTTTAGTTGCATCCCTTTTTCCAGACTGTGCTGCCTTCCCAAGACTAGGCATCAGAGTAAGGTTCACCAGGCAATGTGTGTCACCTGTTAATCATCAGCTATTGTTTCCTACCTATGTAGTTCTGTTCGTAAAATCCACACCACTACAGAGCCTTAAATTGCTCTTTGGAAAAATCTTATGTCATTCTGCTTGTATATACTGTACCCTTTATGGGCCGCCTCGTTTCCTTGCTTCCAGTCTCAGCCATTCTCCATGCTCTTGAAATGCTAGGTTACTGTACTGGAGAAGATGCTGAAAGAACTATTTAATGTCTTCCTGTGTATTTTTTCCTTACTTTCCTTCCTTACCATATTTAATGAAATAACCCATGTCACAGATACTTTGTATATAGGTACAGAAATCTAAACATTGAAAGAGTTCAATATAAAAACAACTTGAACAACAAAACAATCATGAAGAAGAATGCCATGCCCTTAATACATTGACTTCCTGTTTATTATTCTCAGTATTATGCAATTTTTTTGTGATTATTGTTCCCCCTTGACAATTTTACCAGGGGAATTTTGCAAACAGAGGTTTTCTATTTTTGTTCTCAGAAAGCAGATTAGTGTTTCGTTGTTTCAAAAAAAGCATATGTTTTTTCTGTTACAGGAGTACACGATAGATGTTTTCTTCCGTCAGAGATGGAAGGATGAGAGATTAAAGTTTAAGGGCCCAATGAACATTCTTCGATTGAACAACCTAATGGCCAGCAAAATCTGGACCCCAGATACATTTTTTCACAATGGGAAGAAGTCAGTGGCACATAACATGACGATGCCAAACAAGCTTCTGCGAATCCAAGATGATGGGACACTCCTGTACACCATGAGGTATGTCTGTTCATCTCTTCTCTACTCAAACTATTTCTTGATGTGATTTTTCCATCAAACAATTAAATCAGGTTTCAGGAGAACTCTCCTTTGTTTTATTTCTCTCTAAGCAGAAAGAAAGCTAGGAAAATGCATGTTTTGTTTCCAGTTCTGTTCAAAGTCTCTTGGCTGATTATGAGTTAGATCAATTTTCTTATGCATGCCTCAGTTTTCATATTTTTGTAATATGTTAAAGATGTTGTACACCTGAATAAAGTTATTTGAGACCTTCAGATAGAGTTTACCAACTCTGTCTTAGAATGATTAAAACAGTATGGGAGTTTTGCCTGTTACTGCAGCCATTGTACTGAATATGTGAGTCCCTAAGTAAATTTATTATTAAAATCAGGAGCAGTTAAAAAACAGAGAACGAATAAAGAGGTAATAAGGTCTCAAATTCTTTCCAGCAAGAGCTACAGGGAGAATATGTCTTACTCTGTAATTACTGTTTCTTTATGTCTAATTGCAATATTTAACTTAGAATTTTAATTTTTTCATCCTGTGCATCATTAGTAGCTAGATAAATATTTAGCTGGTAAAATCTTAACATTTGCTTAGAAAATAGAGTATAGAATATGAAAAATTGTTAGAAATCATGTATACATAGATATAAGCAGCATTTTCATAAGACTGATTTCTTCTTTGGTAACTCTTTTTGCAATAATGTTACCTTTTTGAAATTTTCTACCAAATTTCCAGAAGCCCTTGACTTGATTTTTTTCTTTTTCTTGGAGAATGCCTAATAAATTGAAGTTGTTGTGAAGGTAGACTTAAGATCCCCAGGCTAAGTAAGACAGAAAATGTGAGCTCTAAAGTGAACATGTACTGTGGTGCTTTTTCCATGCAGCCATGGCAGCATCCCTGAAGCCCAGTTTTAGCTACACAACCCTGAAACCCTTACAGGATTGAGTGTTGAGGGGTAGACTGCTAATGATGCTGGGTGATGTAGTGGTCAGAGAGATTCAGGAAAGTTTGCTTGAAGTAAATTCAGACCCCATGTGTTGCATTTTTGATGGGGCTCAAATCAATATTTGAACTGTTGTCTGTATAAGCTGACTGAAATTCTCTTCTTCCAGAAGGTATAATAATCACATGCTATAAATACAGGAAATTCTGTGTGAAACCATTGTGAAGTATAAGCTGGGTCAGGTTAATTATAATTAACTAAGCATTTTCATTACTTGTAAGTATGTTGGTTCTCAGGGTATGAGATTAATGTGTACACTGTTCTAACTGTTTTGCCTAGATTTTAAACAGCTATTTTTATCGTGTCTACATAAAATGATTGTGTGATTTATATCAGAGGCTCACGCAGTTCTTTCCTTTGCCTTCAGCTGTTTGCTGATTCTTATCTCTCGGTGCCCCTTGAATTCAAAAAAATATTCCTGGGGAGTGGAGGAATAGAAACATGAAATATTTTTTGGTGGAAGGCTGGGAGAAAATAGCAGAGAATACAATAACTAGGAACCACTGGGAGTACAGAAGGATGTAACTGATGTTTGAGGCTGAATGAAGAGGAAGAAAGGCATACAAAATGAGAGAAAAAAAATCTCTACCCAGAGGAGACTCACAGGATAGGAAGGAGAAACATAGGATCTTTTTCTTGTTTTTTTTTTTCTTAAATTCAGAATAATAGGGAAGTCAATGAAAAGCTTTCTTCAATTTGTTTTAAATTATTTTTTATTGTACTAATCCCCGTATATGAAACTGGGATATTGCTGGGGTTTTTTCACAAAATGAGCAAAAGTGGGTGCTTTGTTAACATGTGGTCACGCTTTACATAAATATAAAGAATAATCGTAAGTAACATGGAGAATGAGCAGCAGCAATCTTTTGAAAGAACACAAATATTTTTTCTCTATATCTTCCACTCAAACTGTAAAAAAATTAAATTCAGAAGACGGGAGTACAGTTCTTTGGCAAGTAAAATGTATTTTAGATGCTTTTATAGTGAGCCTTTAAGAGCCATATTAGCCCACATGTACCTCAGAATATTATGAGAAGAAAATTATTGTTCTTAACAACCTGACAATACTTAATTTGTATTTTTCTCTAAATGGCCTTTGCTCATAATTTTGAGGTCAGCTTTGACAGGTTCTTATTGTGATGAGTAAATGCCTTTCAAAGGAACACATAAAATGGAAGAAGTAAAAGCTGATTTAAATTCTTGTTAGTTTAATATAAAATTTCAGTTTAATCTACTAGATTGGCATGAACTTTGTTCATTTCTGTGGAACTGATTTTTTTTGTCCTGCTAAATGACTTAAACGCATAGCGGTCTTTTGCCTTTTAGGCTTACGGTCCAAGCTGAATGTCCAATGCACTTGGAAGACTTCCCCATGGATGCTCACTCATGCCCACTGAAATTTGGCAGCTGTAAGTATGTCATGTGAAGCACAGCCTTTGATTAGTGAATATATAACATTTCTCAGCATAATTTCGTTTCAGTAAATTGTTACATGAGAAATGTAAACCACAAGACGGGACTTGTTAAAAACAAAATTGTAACCTGACACATCAAAATCTCTTTTCTCTATCCAGTGTTGTGTCTTCTAGTGTATTTTAAAGATTTCATGACTCCAGTTAACAATAAACGCCCTGCACCTGATCAACACTGCACTGGTCTACTGTCACTGCAGTGTGCAAACCACACCGATGAACACAGAACTGGATGCACGTAGCCTGTGTAGTATTGACAAAGAGCAGATCAAAGACTTCAATGAGTGGGTTTTCTCATTTATCACAACAACTTAGTTTCTCTTTATTGTTAATGATATTTTTTATATTCTTAGTCAATGAAGGCAATAACAAATGGCTTTATGTGATAAAAAATTTCATTCCTTAGTGCATTTGCATGTTATAGACAGGTGGAATTTGACCTCACTAGTATTATTTTAACAGCAGCATTATTTCACTTTCTTAGATTACAGCCATTCTTCTTCTTCTTCTTCATTACATATATATTTTCTGGATTTTTTACACTAAAAGTTTTCTTTTTTTTTTCCTTTGGCTGCAGCCTTTGTTCTCTGCTGGGCCCAGGAAAGGAGATGGGGTCTTTTTGAGGGAACCAAGTTAAAACCTACAAATTCTGGCTGATTTTACAATAATCGTAGCAACCACAGAATACAAAACAGGGGATATGCTGCCACTAAGGACATCATTAACCAGATGATGCTTGTCATAGCACTGTGCATTCTCTCCATTGTGCTCCAATATCCCTTTTCCTTGGAGTTTGCAGCAAATTAAACCAAGCCTGTGCTTCTGATGATGTTTCCACGCTTGAGGGAAATCTTAGCTACGGAGATAAAAGATCATTGGAACAAATGCTATGTGCATCATGGAGCCTTTTCTTGCCCCCTCATATCATATTTGTAATACATAACGCAGCCCGAATAACAAACATCAGAGATGTTAGCCAAAATCGGCTCCTGACTGATAATATTTACATATATGTGCCCAGCAAGGCACATTTGATTTATAAGGTGTTGTAGGAAAAAAAGACTCATATGTAGCCTCAAAACAACTTGAAAACTCTTGTAATAATGAAACTCATACTCAGGCCAAAAGGCTCCTTTCTTCATGTGCGTTTTTAGATTGGAAACCTTTATGACTAGGTATATCAGGCTTTGTGTGAACCGCTTCCTTTTTTGTCTTTTTTTTTTTTGGTCTTGATTTTTTGCTTTTCTTACCAGCTTGTTCTTTATTCCCTGTCTACAATTTTCTAATAATCAGAGGAATTCTAAATGTGAGCAATGTGATTTTAAAAAAACCTGTCTTTCATTTCCCTAAAAGTCACCTGTGCTTCAGCCTATTGGCACATCCAGGGGACTCTTTATTTCTGTTCATTTTGAATGGCTTCACACACATTTTATTTCTTTACCTAGGACTCATTTCTAGACAACTGTGCATTTTTCAGCTTTTATTCTGGGATAGAATCTGAATGATGAATAGTGGTGAAAATAAGCAGGAATCCTGAGGATTTTGGTTTAACTAAGGCAAGTTTGCCAGTGGTATATATTTGTCACAGCTCTTCATACACTGCTAATCTTAAATTGCTAGGAGGATCATCAGCACATTTGGATGTCTCTTTTTATACAGAAGAGAAAAGCCAAACTGAATGTATGGGAGAAGCTGTAGCTTAATAGATCGCTTTTCTTTATTCTTTCCAAAAAGTCCAGCTGACAGTGAAGAGAATGGGGGGAAATCAACAATTTGCCGTACTGCTGGTTTGCATTAAAGCAGAGATATTTTTGTGGAAAGCTGGAAGGATAGATAGGAAGTGTTAAAAATCTCCGCTTGCTACCCACCTCCTAGATTTTGTTAGTCATGCAATTTATGGCTAGTTGCATGAAGAAGCTACTTTGTGAGCCTCAAGAGACTTCTCAAGTGAAAATGTTTGCAGACCAACAGTAATGATGCTTTACTTTTTAATTGTACTGCAATTATGGTGTAAGATTTAAACTGTACTTGTCTCAGTCAATCAAAATGAACACACAACTTCTTCCATCAGTAGTTTACCCTTTTCCTTTCATACTCCGTTTTTAAATAGGATATTAGACTGGAAAAACTTTCAGGACATCCTCATTTTTTTTCTTACTTACTGGAGAGGCATTAATGCTTTTTAAAATACAGTGTTGATTTGCTTTCATACTAGTTTATCTTGACAGATCCCAGGCTAAATGTATGTTTGATCATGAATGTACTGAGAGAGAAGCCTGTTTAATGTCAGTGTGTCCCCCAAAATAATGGCAACTAGTGAGATTTAAGAGGGTAGTCAGGGCAAGGTACCAGGGTGTTGTCACTGCTGGCTTCCCATATTTAAGTCTGAATTTCAACTAATAGTAAAATGCTTGTGATACATCCCTGCAGTTGAGAGTGGAGACAATGGAAGGTCAGAACTACACACCAATGACTTTTCAAAAATGTTGTGTGTTGTAAATCTTGCAAATTGTCATTCTTTTCATCTGCCTTATCATGAATTATAGGATACATATAATATCTAATCCCTGACAAGTCTTTTAACAGTGTAGAAGAGATGCTGTTTGTAGCTTAATAAATTGTGGTTAATAAGATCACAAGTGAGTGCCCTGTTCCTGTGCTGCAATAGGCGCTTACTTTACAGTAAAGCTATTTTAAACAGTCAAAGGTATTTTTTATCATATAATTTTAAATTTTTTGGGGTGAGTTTTTTTTAAAAAAATAAGTAGCTCTTGTAATTCTGTGAGTTTTGATGGAAACTGTTTAATTTGAATTGCTGACGAAATATTTTACCTTGTTTCTCACAGATGCATACACAACTTCAGAAGTGACATACATTTGGACTTATAATGCTTCAGATTCAGTGCAAGTGGCACCAGACGGCTCAAGACTGAATCAGTATGATCTTTTAGGCCAAACAATTGGAAAAGAGACAGTTAAGTCAAGTACAGGTTAGTAAAAGATATTTTGGAGAACAAGGCATCTACTGGCTGTGAAGACTATATTTCAGGTGGTGTTAAAGGCTACTGAAAAAGAATGTTGCAAAATATGATCTATTAGGCATGTACTGTACAAGTCATAGTCAATGTACTGTACAAGTAACACAAAACAGCACTTTACTGATTCTTTCAAATTATAATTAACTGGTGATAGCAGGGATGAACTTGTCCTCAGTAACTGTTTTTTTAAATGCTATCTGGAGCTCCATGTAGAATCCTAATATTTGTAACCCAAGGTTGGGATATTTGTTAAATTTCATATTGTAAATGACATAGATTTTGTCTAAAGCAGACAGATTTCAGCCATGTTTCCCTTCCATCATGTTTTTGCCATTAAACACTGGAGTATTCTACTAGACTCTAGACTGTTTTCCTGCATGTGCCGGGCTGTGATGGACCCCCATGACTGCTTTCTAACCGTGATTAAGCTCTCAGACAGCTGTTGTGGGAACACAGAGGGTTGCTTATGAGCAGAAGCCTTCAGGGCTGGAGTTCTCAGTGCATACAAGATTTCCTGGAAGTCCCTTAACACTCACCTTTCATGGAACGCAGTGGGAATAAGACACAGCTGTACTCAAAATCTTTCTTATGTTCTGTAGGATGCTTTCTATTACAAAATACCTGTGGTACTATATAACCTTAGAACATTTGTTTCACATAAATGTAGCAAACTTTTTCTTAGCAAAGAAATGGACATTCTTAAGATGATAACCTTTTGTTTCATTGTATTTTGTTTGCTTGTGGCCCCTAGGTGAATATACAGTCATGACGGCTCATTTTCACTTGAAGAGAAAAATTGGTTATTTTGTCATTCAGACTTACCTCCCCTGCATCATGACCGTCATTCTCTCTCAAGTGTCATTCTGGCTGAACAGAGAATCTGTACCTGCCAGGACAGTCTTTGGTGAGTATACTGAGTAGTGTTGGCTCTGTTTGCAACAGCCGAAGATGCTAGGAAGTACTTCTGAAGTAAAGGGCTTCTTCATTCAAGTTAAAGTGTTTGTAGAATGTGATATGATTTCTAGTCCAAACAGCTTTCAACTGCAGTTTACACATCTCCTGAGAATCCCAAAGATTTTGGAAATTAGTACATACAAGCAAACTGTCCTCGTATATCCTTGACTTTTTTAAGAGGAAAAAAAGTTCGCAGAATAGAAAAAGATGATAATGTTTCTATTTTAAAAGTAAATTTAGTAAACTTAGATGATTTTCTGAAACATCTTACTTACCTTGATATCATCCAAGTATTCTTGTACTTGGCAGATAAGCAAATTTCTAAATTTGTTTGTAAATTAGGCAAATTAAGTTTGAATTTTTTGAATTATTTGTGTTAAACTTTTCAAGCTGCAATTCTTTTAAAGAAACCCTCTTCTGGGGTTTTGGGCAACACTTTTTCATTAATTCGAATTGGCGATTACTATGAGGCAGCAAACAGCTTCAGCAGAGCAATATAATGGTGTTTCTCTTACAATAAGGTTTTGCTCTCTTTTTAAGGAGAGCAAAAATGTCTTTCTTATTTGCAAAACAAAGTTCATTTAGTTTGTTTGCTTTTAAACAAAAAGAGATCAGCCCAGTAAAATTAAAGTCTGTGTGGAATCAGCCATCAGAAATGTTGCATAAAATTGTATGATTAGTCATCAGTAAACACCATGTACTCCTCAAAAAATAGGCCAAACTCAAATGCATATTAAGTATGATGCACAACAAAGCATTTACTGTCGCTCCTGGTGGAGAAAATGCCACACAAAGCCTTGCGAAAATTGCAGGTTTGAATATGAGCCTTATTGAAGTCAGATGAAATAGGTCAGTGGTTTCAGTGGGACCAGAATTCTACCATGGTTTTCCAGGCAGCTATCAGGAAGATTTTTTTTTTTTTGTCTTTCTTCAAAATCTTCTGTGAATTTATCCATTTTTGCTTATGAAAATGTACATTCCTGTTTTCCAGCCTTGCAAGTACACTGTCAAATCCTTCTATATCTGTGTCTTTGCCCTTTTCTGTACCCACTCCAATACATTTAGGACAGTGTGACTGGTTTCTCCAAAAAAAGTCTCACATCTGCTCTTCCTAAAATGCACTTTCTGTTACTGTGTCGCTGTTAACAAGGTACTACACCCATAACAAGGCCCTGGGATAATTTTCCTGAAATGTGTCCCTTCCTGCACGCCTCTTTCTTGTTCTTGATTTATTTTTTGTTTATTTTTTTTTTAGAAATAAGTAGTATCTTCATGGCAGCCTGCTGCTTTGCTCTCCTGAGGTTTAGTATAATGTGGATAATGAAGTGTCCTGCTTCAGGATGTCTTGAGGGAAGTGCGTAGGAGGGCCGCAAGAACACAATCACACCACTCAGTGACATGAAACCTGGAATCTGTTTACTAAGAATGATGGGTTTATTGCAGACATAGCAGTTTTATGCTAGTATTTTATTCCTGCCGCGCAGACGTGCACCCTGTGTGCCACTCAGGGCTCTGTCCCCTCCAGGCCAGCTTAGCCTGGCACCCTGAGCCCAGGGAAACAAGACACATCCAGGCTCTGCCTGATGGAGAAGCCTTAGCCCCAGCATGCAGCATTTGCTCCTCAGGCTTAGCCTTCTTCATTGAGTTGGGCTGGATTTTCCCTGAGGAGCTATTTCTTAGCATTCTTTTACACTCTAGATGCGATTGTCAGCATAAGCTGCCAGTGGGCTCTCTAAATACACAGCCTCAGGTGGATCTCCCAGTCTTTCTCCATACCTACTGGCAGCAGTTGTCACTGGGATTTCTGATACCCTCGACTCTCTTGCCTGCATGTGTTACAAAAATGTGCAGTTAGCCAGAGTTTCATAACAAAGTTAATCTATTGCTCTTTACTGGTTTTTGGCTGTACTGAATTATTCTTGTCCGTTAGAGCTGGGCAGGTACACTCAAGGTTTCATCTGGGTGATACTTTCAGGTGGACTCCATCCAGTGACACAAGATGCCCATACTAAAGTTAATAAAACAACCTACATTCAGCAGGGAATATAAAAATTGTAGGGGGTATTCCTTTACACTCTTATTGATCATACTTAATTTTTAGTTTTTATATGGAGTAGTCACTTGCTAGATACCAATGCATCTTTGCATTGTATAGTAAATATATCAATATTAAAATAGAATTAAACAGAAGTTATTGGTTTTGAAAAAGTGTTTTTGAAAATCAATGAAAATCAATGAGAAATTTATTTCAATGACCTTCTTGAGAGCTAAGGACTAACTACTGGAATACTGTTCCTTTCAAAGAAACATAACTTCTAGTTATTCCAAGCACCACTTAGCATGTACTATTTCAAGGGTGAAAGAAGTTACTTTTCCTTTCCCTTTCTATTCTCTTGCAATGTAGTTTCAAGTTCTGGGTTAACATTAAGGGATTGGTATAATGAGGCTTATTTTATAGTTGAGCTCTTTAATCCCTTTTCTTTATGGCATCTGTTTAATATTGTTGACCTACCCTATCCCAAACGAATTATGGCCTAATGCTATATTGCTTCAACTTTGCTTTAAATTATTGGAAGAAGAAAGTTTTGTCATCGTTGATTAAATAAGTCTTGAATGTGTTTTCTCTAGCAGATAAATCTGATTGCATTCTTAATGAAAGAGAATAAGCCTGGTTCATAATGCCTTCATTTAGTGCAAGATTACAATCTGTTTCATTTAGTAATGTGTTTATTGTTGTGTATTTAGTGTAAACAATATTAGCAAAACTAATCTTGTGCAGGTTATTGGTAATCTTGCTTCATTTTTAATGGGTCATAGCATTTGGAAGCATCACGTGTATTTGAATAGCAGCATTAGATGCAGGTGACAGAAAATCAGAAATTAGTTTTCTTAGTGCTACAGTTATCTATGTTTTAAGTCACTTGGAGCATCAATGAAAATGATAAAATAAATGTAGTTAGGTGTATATTCTTTGTTAAGTGAAGCAGGAGAGAACAAAAATTAGTCTTATTATTTAGTACATTGTCCAAGATGCAGAATTTTAAATTCACATAGCTATGTTCTTTTGTCAGCTCACTGTGATAATTTTATTGTTACTCTGCGTTCCTGTGTCTGTTTTCACTTGTTCTTGATGTGGGTCCTTTCCATGGGGTGCAGTGCTTCAGGAACAGACTGCTCCAGCATGGTCCCCTGTGGAGCCGCAGGTCCTGCCGGAAGCCTGCTCCAGCACAAGTTTTCCATAGTGTCAAAGCCTCCTTCAGGCACTCACCTGTTCTTTCATGGGGTCCTCCGTGGGCTGGAGGTCAATCTCTGCTCCACCGTGGACCTCTCCATGGGCTGCAGGGGCACAACTGCTTCACCATGGTTTTTACCACAGGCTGCAGGGGGAATCTCTCCTCTGGTGCCCGGAGCACCTCCTCTCCCTCCTTCTCCGCTGACCTGGGTGTCTGCAGAGCTGTTTCTGTCACATATTCTCACTTGTCTTCTCTGGCTGCAGTTGCTTCTGCTCAATATAGTTTTTTCTCCATCTTAAATATGTCATCCCATAGACACTGCCAGTGTTGCTGTTGGCCTCGGCCTTGGCCAGCAGTGGTGGGTCCCTCTTGGAGCTGTCTGGTGTTGGATCTCTCAGACATGGGGGAAACTCCTGGCAGCTTCTCACAGAAGCCACTGCTGTAGCTCCCCACTACCAAAACCTTGCCATGCAAACCGAAAGCAACTTTATAATTGTGACACTGCAGAAAGAGGAACCCAAGAAAAGTTCAGATTTGTTCTCTGGTTATTTTTACAAGGGAATTGAATAATAGAGACCCATCCTTTTGAACAATTCTATATATACGAAATACCTTTTCCCATTTCATCGAAAAAAATCTCTACTGTCTTTATTCTTCTCTCCTTTCACATGCTGCAGGTTATCTTTTGTGCCTTTAGAGGTATCCTGCCACTCACACATTTCTGTTTATAATTTGTTAATTGGGAATTTCTGCTAAATGTAGATATAATAATGTAGTGATGGGCAGTGGGCAGTGGAAAACTAGCCCTGAATAAGAGACTGAGCTGGCTGCAAACAAACTAATACATCTCCTCAGCTCAGTGGTGTGTGAAGACACTAGCTCATATTGCAGTGGTGGCATAATTGCACGCAACTTTTACTGGAGTAGGGGTAAATAGCACTTGCCCTTCGGCTTTGGGAATAAGCTTGTCTGTTGCTCAATGGGAAGTTGTGTTCCATTGCTCAGTATTGATACAGTGAAGCAGCATGGTACCAACTTCACCATATGGATACGTAGCTTACCCGACTGATTGAATTCAACTTTTCTATAAATAGATTACGTTATGGTTCTTGCCTCCCAAGCTATTTAAAAAGGGTGGTTTGTTGTTCTTTTAGTAAAAAGGGTAGACAAAGTGTTTGAGCTATTTTCTGTAATCTTTCTCTCAATAGTGGTTCAGACTTACCTCCTGGTGTTCGAGCAGAATTGTGGTACACTCCTTTTGTATTGCATTTTCTAGTAACACATACACACTGAGTAAATAAAAGGAAACAACATAGTGTGTAGCCAAATGTTATGGTGCAATACCTTAATATCATGCTGCATCCAGAATTTTTAAGCTTTTGTTTACAGCTCTAACCATTTGCTCTTGGAATGATAAAATGAAGTAGTGATCTGTATCTCTGAAATGGTCGACAATCTTTTCTTTCTGCTGTTATTTGTATTTATGAATCTATTTGGGTTTTGGACCAGGTTGGGATGTCTAATTACCAAAACACATTTGCACTTGCTGTTAAAAAAAATAGAACAATGAAATTAACTTCCTAAATTAAAAAAAAAAAAAAAGCAATTTATCAATCCTTTTGTGGTATATTCTTCAACCATTATGTGTAACTTTGCAAACTTCTGTGATAAAAGGATAAAATAGTGGGAGGAGTAGCCTGAAATTATAAGAAATAGAGCACGTTTTAAACCTTTTGTACAAATTATTTGCCAAGCTGCAGTGCCTCTTTTTTACAGAAATGTCCTTTGGTAACTCATTAATTAGGCCTTTCGCTTTCAAAGAAGGTGTCCACATTCTGGCACAAGAAGGCTAGGATGTGTTTCATTGACTAAAGTCTCTTCAAATGAGAAAAATCAGCTAATACACAAGAGGTGAAATTAGGGTCCAAAAGTTTGTCCCTGTCAAGGAGTAGCCTGATTTGCACACAAATGTGAGCATAAACTAGTCATCATGACAGATTTTAACTTTAATGTATATGTGCTAGCTCCTCCAATTTCCACCCTATGCTTTTAGTTAGACATTTCTAGTTTTTCAGGTTACCTCTTCCACTGTTATAAGCATAACAGAGCTGGTGTTTTCCAGAGATGTAAGTTTAGTGCCAGTGAAAAGTGTTGAATTTGCACCTCTGGAGATGGATTTTCTCTCTTCAGTAAGCAAATGCTGTTTCAAAAGCAGCATCATAAAAAAAAATATCCCAGGCAATCAAAGAGCTCCAGTCTTGGATTGAATGGATAAACCTGTTGTGAAAGAAGATATTTAGCTTTATAGCCATGCACTGCCGAGAACAAGCCTTGTAAGGATGTTTACTGTCAAGCAAAAAATGCTTAGTCTTCTTCGGAGAAAGGAAATGTGGATGGTTTATTTTTTGGATCTTTTTCAAAGACAAACTGATGACTGCTCATGGTCCCTTACAAAATAATACCTGACCATTTCTTCTGGCATCAATTCAGTTGCCACATCTGCTGGGTGCTGGGCTATAGAAGATAGTTCTTGGCCTGTATGTAAACTGTGGTTTTTTTCTTCATCATAGTGAGGTATCATGCAGTCTTTACATAGCCTTTTAAATATTTTTTTGTCTACTTCATTATAGGGGTTACAATCTACTCACTGTTTTTTATACCAATTTTAGTTCACTAGTGTTATGAATTAGATAAGCAATGAGGATAGGTTTTGATCTGGTCAGTGTATGGATTTTGTGGGGTTTTAAGTTAAATCTTTGTGAAATAAATGAGTTTTGTTTTACAAGTTGGCCATTTTCTTCCACATTTCGGTCCTCTCAGGTTTAGCAGCGGCAAGGAGGCAGGTTATTTCCATTCAGTCCTTTTCCATTCAGTCCTTTTTCATAAAGAAGACTTGATAATACTGATTTTTCAAATTAACTATAATGTGCAAAATCATCTGTCTTTTCTCTGAAGAATAATAGTAATATAAAAGGACTAGAGAATCCTAAACGGACAGGTATTACAGATTAAATTTTCTGTCCAATTTTTTCCCATTCAGTTCAGGTTAAATGACTGTGGTAGCTTGAACATCACTGAATTTATAGAGCGAAGGAGTAAGTGAAAGCGTGTTAGCAATGGTCTGACAGCGTGCTGCTTGATTAGCATTTGGGTCACAAAGTGGTGTAACTTGCTGAACTTTTTAAAGAAATTGTCAAGTGGTAGCGATAGGCAAGATATAATTTCACAATGTTTTAACTGATACTAGGAAAGGTCAGCGGTAAATCTTAAATCAGATTTCTGAAGAAGTCAGTGGGGTTTCCAGAAGATTAATTAATTCTATAAAGTGGGACTTAAACAGAGCAGTACCTTAAGAACTGAATATATTTACATGTGGATAAGGTCACCTTATACCTGGGAAACATTCACTGTACTGATACTTCTGTATAAATATAATGATTTATCTGCAGCTCAGGACCAGTGTTAAAATTTACATGTGATAATTTTAAATGTAAGATAGGCTGTCTTTTCTCTGAGGTACTGAAAATAATTAAGCCATATGTTGTGTAAGTGTTAGGAGAGACTAAGTTCTTTACAAAATATATTTTGTCTACACATTTTCATCCAGTACAGTCGATAGCTGCTTCCTTTTCATTGTATAGGCTAGTAGATTCCAACAGTGTCATGGCTGATTCCAGGCCAAATCCACTTCTTTAATTTATGGAGGCTGAAAAACAGCAATTAGAGGTTTATGTTTGCTAAGGTGTCTCGATACTGTGTGACTCAGCAGGATGCTTCTGTGCCTTGTTTTCCCTGCTGCACAGACCTTTGAAAGCACTGAGGCTGAGTCCACTTAGCTTTGCCTTGTCACCCTTTGTAGCACCTTCAGAGACGAGATTCTTTACTGGAGGGATGAAATTTTTTGAAGCCTGAGGAGGTCTCAGTAGATGTAATTGCTGCCTCTCTTCCCTTTCACACAGTGGTTAAAATTGCTTCTTCTCTTGTAGCAGAAGGAAAATCAGAGCTATGTCGATCCTCCAGAACCCAGGTGACAGATTGCTGACAGCAGAAGATCTGGCTTAGGGAAAGTGACTTTACTTTCTCTTGGGAAGCCTCCTACAACAATTTTATGAGTGTGTATTTGTTGAAGCTGCGATGTGCTGTTACTAATATTTCTGCCATGGCATCTCCTTTGCCTGTCATAGTGAAGTGTAGGTTTGCTGATCTGTGCTAAGTATAACACTTTGTGTCGCTTTTAATTCTGGAGACGTACTTAATGGTGTGCCACAAAGGGAATAGTTTAGTTTGTCTAAGTGTGATTCAGCCCGAGGTGGGAGAACTGATTTACTTAAGGAATGGAGACTGTGTTTATGGCTGTGGGTTTCTGCTTGCTAAATCTGATTCAGAAAGATGTTCTTCTCTTCCTTTCCTCCCATGTATCTTCTCTCCTGATTCTTTTGGGAGGGATTTTTTTTTTTTACTGGGTCCTCATTATGTAAAAAGTACTGCAAAGTTCTTTTAGTAGCTGCCAGAGTGAATGAACAGTCTTCCTGGATCACCAACTCTTGCTTTCTGACGCATAATAGAGTTATAATAATCTGTCATTTCAAATCAATGCTGTTCTAGAAAACAATCCATGTTACCTGAACGAAAACTTACCCTGTTTATGTCTTCAACTATGTCACTGAGTGGTTAGCAAGACAGCTACTGTAAAAAAAAAAAAAATTCTCGTAACAAAAGTGTATTTGTGTGGTAATTTCAGTAAATATGGGTGCCAGACCTGCAGCCATTGCAGAGAAGCCAGCTACTAAACATTAACATATTAATCATTATTACTCTAATGTTGCTAAATATCATGAATCCATTAAGAACTTGTTAATTTTGTTCCTTACCTTCCCTGATAGGTTGAAAAAAATGTATTTTCTGTAAGTAAGATCATCAGCTCATTAAAAAAGGGAAGTTTAGACAAGAAATTGAACTGAAATTACTTCAAAGGAAAATCTAGATACAACCTCTAATATAATTGTAGCAATGTTTGTCACCAACTTAGATAAAAAAAATTGAATTGTGTTTCAAAAACATAGCATAATATTTTTTGGTTTATTTTTGCTAACAGTCAAAATCCAAGTGAAATTGTTGATATTGTTTTTGTGTCCCCTTGCAGGTGTAACAACTGTGTTGACAATGACAACACTAAGCATCAGTGCTCGAAATTCACTTCCCAAAGTAGCATATGCAACAGCTATGGATTGGTTTATTGCTGTTTGTTATGCATTTGTATTCTCTGCATTAATTGAATTTGCAACTGTAAATTATTTCACAAAACGAGGATGGGCCTGGGATGGAAAAAGTGTAGTGAATGATAAGGTAAGTCCTAAGGAAATAGTCCTATTTCTAGTCAATTATCTGAACCAGCTCTAATATACTGTTTTGATATTTTGCTATATATATATAAAAAAAGATACTTTAAATCAAAATAATGTAGATGTATGTTCTGTCCTGAACAGAAATATATCTGCCCTTATATAGCTAATCTCATTTGGTCTCACTAATCCAGATTTAGTTATCAAGAACTTTTTTTTTCTTTTTTTTATTTTGGAAACTGTCTTGTCTTGTTTTTTGACTCCTCAGATACAACTGTTTATCTAGTTATTCATAACATTTAATCCAGATTACATTGATTGTTCACTTTTTTTTATTTTTTAATTCAATTGAGTTGGAAATAAGAAAAAAATACAGAAATATATAATGTGCATTAATTTTCATGGTACATAAGGTTTAGGGAAACAAATTAATGTAAGGACTATGAATAACAAAATCTAGAACTTCTGAACATTTCCAGTATTCTGAAACCTATCCCTCATGATAGCTAAACATTAATTTTAAAACTACTTTAAATAGCAGATGTACAAAATTCTTCACCTATGATTAATTGATGCTTTGAGTACACAGAAACACAGTCACGCCTTAATTTTCTGGTCTTTATAGTGGTGTAGCCATGATAGCATGAAGAAGTTTTAACTTGATAGAATTTCTCATTTCATGAACAGAATGAGCTGGTGAAACACCTAAATTTGTGTATTTGCAGTTTAGAATTGGAATAACACAGAAAAAATATTAAATCTCACTCGTTTTGACTGACTTAATAGGTTATACCATTTTGTCCTATCCCAGTCCTTGATTTTACCAATGAAAACAGATTTCTTCTGAAAAACGCATAGATTTCTGTGATTCTTCCTAAAATAAGATAGAATTTTATTTGCTTCCTAAATGATGATAGTAAATGTGAAGCAGGTTTCATTAACTGATTTCTCATCATTTTGAATGCATAAAGAAGCAAAATGTTCAGTTAATAGGAAAGGAGAATTAGAGGAAATGTACATTCTTCATAATTCCCTGTGACTTCTGGAAGGGCATGAGCTATCCATAACTTCAGGATCTGTTACCTCCTGCTAGAGGTAGATACCAAATCACTGCAAGTTTATCATCACGTCATGAGTGAAGCTTTTCAGACTGGCACATTGCCCTGGCACTGTAATAACGTAGGGAGCCCTTATAAACTCTCTGCTCATCCTTTGGTTATTCCTTTAAAGTTGCACAACAGTGTTGTCTCATGATCTGAGGAGTGGCAACTGTTTAACAGCTAGGCAGTATTCCTTCCCTAGGAGTGACAATATTAGCCATTGCATTCTAAGATTTACCATCCACGTGTCCAGTTCTCTACTTTCTTCAAACTGACTTAACAAAAAGCTAAGCTTTTAACATAGTCATAGTTTCTCATACAAAAATGTGGTTCAGCTTTATTATGCAGGTCTCATTAATGGTATTACAGATATCTTTTAAAAACGCTAATTGTGTCTGAAAGGAAGGACTTATAGGTGAATTAAAGTGTTCCTCTCATAATTTGATTTGGTAATTTGCTCTTTTTTTTTGCTGAATGCATCTGTACACCTAAAGCCAGGCTTACTCTTCACCAGTTAAAATGAAATATGTTTCCTCAGTGACAGTCATCTGTATTCACATTATATGCAAATTCTTAGCCTAAGTGCTGTTGACATGGAATTTGTCTCACAGGAAAGCAGGTGCAGGAACCAGCTACATATTTGATCAACTATTTTTCACACTCCAGTCAATAAGGAACAATGCTGAATTCCCAACTGATTCCCAGATTCTCTTTTTATGTGACACCATCTCCTAAGACAGGGTATTTTGGGCACATCTAACCATGAAGATCTTTTCAAGATTTTTAGATGGCCTAGATAAATATCAAATTGGATGTAATTTATAAACAAAATTGCAGATGGAGTAGATGCCTGCCAGTGGAAGTAAAAAGTTGAAATGCACCTGTATGAGAAATGTCAAGAATTCTCTTACTTGTGTCACTTCCATTAGATTAAAAATCAAAACAAACCAATACAACAGCTCATGATCTTATATGATCCAGAAGTTAACTTATTTCTTCATCTGCTTAACTCTGTATTTTGTGGAAGAGATAGACTAAATCTAATATTTATTTGCTTTTCTCTAAATTATATACATATATTTTATATATAAATGATATATGTTATATTTATATATATATTTAAATAATATATATTGCTTCCTGAGAAACTGCCTTCCATTCTTTCCTGTAGGTTATTAGAAATTCCTTAGTTTGAGATTGCTGCAAAGCACTGGATCAATTTATAGCATTATAGTCTTATTGCAGAGTTAGTCTGTGAACCTATGTAGAGGTCTAAAACCCCAAGCCTGTATTCATTCCCTAACATCCCTGTGTCCACGTGTGCACATGGACTCTCCATTGGACTGTCCCTGGTTTAACTTTAGCCCTTTGAAAGCATACACAATCCCATAGCAACACAGAATTGATGAAGTTGGATTTGATCTCTGGAGATCATCAGTTTTATCTCCCCTAGTGCAAGCAGGGTCAGCTAGGGATGGGTGCTCAGGGTCATTGTCGAGATATTTTTTTAACATCTTCAAAGACGAAGATTCCACAACCTCTCTACATAACCTGTGCCAGTGCTAGGTCATGCTCACAGTAAAATTTGCAAGGTTTTTTTATATTTAAGAGGAATATTCTGTATTTCATTTTGTGCTCATTGCCTCTTGTCCTTCCACTGGATTTCAGTGGGAAAAGTCTAATCTTCTTTATTCTCTCCCATCAGATCTTTATATTCATCGACAAGATTCCCCCTGAGCCTTCTCTTTTCCAGGCTGAACAGCCCCAGCTCTCTTGGCCTTTTATATTTCAGATGCTTCAGGCTTTAAATCATCTCTGTGGTCCTTCACTAGACTAGTTTCATTATGTCCATGTCTCTCTTGAACTGGGAAGCACAGAACTGGATCCAGCACTCCAGATGTGCCTCACCAGAGCTGAGTCGAGGGGAATGATCACTTCCCTTGGTTGGCTGCCCACACTCTGTAATGCAGCCCAGGAGGCTGTTGGCCTTTGTTTCTGCGAGGGCTCATTGCTGGCTTGTGTTCAACTTGGTGGCCGCCCGGACCCCCGGGCTTTTTCTACAAAGCTGCTTTCCAGCCCATTAGCCTCAACCTGCACTGGTGCATAGCTTGTTCCTCCCCAGGTGCAGGACTCAAATTGCCTTTTTCTGAGCATCATTAAATTATTTTAATTCCATCTCGCTCTTCTTCTGTGGTTTTTTAGGTTCTTATTCCTGTTTTCATCATTGTTGTGCATTTTTTTAAACAGTAATTAATGAAAGCCAGGAATAGTTCTAGGGCTAAATCCCAGCTCAGTTCTACAGCTATCAGTCTGGAGTCCTTCTTCCACTTAATTGCAATCTCTTCCTGACCTCTCTGTCTGTGTGTCTATGTGTATATATGTGTAAACACATTTCTCCAGAGTCTCTAAAAAATGTATACCCTTAACTGAAATTCATTTGTTTATTAGTGGTATGTTATGACATGTCCAAATAATAGTGATGCTAGTTTTATGTGAGAAAGGCGGCGTAATTTTAATTTTACTACAACGACGGGTAATCTTCACAGAAAACATTGTAAAGACCTTGCAATTCTGTTGTAAGGAGACAGATGCAAAGCCAGTACAGAAAGACCAACTCTTTTCCAGTTATGCTTACAATCACGGTAACAGAGACTTCTTCACATAACTTCAGTAGGGCACTTGATGGTGCAAGAGCAATCTTATGTCACCTCAACCTTCTTTTTGGATAGACTGGAAATGTCTTTCTTTATATCTGAATTTTTCAGTATGGTATTGATTTTAATGTGCTCACTTGTTTCTTTTACTTTTGAAATTATGTTTTATTAAGTCTATTCTGGCAAATACACATGAAATATTTAACTTCCTGCTGTCTTCCAATAGAAAAAAGAAAAAGCATCTGTCATTAAGAAAAACAATGCCTATGCAGTGGCTGTTGCCAACTATGCTCCAAATATTACCAAGGACTCAGTGCTACCAACCATCTCCAAGAGTGCTACAACTGCAGAACCCAACAAGGCAAAACCAGAAGCGAAGCCACAAGAAGCAAAGAAGACATTCAACAGCGTTAGCAAAATTGACAGAATGTCTAGAATAGTGTTTCCAGTCTTATTTGGTACTTTTAATTTAGTGTATTGGGCTACATATTTAAACAGGGAGCCTGTCTTACTTGGCTTTGCGCCGTCAACCTAAAAGCTGACTTGCACTGAGGACTCCAAGCATCATTCTAATCAGATAGGTTGTTCGCTATGTACAGTCCGACTAATAACTGCTAATCTGTGAACCATTATGTACAGTGTGTATATAAATGTCTCGTCTGTGTGTCTCCAAAGGAGGGACACAGTGTTAATTCATGGGTCTGTAAACAGATAGCACCCATGGCAAATACAGCCAGCTCTTTAAAAGTTAAACCCAGGGGACTTCTGTTAAACTAGGATTCAAATATACAGAATTATATTCTCTCCGTACGATGGAATGAAGATGTGATCCTACATGATTATTTAGGAACAGTATTTTTTTAATTTAAAGTTAAAATATTTTTCTATAAAGTAACTAATTCTACTTTAGTGAAAGAAACTGTCATTTAAAAAAGTGATTTTTTTAAAAAGGTGTAATTGTTTCATACGATAGCAGTACCCATGTACATAACAGAGTACGGAGGTCGTACAGTTCTGCTCTTCACAAACATTCTGGATACTAGTTAGATTGAAGAGGTAGTAAACACTACTATGTGGCAAAAGCCACAAGTTTCTTACTTCTGTCCTCTTTGAAATTTTTAATAAATTCATCTAATTGATTTCAGGGAAAAGGGTTAATCAAATTCAGTATCAACCAACTCCTGCTAGTGAGATACTTGTTCTTTTCACTGTTTTATTTATTTGATATTACTAAGCTGGGTTGTCTGGTTCAGCAAAGCTGGATTTTTTTTTTACTTTTTATTTTTGATTTTGTTCTTAATTGGATTATTTTCAGGTTTATAAAAGCACTCAGAAATTTTTCAGGGTTCAGTTTATCAGTAATATAATAGACTTTTTTTCTTTGCTTAATGTTTTCCTAAAGCCTGCCATTAAAATATTTACCTGTATTTGTCCCAGGAAGCACTGTTTTCAAGGGAAACAAGAACCATGATTTAAGTTCAGGAAATTGTCCATATAATAAAATTTACTGCTGCTTTTGTAAATTGCAACTTTACATTTCGCTGACATAACTTTACAACTTTGTATACTAGAAATGATTTTGCTAAGATTTGAATGTTATTTTTTTAATAAAAGGTCATGCATCATCAGTAGGCATCAACTGTATTTCATACACACAAATATAAAAAAATTGGATCTGCCATTGGCAATTTTATAAGAACATTTAATACTATCGGTAAAATTGTTTTTCATCTGAGCCTTTGCAAAGATTCTTTATGCCCCTAAAGGCCTGGCAAATCATAACATAAATAAAAATTGTGTACTGTATTTAGATTTTAGTATACTTGGCCAATCGAAAATATTTTGATTCACACATACATTAGCAGTTATTAGTTGACCTTTAAAAAAGATACACCTTTATGATGATGTCTTCTAGTAGAGACATATGTAGTCGTATAGTGTCATTTATTGCAGTTTTGTACAGTAACTTGAGTATAGTGCATAAAATAGATATGTTCAAAGTTTAAAAAAAAAAGTTGTACAAATATTTCTAAAAGCAAATAAAAGAGTATCTTAAGACATGGAAATGTGCTAAAAACAACGAAGAGAAACACTGCTTTCTTTTGCTGTTTTATTTTCTTGCTTTTTCTTTGCTTTTGATGTGATTCTGTTTTGTACTTTGTGTGACAGTATAGATGCCAAGGTCACAAATGCATATTATAAATAGAATTAATAGTTAAGACAGAGTTGACATCAGTAAAATAAAGACATTTAGTAGGTTATAAAAGAAAGGGAGAAGCATGGACAAGGTGTGTATCCCTTGAATTTCCTCTAATTAAACTGTCAGACTAAACCTTTCTCATCAACAGTAGCTTAAAAATGAGCACTTTACTCAGAACATTAAAATAAAAATATCCTTATTTTCATATATATTTATATGTAAATGTAGATCTTCCATGTAACATGGAGATGTGTGCAATAGTGTGATTATGAACAAAAGGCTAGAAGGCAAGCAATAAAAAAAAGGGTTTTTTCATGGTATAAGCATACATTTTTAAAATGTTTCATTTGTAAATTATAAATTTTCCCTTCAACATCACATTGTCCAGGTATGAATAAATATATAAATATGTACATATGTACAAATAATTGTAAATATTAGGACTGTAGAAAAATCCCTTCACTTTTAACTGTTTTTGGAAAAGGGCTCTGACTGTATAGTTTAATGGAGGCCCCTGCTAAAATGCTCTTGAACTTGAATAGCTCGATTATGTTGTCTGTGGCTGAGGTCTCCTTCCTGTGACCTAGTGAGAGTTCTTACCTCGTGTTCACATCAGCAAGATCTAGGGACTCTCCCAACCTCACCGGACTGGGGTATGAGAAGCAGAGGTTTGTGTTTCACCCTTGGCTACATCCCAGGTTCTCAAACCCTTCACAGTGCAGAAACTGTTGTGTATTTCTCCATGCACGACACTGTATAGTCAGAACTCTCCCCATGCCAAATATGAGTGTGCTCAGTCATGTCAAATTACCTGATTAGGAAGGATTTTGCATCCTTATCCAAGAATGGGACCTCCTCAAAGGTTTTTAACAGTAAAGTCTTCTCCAATGAGACTTCTCTGGAAAATAACATCTGGGTAACTCAGAGCTGCATGCAAAAAGCATATCTTCGGTTTGCACAAGAAGCCCGATGCTGTCTCATGTCAGTCAGCCCTGCTGCTACCGCTTTTATTGGGTACAACTATTTTTTCACTCACTGACCCTTTTCTCTACACTTGCTTGAGTCGGTAGAAAAAACAAGTGTTTTTCACACGCTAAAGTTACATTTATCGCCCACTTATATAGAAAAGTAGGCATACTATATAAACTCAGTGAAAAAAAAAAAAAAAACATTTAAAATACTTACATGCAGTTATTGTGGGCATCAGCAAGGCTTTTTTAAATGGGCATGCACCAGAAAATTTAGTTAGTTGGTCTACATTAAAGCAAACTCCTATGGGAGCAAGGAGTATGCTTTACTGTTTCACTGCTGAAACATTTACAGTGGCCCAACTGAGTACACATAAGTTGCAAATTTGTAGGACTACCAACTGGGTAAGTGAATATAAATTTAAAGATTTAAGTGAATGGGAGCATCGTGCAAGGAATACCAGAATACAAGAGTCAGGCCTTTTTTTCATTCAGAATGAATCTGTGTCATTTCATTTAGTATAGAATCTGTGTCTGGGATTTTAAAGCTAATGTCACAAACTTATGTGCCAAATATCTAGAGGTTTCATATAATTTGAGTAAAACTTGCAGGTCTTAAATACTTAAAGTGGGGAGGATGACTGAGAAAATGCAAGTCACTTCTCTGTCAAAGACTTGCACATGGAATCTGCCAGTGAATGTTTTGGTTGACATATTAATCTAATTTACTTCTCCCATTATTCTTGGGTCAGCGTGTCATATTTTATGAGTTAAGAAATTAATAAAATAAATACAAAGATAAAACACTGTGGTAAAGTTAGATTGGAATTACAGTAATTCTAAATGAGATTTATGAAATAGGCTTCCAGTGTAGTACTGGGGCACACACTTCTGGATGCATGTGTCAGTTAATTTAACAGTAATTTATAAATCAGCATGAAAACTAGAGATCAGCACAGTTTGTCAGCCAGAGTCGTCTGCTGGAGACGTTGTGACAGAAGAGTGGCTTTGAAACTTCTCAGTTATGCTGTGGCCAATTAAATTACCTTTACCTGCCATATCTGGGCTAACTCAACTTGTAAATGCTGCATTTAAAAAATACTGTGGTAGGTGTTCTGAGATACGAGCTTTAGTTTGGGAGACTACTCACACCACTCAACATTATTCTACATTAAGGAGCCAATTTGCCCATCTAGTCACAGGAAAGAGCATCTAGATGCCAAACGGGAGCCTTACTGAATCACCTTCCCTTCCCAGTGATTACAGATAACATAGAGGGTGGTGAGACTTTTCAAAAGTGACCAAAAACTGCATGAAATCAACCAGAAGCAGCAGGGAGGAGGTAGGGGTGTATGGGGGAGGAAAGGAGAAAAGAGAACACACAAATGGCTTTGTTACCATGGCAGTGGAATGTGAGATAACTGAGGAAGAAGTCACTGAGGGAGGTAATGTGTATTTTTGTTTCAGCTTCAGTTCTGAGCCTTCATTGCCACATGTGAGTTGTGGCACAGTAACTTCTAGAGCACATAAACTGGAAATACTTGTATAATTCTGCTGAACTTGAGGGACATGAGTTGTGCCTTTGAAAGCGAGAGGCCTCTACTGACTGCTTTGTGAAAACAGACCATGGAATGCTGTGTGTCTCCTGCTGTTTGGTCCATCTTGGGTGGAGGGAGAAAAGAAGCTTCAGAAATTAAGTAGAATTTTGTTAATTCTACACTTTGTTTTCTTAAGAAGCGTGGCTTTCACTTAAGCACAGAGAGTCAGCATTCATCCTCCATACCTCTCATTCCTATTCTGAAAGCTTAGTAGTGCACAAGTTTTGCCTTGGCCTTCACAAAATAGATGAAGTCTATGCTGCTGAACGTTTCCATTTCTAACAAATCTGCATGAAAGATTATTTCAGTGTGGATACGAAGCTATCATCATCTATGCCCGATTATGTGTAGACACATAATGCTAAAATTTATAAAGCCGTGCAATGGGTTTCAAAGTAGAGGAGGAAAACATTTTAAAACAAACCCAGTAAGTTGAATAGCTTCATTTAAAAAACAGAGAATGTGATATTTGTACAAATGTCTAAACATACCTAAATAGAATGTGGTATTATTTCATGTCACATATAAAATTTTTGTCTTGCACACATTGAAATGCTAAAATAATTATGTGAATTTATGTGAAAGTCAGCTCACACTTCAGCCTTGACTAAAGGGAATTGTCCTTTATAAAGCCGTGCTAGGATTCCTTCCATCTCATCCCAGCAACAGTGAACCTCCTGCTAGAATGCTCTTAGTGTGCAATATAACTTCAAGTTACATCCCTTTAATGTTTCAATTTTTTTTTTCTTTTTAGTCAAGGAAACCTCCTCTGCCTCATTTCTCTAGATGACCCAAACTCCCTAACAAATAGAACTTTTAATTATTTTCTAAATCCAATTATTAATTACAGCCATCTGAGAATCAGTGAGGGACTTTAGGTCTTTAGTAGTAGAAATTAAAGGCTCAAAACTTTGTTTCAATGTACAGCATATGTTAATCACATAAAATGGGTTTTTTCCCTCTACTTTAAACCACTTAATTTTCTAGATTCAGATCTTTTGAGGTGAATCTTTTAACTTGTGTTTTTGGAGTCTGTGATTATACCTTACTGGAAGAGGATAAACTTTGAGGGCTTGATACCTCTGATGGAGATCAGGGCAAAATTTGCACTGAATTTAAAATAAAACTGATCCACATCCTCATCACATTCATCTCTATCAATGAAGTCGATAGGGATTTTTACAGAAGAGGAGCACACCTAACAGTACACCTGGGCTCTCCTTTGGATATGGGGTGTCAGTTCTTTAATCCATGAAAATAAGCCCTTAAAAGAAGTGTCAACCATACTGAAATGCAGGACTTTATGTCTGTTTAATTCTTGGTATTTACTAATGCCCTTTAAGATATTGTGAAAGTGCTGTAAGTTAGGATGAGGTGATAGCATTAACAAAAAGGAATTTGGAGGATATTTTAAAATATGCAAGATGATGTATACTCTTCCTCTAGTTGGAGTTGGAGTCTACATAAATATATATGATTATATTTTTATTGTTGGATAATTTAAAAATTCTATTTTGCTTTCAAATTTTAATTCTTTACATAATGTTGTGAATACTTCACTCGATAAGGTGTTCTGGAGTGTGTCCTTACGCATTCAAGGTTTTTAATGATTGCAATGAGTGCTTTCATTCATCTGATATTAAAAGAGGTGAGCTTCAACAGGTTGAAGTGTTATATTTTTTTCGAATATTTTATCCATCAAACTATGCCATTGAGGATGGATGGAAATAGCGAATGGAAGAAGATATTACTTTGATCAACTGCTTTTGATATTCTTTGTTAGATGTTCATTTTGGCTGAATTTATCAGTTTATAGGCTACTGTAGCTTAGCAATAGCACGGAATGCAATGTAGTATGTTACATCTATTAGAATACATATGCACCGTATCTATAAACTGTTAAAAAATCAGTTCCTAAACTGCACCCCTTCACCCTTTCCCCTCCAAATAGTCACTTTATTAAAAAATACTTGAAGGCACTTTAATTTTAATGGAAGTGATTACACTAAATGTTGTTATACTTGATTAAAAAAAAATAGTAAAAATAAAGTGGGCTCTGATTCATACACGGTTTGCAATTTCTCAGCTGGGCTGGAGTCAGAAAACATTTATGCACTGTATGACAAATCTACTTTAGTGAGTCACTTAGGTGTGAAAATGTATAGGACTTGGAAAATAGGCACTCCCAGTATATTAAAAAGAAATAAGGGAATGGGAAGAATGAAACCAATAATTATAAAATTAAACACCAATCAAATATGCACAGTAAGAAACTGCATGATAAATGTAAGTATACTTAACCTTGAACATCAATGTCATAAAATCTTCTGGGTGACAGTTTACTTATTTAGTAGGTTTCATAGTTATAAATAATTAAAGAGGATGATAATATTCTGTAATTTGTGACCTTGTTTTAACTGGGAAAATTGTTACTTTTCTAAAATGTAAAAGAAATAACTGGATTTATGTTTGAATGTGTCACTGCTTGCTGTTGAAGAATATTTATTAACCACATGCAAAATATTGCTTAACATTATCTTTTTGTACTTCTTATTAAAGTTAATTTAAATATAGCACATTTTGTATTTTTGTTTTTAATGCTTTGACAGCACAAATATTTAATTCCCTTCATGTCTCTTCTCTTAGGACTTGTGTGTGGGTTTTTCATTTTCTTGTTTTTAAACAACCCATTACAGCCCCTCTGAAGGTGCTTTTTTATTAAAGACAGTATTTCCCAAAGGAAACAAACAATATATTGGAAAGAAAATATTCCTCGGCTTGGTGAGAGCGTAACAGGTTTCCTATTTATATAATGAGAATACCCTCATGTATTCATATTACAAATGGCAATGTTTCATGTTTTCTGAAGGTTATAAAACATATTGCTGCTGGGTATACACTAAGCACCAGATGATGTGGAGCATAAGAAACCTCCTACCAGACAGCTTAATTCATCAGTGGGAGTATATGGGGTAACAAAGCTTCCTTAGAAACAAACAAATGACTGTACTGTTAGTAAAGTGTGGGTTTGGGTTTGGTTTTTTTGGTTTAAAATGAGGGGTTTGATTCTAAGTCTTCCAGCGGAAAAGCTATAAATTTTTCTGGGATGGCCCTTTCTTTTCCCGTAAAGTCGCATCTTCTCACAAGAAACACGTAAATGTCCTGCAGGGATGATGAAGAACGTGGCATCCTTCTGTCCAAATTGGAGAGACATGGATTTGAGACATGGACTATATGATGGGTAAGGAATTGGCTGGATGGACACAGGCAGAGAGCTGTGGTCTATGGCTCAATGTCCAGGTGGAGGCTGGTGACAAGAGGTGTCCCTCAGGGCTTTGTTTCGGGACTGATGCTCTTCAACATCTTTATCAATGACACAGACAATGAGATTCAGTGCACCTTCAGCAAGTTTACAGATGACACAAAGCTGAGTGGTGCAGGTGACACAACGGAAATAAAGGATGTCATCCAGGGGGACCTGGAAAAACTTGAGAAATGGGCCCCTGGGAACCTCATGAGGTTCAGCAAGGCCAGGTGCAAGGTGCTGCACCTGGGTTGGGGCAGTCCCAGACATGAGCCCAGACTGGGAGATGTCATTGAGGGCAGCTCTGACAAGATGGACTTGGGGGTTCTCGTGGATGAAAATGTGGCCATGACCCATCAGTGTGCGCTCACAGCCCAGGTGGCCAATGGCATCCTGGGCTGCATCCAAAGCAGCTCGAGGGAGGTGATTCTCCCCCTCTGCTCTGCCCTGGTGAGACCTCACCTGAAGCACTGTGCCCGAGTCTGGGGTCCTCAGCACAGGAGAGACATGGACATATTAGAGCAGGTCCAGAGGAGGCCACAAAGATTCCCAGAAGGCTGGGACACATCCCATAAAGACAGGCTGGGAAAAGTGGGATTGTTCAGCCTGGAGAAGAGGAGACTATGGGAAGATCTCATTGTGATCTTCCAGTACTTAAAGGAGGCTTATTAAAAAGAGGGAGAGGGACTTTTTACGTGGGCAGATAGTGATAGGACAAGGGGCAATGGTTTTACACTAAAAGACAAGAGATTTAAATTAGGTCTTAGGAAGAAATTTTTTGGTCTGAGGGTGGTGAGGAACTGGCACAAGTTGTCCAAAGAAGTTATGTATGCCCCATCCCTGGAAGCATTCAAAGCCAGGGTGGATAGGACTTTGAGTAACCTGGTCCAGTGGAAGGTGTCCTTGCCTATGGCAATTTATGGAGCACTGAGATGCAATGCAGAAAATGGTCTAAAATATAGTATATTTTTTTCAGGAAACTCTTAATCCAAAATCAGACTTTAATGAATAAGGTTTTAGTTTCAACAGTGTGCTTTATGGATGGATATGAAGCAAACAGGGGCCTGACTAATATTTGCAGAGTTGACAAGTCATATGGGAGAAAAGAACCATTTAACTAGATCCAGCATGGAAAACATTTTGAACAGTTGTCCTTTGCATTTGTAGTAGATGGGAGTCAGAGTAAAAGTGAAAGATGAATATTCATAACATTTTAAATATTGAAAAGCAACTCTGCTTTCAAGTTCTTTGCAGATCTTTTGAGACCCTGGTATAAATTATTAAAGAGGAAGGAATTTAATGTCTCTTCAACTTTCCAAAGATTAGCATCACTTTTTGCTAATGCTGGACATGAGTGGCAAATACAAAGAATGTGATAGTTTTATGAAGATTACTGTTTTGTGTAGAGCAACACATTTAACTGCTGCACTCCCCCACCCCAATCAATTGTTAATATTGGAGGTAGTAAGAACTGGCTGTAAAAATTGCCCTCAAGTTGTGGCTTGGCATACTGCTCTTAAACCTTTCTGATGAACCACATTTTCCTTCAAAACACCTTTCTGTTATTCCTTTCTACCACAGCCACCTGACTGGTGGTTAGTGTTTTCAGAAATGACAGTGGTGGTAGTTTACAGTCAACCATGCTTCAAGTTTCATTACAGGTAGAGTTCAGCTGTTTTTACTGTGGGTTGTGTACAAGAGTTAGTGTTTCTATTTTTAAAAAAAGAATTCTGACAGCATTAATACACTAGAACAAGTGTCCAGTAATGAGCCAGTGATGAGGTGGTACTGGGAATACCAAAGACTAGATCCATCTGGCAACTCTGCCATTTAGCAATGGTGAGAGTAACTTTACACCTCACACTAAGACACAGTATTAAAAAAAAACAAACAAAAAGAGTCAAAAAAACCCAGGGAAATATAGGAGGCTTCTAAAGTGCATTGATGACAACTTCCTCGCAGAGGTGATGGAGGAGTCAAGAAGGGGCAGCACTCTGCTGCAGCTCATACTTACGAAAGGAATGCACAGGATATTGATGTGCAAGCCTCGGGTGACCATAAGATGGTGGTGTTCAGGATCCTTAGAGAAGGCAACAAGGCAAAAAAATGGACTGCAAAAGTGCAGACTGGCCTTGATCTCTGCACAGTGCTAATTCCATTCACAGTCCCAGGCAGGTGAGGGATAGGCTTGAAAGGCTCCCTTCGTAGATGGTTCTGGAGAGAAAAGAGGTCCAGAGCATCTGGTTGATTTTCAAACATATTCTTCTCCAGCCTCAAGAAAAGTCCAACTCAGCAAGCAACAAGTCAAGCCAAGGTGGCAGGAGGCCTGTGTAGATGAATAAGTGTGCCTTGACTAAACTCAAATATAAAAAGGTGGAAGCAGGGGCGGATGACCTGGAAGGAATATGAGACACTCTCTTGAGTTTTTAGAGACAACCATGGGAAAATATAAGTCTGAAGATGGGAAGAAAGAAATATTATTCCTACCTTCAAAGAGGGATAGAAGGAGGGTCTGGTGACCTCCAGGTCATCTTTACTTTGATTCTTGGTTGGTTTCTTTGTGATGAAACAAATACTCCTGGAAAACATTTTCAAACATCTTGAAGACAGCAGACCCATTGAACTCCATGTGTGTGACATTACATGTGAAAGTCTGGCATCAAGAAGTGCATCTTTTCCAGCAGTACCAGCATGTAGTATAACACTACTGTTAGGGTGCTAGGATATTTTTTTTAATTCTGCAGATATATTTTTCCTACATTAAGGAGTTTAGGAAAAATTAGCTGTATCTCTTGCATTCCCACAACAGTCAACACAGTAGGCAACCCTCCACTGTTGCCCCCTTTCTTATCTTGTATGCTGATGTCTCATTTTGCCTTAGAACAACAGTTTCTATTCCTTGCAGTTCCAAAGAAAGCCTCTGAAGTGTACGCTCAACATCAAAAGACACAGCACTCCCCGAATCTGCAGACAATCTGACTCAATAGATCACTTCTGAGAAGTGTCATTTTAGTGTGTTGTGGAAAAATCAGTTAATCATTTAATTGGTGCTCCAATTAAGACAATTTAAGTAATTTGAGCATGGAAGAGGGTTTGTTTCCTCTGCTAGGCTACAAATACATATTTTTAACTTAAGTGCTTAGGAGATGGGAAAGAGGAAATCATAAAATAAGAGCCAACTGAGATTTATGCAGTGCTACACTATTATGAATCCAAAAGAACTGAGTTTTGAAAGTCGTGAGGCAAGGAAGGACTTTTTTAAAAGTACCTTCTGAAGTTGTAAAGCTATAACTCATATTAACAGTACGAACACCTGCCCTTTAATAAGGACTTTTTCCCATGGTAGGACATATCCTAGAATTGCAGCCCCATTTTGGTGTTGGTAAGGAGAATTCTTTTGCCCATCACAGAAAACCAGTGTGTGAGAAGGCTTTTCATGTGTTTCATGACTTTAGTAATTTCTTCTGTACTGAATGACTAGATCTCTTATTACACTTTGATATCTTTTGTTTACGACTGTAAAAGTGCATGAAATAGTCCTTTTAATGCAAGATGATGCAACCGAATCGCTGTTGCTGTCCCTTCTCCATTTTCACAATGAAAATTTCTAAATTGTCCATTCCCTTCTGTAGACAATTAATGGCAATAAGATGATTTCCATTTATTGTGAGCTAATCACGATGTCACAAAGAGATGACTACTTGAAATTATTGCCTTTCTCACTACTCACACATCCCACTTGTTGCTAAAGCCTAAATATTTATGTCTGAAGTGTAATTGCTTTGTTGACAAGTTATAATAATGACAAAACTTTCAAGACCTTTGAGCAGGATGCACCTATAAATACTGTTTTAATTATTTCAGTGTTGTTGAAATAGTGATCATCAATGCTTAAGGAATAATCACAATTAAATGAGAATCTGCTATGAGTGATATTTTGTTAATTTTAGCAGAGTATTTGGGTTATGACAAGAAATATATCTCAGCTTGACTTCCCTCACTAACTGCCATCGCAGATCTTATTCTTTTCCACTCAGAGTTTCTACCTAGTTTTATTGACTGGATTTTTTTTTAATAAAGGTGATTAAACTCTTCCCTTTCCACATACAAGTATTACTTCTGACATTTATTTTTTTAGGTATGTCGGCATTTCACTTCTCACAGCAGCAATTACTCCCGAATCCCTTATACCTGCTCAAGCACCAATTACTATATCCTTGCATGCAATTCCATTTTTCAGTAATGGTTAATTTTTTTTTCATTGTACTAAGTGATGCAATCACAGATTAATACTACTTTTCAGAACATTTCTAAATGTCCTTCATCAGAATTATTTCGATCCATGGTGAAGGAATAAGTTTAGAATCTCTGATTAATAGATGATACATATATTATTCACATTTAATTTGCAAGTTCATTTGTTGATTACAATTTCTAAAACGTAGACCATATGTAAAATCTGAAACAAAAACCTCTGTCTGCCTAAAGATTTCTTCAGTGGAGTAGTGGGTCATTGCATATCAGAATTACGTATCTGTATTAGAAGGAATTTCCACTGAGATTATAAAGTCTGCTTCCTGTCTATTCCTTGAGGAAAACCATAGCGCTTTCCTGCCCTGGTGGGCTGTGAGGGCAGGTCTGCTCTACATGATTTTGGTTTTCCCCTCCAGGTTCTCTGGTTCCCTTCAACACCAACAGGCACCTCATGGGATCACTCTAGGAGAGAAAAGCTTAATGGCTCTCTGTCCTACATCCTGTGGTGTTCTGGTGACCTGTGATGGTTTATTTGGTTTGATACATAGTAAGTGAGACACCAAAAACTGGCTGAGGAAGGTGAGAGCCCTGATGATCACCTTCTCGTGATGCGGGTACACCAATGGAAGGTCCATAGTTGTCTCTCTGCTGTCTGACCAGCTCATTTATAAGCTTAATTGCAGTCTCAAAGGGAGCAGGATGGAATGCAGTGAGGATGGGGCCAGTGCTCTGTCCTCCCATTGCAGTGGTCCATAGCATGGTCTCGTTGCAGCAAAGAGAATGACTTTCCATAGATGTTGTACCAAGAATTGTTTTCAAACTACCTAATCCAGGATCAATGCCAGCAGTTAAGCCTGAAGGCATTATCTAACCTTCAAGGACCATTATTTTTTATAGTTTGTCATTTTGCATAAAAAGCTTTCAAAATATAAAGAAATGTTGAGGCCATAAAATAACCTGGGTATCTGTTTAACAGCCCTTTGACATGGTATCTCAGTGAATTCCCCTACCCATACACAATTTTCCCCCCCAAAAATGGTTTAATTTAAAGAGCAAAAAGCTAAAACACATCTGTTGTATGGTACAGTACCATAGGGAATCAAAGAAAATGAAATATGCAAAGCATCTAAGAAAATAATTACTTTAATTGAGAAATAATTGGAAGGAGAGAAATCGTTCAAGAAGAATACTTCAGGATAATGACTTGGACTATTTTCATTGCAAATTAAAAATAAAATCTTGTCAATTTGGTATATTATTTGTATTCTTAAATATTTTGAATGGATTTTAAAATTAAAATATTAGAAAATGTTCTTGTTTCTAAACCAAACTGCCTCCCAGCCATACCTTTAAAGAATGGATGCTGATCATTTTCTTTTGCACTTCAGGAAACCTGACTACATAAAGGAACATGATTTATCGATACATCTGTTTTAAAAAGCAGTTCAGCAAAAAGCACAACAAACGTATTTCTTGCCAAGCCAAAAATACGGTCATTTCAGTAAAGTCTTAAATTAGGGTTAAAAAAGTAGATTGCACAAAGTACATTGTTTACACAAGCATGAAAACTAAGTTTTTCATTCATAGGGAGCATCTGTAATAAAAATAAGTGAGAAAAGTCTTCCATGAGAGAGATCACTGGTTCTTTAAGGATTATTTTGAAAGTAATCAGCATTGATTAAATTAAAAAAAATTAATAAGAATTTTAAATTTAATTTTTAAAAATAATAAAACCTGTAAAAGTTTTTGTAATGGGTTTAAAACTTAGTGTGATGGGCATGTTGTTAAACCAATGAGGAATCTGGTAACGCCTCTACAACGCACATATTTAAGGATACTCAAGCGCAGGAGTTTTGGTTGGGTAGTTCCTGCTTCCCTGCGGGGAGGAAGGAGGTCCCCTGGGCTCTGTCCGGGACTGGGCCCGGCCCTCCTCCTGGCGGGGGTGGGTGTGGCCCCAGCAGAGCCGGCCTGGACCGGGCCATCAAAGGAAAAAAAACACCCAAAGCCACGAGC
>VZTA01020590.1:0-164674 GCA_013398855.1 Mohoua ochrocephala
ATAAAAAGTTCATTTATGCTTGGTTTTCATCCTCTGTGATTTTTTTTAATTCTCTTTTTTCATGTTTCTTCTGATTCTCCCCTTTTCTCCTTCTTCTTCTTCTTCCCCAATCTATTTTGCTTTTTTAGTTCCTTCAGAGAGTTAATGCCTTTTCTCAGCCCCATTTTCCTGCTGTGGAGAACCAAAACATATTTACTGGACTGCAGTTTAGGTTTTGATGGAGAAAGGGGATAAAATGCCAGCTGATGTTTCAATGCTGGCATTAACATAGTTAATAGGAGTGATCCCCTTCATGCTCAAGCACTGGAATTGAGACGAGTTTAGATTTATTGTGGTACAAAAATATCAAAGCATTCTCCCATCGATGCAATCCCAAAATAACCTCAATTTCTCATTACTTCCGAAGGGACCATGACTTGCCCTCCTTTGTAATTTTCTGCAACTGTAAAGAGCAGTTGAAAGGCTCTAATTCCTGCTAGAGGCAGGGGAAAAAGAACTTCTTTAGATTTAGAGTTGGAAACAAAGGGTTTAGCAGTGGAGTGGAGAAGGCCACTTTTGAATAAGGGAGTAATCTTGGGATTTGTTTCAATGCTGCTTTCAATCCATGGTTTTGGGCTGAAAATTCCCATTCCTGCTTTCAGGACTAGGTCCTTCAGATCCTGGCCCAGAAAACTTGTTTAGGTTTATTATTTCCTTGCTTTTGAAGGAAGCATCTGGACATACCAGGAAGAAAATATCACATGGTCTATTTGTTATGATGTGAGGGTACCAATATTTATTTTTAATGAAAAGCTGCAGTTTTTAGCTGCAGTTTGACAAGCTGTTCATGGGCACACCACTGAATCATCAGTGGACTCTCAAGTACTGGGATGTTTCCACTTATTAGTGCAGTTTTATGACCTAACAATTTTAATTAGTGACTTTTTGAGGAGGGCACTAAGATCTGAGTTTACAAGGTTTAAGTTTAAATGTACACAGCTGGAGAGATAAACATAATCTCATCTCACTTTAAACTGTAAAAATGTAGTGATGGAACTTTAAATATAGTGATGGGAAGATTTAGCAAATATTGTAAAACATTTAGCAAAAATACATCATTTTATAGGCATAGAAGGTGCATTTCTTTCATCCCCAAGTACTTACAGGTCATGAGCACTGGATACTTGCTCAGAATTTTCCTTCCAGTGAAGGACACAATAGTTTTCTGCAATTGTAGGAGCTTCACAGACCTGGCAGAAGGAGAAATTTGTCACTTTGGTTTACCAGGGATAACTCGAAGGGGAAGTTCTGTGCTGGAGGACTTAAGCCTTCAAAAAAGTAGGAGCGTGCTACCTGCTGTAGTAATGGTGATCCAAACCGTGGAATCATAGAATCTTTTAGGCTGGAAAAGATCACTGAGGGCAACAATCAACCCAGCACTGCCAAGCCCAGCACTAACCCCTGCCTCAGGCTCAGGATGGAAAGGAGTCCACAGCACAAGTTCCTGCAAGGGAGAAATCTGTGTTTCCTGATTGTGGCACACAGCTGCATCTGCTTTTGAATTTTCCGTGCCTTCCAAGCCATCCCAGGAATCAGAGCAATATTAAACTCTTGTCAAGAGAATGGAACAGTAAAGCTGAAGCTTCAGGAGTTTTCCTTCTTGACAATAAACCTATTACAGCAACTTATTTTGTATCTAGAGACGGCAAATAAGGCTCAGAAAACATATGAGCAGCCAGTCTGGTTGTTTAAAGTGTCTGATTCACTCTCTGAAGTGTAAAGTGCCTTGAATAAAGAAATGCCAACAAAAAAAAAAATACAAAGGAATCAAAATCAGGTATTTATTCAAAAATCGTAGCTCTGTATAGACGATAATGATGCAAGCAGATAAAAAGGAGAGAGTGAGAGAGTGAAAAAGGCTTAAGTTCAGCTCCTGAGTTGTAACTGGATATTGCCATTATACTTTACAACTTTAATTGTTCCATCCAGCTCTTTTGCAAAGCCCCTTCTGCAGCAGTCTGACACTTTCGGTGTGCAAGAGATTAGACACAGACAAAACCAGCCCCGTGCACAGTGGGCACCTGTGTTACACCAACACCTTGCAGTACTTGCATCAATATTTTCAAATTTAGGATGCTTTCTTTACTCAAAATAGGTGTTTTTCAAAACAGCTGCAAGATGAAAGGGACAAAAAAGAAAAAATAAAGCTCTTTTCCCTTTGAAGAAAATATCGGTTTCAAAGGCACACAAAGCCATCACAGTCTAAATTGAGATGAACATAACAGCTCCTAACCAAAGCACCACAGCCCAGGAACAGGAGATCTTAGGAATCATTAAAAGAATTGCATAAATATTAAAGAACTTGAATATTACAGAATGTATCATACACACTGCTTTGCATATATATTTCTTATGAAAGTATTGGCTCAAATTGTTGAATGAACCAAACCTTGTCATGCCATGTGGGAAAGCCACCAATTATTTCATTTACTGTCATTTCCTGCAATGTGTCTGTAGTGAAATAACTGCCAGGGTAAACGTCGTAATATCTGCTATTTAAAAATTGCATTTCATATTGCCATTGTCTGGACAAAGGCAGCAGTGGCATTCAGTGCTATTTCAAACCAAAATTGAAATCCCTTAGAATTAAAATTCTGCAATACATCCAAAAGATCTCAGTTCTCTCCCCAAAAACTTGTGTGTTTTCAAAGTAAATCAAGTGCCTTTATTGGGAGCCAAGAACCTCCCAAGGTGATTTTGAGTTCTGGGTGACCTTTCCCAGCCAGAAGTTTGAAGTGTGAAACATGAGCATAAATATCCCCACGTTTTGAAAGTATTTATGCATCCTAAGCAATCTTAGAGCTCATATCACAAGTGGATGTAATTTTTAATAAATGTATGTGTCTGTTTAAAAGACATGTAAAAATGTAAAGCAGAAGTTGTCATTCATACGTGTTCAAAGTATAATTTCAGTAAATTTAATTGCTTTGTTTTAAAATTCCTCTCTGTTTGAAAAAATAGTTAAAATAACAAGTTGGAGTGTGTCCATCAAAACTGGAAAATGAAGGGTTTTGATTCATTTCATTACTCCAGTGAAAGGATTCAGTTTCTGGAAAATCTGATTTTATTTTCCCTGCAAGGCCAAACAGCAGAAACGTTTTTTTCCTCAGGGGAAAAAAAAAGAAAAAAAGAAATTATTTTCCACAAAAATATAGATTTTGCAAAACCAGGGATTCCTCTATGAACTGCCAGCTTCTCCCCAAGCTGGCAGATCTTGGCATACACACAGGGAGTAGGGGCAGCTCCTCTGCTCGCACAGCAAACGACCTCACATCTGATAAAGGGAGATTACAGTGAAACATTCAGCTTTTCCTCCCTTTTTCAACATTCCCCAGCCCCTGCTCTGTATTTTGCCTTAACAGCAAAGCGGATGAGAGGCTGCCCCTGCAAAACAAGCAGGATTTTGAGTCATGGCACAGTGATAAAAACTCTGAAGGCTGTCACAGGATGAGTAGAATAATGTCCCACAGAGAGATGGATTTGCACAAGCCACATTTTATCCCTGCAAGACCGTGCATCTGAATGTAGGGATCACTTAAAACATGAAGGTGGGGTTGGAACTTCATAGGATTCTGAAATGATTTTGTATTTCGTAGCGTTTCTTGAGGAGAAAAAAAAAGGAGACAGCTCAGAAAGTCACAAATTATTCATTTCAGGACCAGGCAAAATTGGAAAATCTTGGGGCTAAGGCACTGTGCTTTCAGCTGTGATCATATCAGTGGAGCCTGAGAAAAGAGAGAAACAAGTCCCGTGGTAAATAAAGGGGATCCCAGCAGAGCAAAACCTCGGCGTAACATCTGTGTTTATCTTTCTGCTCTTCTGGAGTTCTGTTCAGGAGCAATGAATGCCTGGGGGAAGGTGTTGCAAACAGAGCAATATTCCAAACCTTTCTGGCATGTGTTAGATATGGATATAGGGTTTATAGGGAGCACAGCCTGCCAGGGGTGGGGGTTGAGGGCGAAATGCTGCTGAGCACTTGGTGTCTGTCTGTGTATTTGGGGGCTTGTTCCTAGGCTGGTTCTCTGGACTGAATGCCTCTGAGGGCACTCCTTAGATGAGGTTTTAATTTAAAAGAGAAAGATCAATAGATGAGTATCCAGTTCACGCATTAGGTGGGTCTTCCTGTTAGTTTCACCCAAATAAAACTCAGTTTCTGTGCTCTGAGACACGACATCAACCAAAATGAGATAAAAGGGAGTGATTTGGAGATTCTCTCACGAAGCTGGGGCTAGCACACCACTGAGGGCACAGCTTCAGGCACTGAGCAGTAAAAGAATCTGTATCCATTCAGGCTCTCAGGTTCCCAAACCCCAGAGGCAGTGCATCACTCCCCTGGAGTGCCCAGAAGACTCTCACTGGAGCTGGCTTGGGCACATCTCACACCCTTTTGCTGTGACCTGGTGCTTGGCTGACTCCATCCCCTCTTCCACAAACAGCAGGGAGGTACCAGAGAGGGCGATGACGGAGAGTCCAGCAGAGCTTGTTCATTCACAATCTACTTCTCTAAATCCCTTCTCCTGTATTTACCTGTTGACCAAATGAGAGCATAAATGCTAAAACAGATGTCTGAGACAGTTGGAGTGATGATTTGAAGACTGCGAAAAAGAAATATTTTTCCTCATTTATTTTTGGGCTTCCTATGCTTTGTTCTTACAGTGGTTCACTTCTGAAAGGAAGACACCTTTGCTAGTGAAGAAGAGCCAAAAAGATGACCAGGAAATGGGATATTTCAGTGTTATATACAGGTTAATTCCTATTTTCCATCCAACCTTATGCAAACATCTTGGTTAGTGTCTGGCATTGTATCTGCACCAAAAACTGAGCTGAGTAACAAAAGACGAAGGAGTTTTAAAGGATTTATACAGATCTTGTTGATCTAGTTATTAAAAAAAATAAAAACAAAATAAACCCCAGGAATGTTTGGTCTGTGATGGCCAGAAACCTGTTTGAGACTGACATAAACAGCAACCATCATTATCTCTTCTGCAAAAGGGAAAATCTCACTGAAGTGCAGAGAGAGGTTAAAGTGACAGGTCAGAAGTGGCTCAGGAGACAAGAGGGAACCTTTCAGAGCGGTTTAGCTAAAGCCCTGGGATTGAGGGTCCAAATCCCTGCAAGAAGATGACAGCAGATGCTGCTCTAATGAGCTCTAATGCCAATTATAAGTGGCATCCTCTGCTTGGTCATGAAACCACACGTGGCAGGTGCAAGCAACACGTGGGGTTTTTAAATCACCTGGATTTGCTCCACAGAGGAAAAAAAAATGCATCCCTATTACTTCTTTTTATGAGATCCACCTCTGGTGCCTTCTGCCTAATGATCAGTGCAACAGAAAACATCAGTCACGGCCACAGAAAGGAGCACAAACAAGCCACGTTACTTGGCTGATTTATTCCCAGTGTGGCTGCAGGAGGGAGTGCAGGAAATGCCTCTTCCTTGCCCTGCTGGAAGCTCCAGATTACAGCAAGCACATTTTCAATGTTTGCTCGGTGCCTCTTGGCTCAGGGCTGTCGGTGTTTTCAGAGAAAAGCCTCTCACATGTATTCATAACTTAATTCCTTACTGAGACCCCCTCAGATCTGTGTCAGTGAACGGCTTTTGAAGGGGTTGATACCATTTTAAAAAAAGGCCTTTGACTTTTCAAATAGGAATAAATGTTTTTAATACACTGAAGAATGCTTTCATTTCACATTGATGGGACTCAGTGAAAGGGGAAGAGAGAAGTTACGTAGGCGTTTTCTCCTCAGTGTTTCCAACCTTTAACATGTTTGAAACTGCACCAGTAAACAAAGCAACCTACCTAAAGTGCTTTAACAGTTGCTAAAACGTTTTCTGTCCCCTCCTGCACTAACCCACACACATTTCAGAGACCTTTGTGAAAAAGTCGGCTCCCATTTAACAGCAAACGATGTTCCTTTTATGCTCTTTTACAAGTTGGATTTCACAGGAAATTCTGTGGAGTCCCTTCCCCTAGCAACTTCTGTTACTTTATAAATTATATTTGGCCAAACTCACTCCATTTCTGTGGTGCACAAGTCCAGAGAAAAACCGGTCTTAAACCTTTATTCAGGTTTTTTTTTTGCACTTCCACACTGCAGCAGATCGGAGATTGCACAGCAGTTAATAAGCTAATAAATACAACATGAAAATCTGCCATGCGCTCTATTTATCACTATTTATAAATCCTATTACAAATAGCTCCCAGAGAATAAAAATTAAATCAGTGGTTTTGTCTTACATGGTGTTGATATAAACAGGAACAGTCCTAGTCCAGAAATGTTATGTTTATATTGGCAGGTCAGAGAAGAAATAGGGGAGAACTAATGTATTGATGTCAGGTATAAAAAGTCTTTCTCAAAAGCATTTTTCATTTAAGCCCAGTTGACTTGCCTAGAAATTAGGATCTTAAACAAACCCTGGCTCTGAACATTTATCCAGGAATCTGAATTCCACACGGTATTCATTTCACCTAATCTGGCATTTCATATGTTGTGTAATTTAAGGTGGTCATTTACACTCCCTTTTCAGTCAGTGTGGACGAGCAGCAGCTTCAGAGAGCCCATCCTGTCTTTTCTTGGTCTATTCAGATTTTATGATGGGATAAATCTCTTTATGAGGTGTCCACACGTGGAGATATGGTTGAGTACAATGCTCTTCAGGAATATTTAAAAAAAGGCAGATGAACAGAAGTTAATTAAAACATTTTAAGACTTTAGTTCCCCTGAGGATTAAAACGCTTTCTAATTTTGTCTTTTTTACTTATACTATTATTTCACTTTTGCTTTGTTTTAAGCTAGTCTGACAACATTCATTAGTCAGGCTTAAAAATAATCCCTTTGTGAAACATGTTTAAAAATATGCATGGGTTTTATTCAATCACCCACTTCCATGTCTATTTTATGCCATCTAGACTCATGAACTTGGCACTAAGAGTGACACTGCATTTGGAAGAGGGACTTCAGGCTGACTTACACCCTCCTGAGAGAGGATGCAGTCAAGCCTAGAGAATTCTGCTTTGTCACAGATTTTAGCAGATCCCAGACATTTTAAGCCTACAGAGCTTAGTTCACAAACCAGTAGGAATGGTTAAATGTTGCTGTAAAAGGAGGGAGAATTCCAAAAGAGAGCTAAAATTCCTTTTGAAGATGGCCATTTTTAACATCAGCCAATCTCTGCCTTGGCAGGGACACCATTTCAAGCTTAAATTTTAGGCAATCACTGCTTCTCATAACTTGTTGCTCAGTTCACAGCCCCGGTTTCTCACCAGGACCCCCAGCTTGACCCAAATGAGCCTCTTCCTTTCAAAATCAAGGCAACGAAAAAGGGCAGTGGCACCAGGCAGGCTTTTATTTATTGCTCATTTGGAAGGTGTTCTTTTATGATCCTTAAATCACAAGGGAAAAAAACAAAATTAATTTTGTTTTTATATGTTTTTATGGTTTTTTTGTTTTATATGTTTTTTATTAATTTTGTTTTAATATGACACTGCCCATCCCCATTGTCCCTTTCTCCAAAAGTTTCAACTCCCCCTCTGTAATGTTCTGTAAAGTAATTCTCACACTCTGAGTGGCACTCATGCTGTTTTCAGAGGTTCCATTCTCGCCTGCCAAAGGCTAAAAATATGTCTGGTCAGCAGTGCATCCAAGGTAATCCTATTCATATTTTGATGGTCCTTGAAAAGCCCTTCATTCCGACCTGGCAGTGCCTAGGAGTTACCTAATTCCCTTCGATTCGGCTTTTCCAGAATAGAATTTTTCCCTCGGTCCTGGCAGCATCAAAGCAAAAAGAGTAAAATGAGCCAATGTTCAAAAAGATGAATGAGTATGATGAAGTATATCCATCTCTCGTGAGAGTAATGCTAAACTTCGCCCTCCTGCCCCACAGCTACTCATAAATTATGCCACTCGTTTAAAAATAATGAAATTTTTTATCCCAGAGCCTTGGATTCTTTTGTATTTTCACCACAGGCACCTTTTCTCTCAAGCTGGAGTGGAATGGTCCAGCATGGAGAGGGGTAGGAAGGCAAGAGAAAAGAAAGTTATTTGGATCATGGAATATAAATTCCTGAAACTTAACTCTCAGTATTTGACTTTTAACTAAAAGAGGAAATTTTCTGGTGAAATGTGAGAGAGTCCTGAGCACATCCCCTCTGAGGGGGAGGCTCAGGGCCAGCTCCAGGACTGCCCAGTGGAGGAATGTCCCTTCCCACTGGGAAAGCTCCTCAACCCTGCTGCAACCAGCCCCTGCCCCTGGGAACTCCTTGGTGCTCGATCTACAGACTGCCCTCACTCACTCTGACAAACTTTTCCTGCAGAAAACAACAGCTTCTCTTACAAAAGACAAGAATATATCGTGTAGAAATGCAATTAAGGATACAGCTCTGAAGAAAAATAGATGTACGCTCACAGCTAACTACAATCTCTTAGCTCTGATGAATCAGCACAGAAACTGGAGCTAAAGAAACTCTGTAATATTACCAGAATTACGTATTGCGCTGTCCAAAGGCTCCAAACGGGTGTTCTCCTGCTCCTCACATATTGGCTTCCCCAGTAGCAGCTCAGATCTGCAACGTTGCAAAAATTTGATAATTTTCCACGTGTGAGCTTCTGTTCCGTTCATCCCTCCCTTGCCAGGGAGTGAGAAAACGCCAGGATCCCACAGAAATGAACGCGGGCCATGAATTATTGAAAACAAGTATTAATATCTACAGAATTAATAATATATGTTGAGGCAAAGTCTCATTATTTTCCAAACCTCCTTTTTGTAACTGGACTCGTTGCTCTTTGCACGCAAAATTATGCTCACAGAAGCTGCATTATCATCAACTAAATATTGTTTTCACAAATGCAAATGCTAACTCACTTTTTTTTTTTTTTTCCTGGTACTTTGGATTAGATCCGTGGAATCCGTCATAGCAGGAGTCATTTATTTTTGATGGTCCACAAGGATTTTGAAAATCCCTGAAGTTTTAGACAGAGACGATTGGGGGGGAAAAAAAAAAAAAGGAAATAGATTTGGATAATTTACATTTGAAAGGTAAAAAGAAATGGAAAATTAGGCAGGGAAACCACGCCAGTCAGTCTAAATTCTTTTTTTTGGTGTGCTGCAAATGCTGTTGGAGTGATGGGTACCTGAGGATGGTAAAAAGAAGTGGTGAAGAGGGATTGAGGGGATGTCAGCAGCTGATAAGGCTGAGTGATTGTGTGTTTGCTAACAGTGGCATTAAAGCTTTTTGCTTTGCCAGCTCTGGGAGCAGGACTATGTGAGAGCTCCCCAGTGCAGCCTTTTTGGCTCTTTGTGGAGACACAATCCTCTCAGGAAAACCACCATCGCTCTGAGTTTCAACATTTGGCAAGGATCCCACGAGAGGAATTCTGCTAAGGGAATAAATGGTGTCGGTTTGGATCAGCAGATAAAGAAACACATGTTTAGGACCATATGTGCTGGTACAGCAAAGCAGGGATAAAGTTGTCATCTGTGAAAATACATTTGGATCAGACTTTTCCCTCCAAATGACATCATAACCTCTGTTTTCAAGAACATGCACAACCTAGAAATTCTTCTGGATTGCCCTCTCGTACTCAGGTCCAAAGAAGGCCTCATGACATCACCACCACAGGTCTGTGAGCCACAAGTCCACATTTTTAAAGCAACCAACACGCAAAGGCTCAAAAACTATCTCAGAAGAGAAGAAGAAGCTAATCCAAGCCTACCCTGTTAGCAAAAGGGTCCATCCCATCCTTCCTTCTGATTCTGCTGCCACCAAATCACCCTGAAGTCATCGCTGGTGTTTTGTGGCCCACAGGGAACCTATTTCACTGTTCCCATGAAATCGAAACACCTGATTTTTGGAGGTTACATTTCTGGCTTGGTGACTCGTGCAGAACTGCATGAATACTAATGCTTGCTCAAAAAAGCAGGAGGGAACTCGCAGCTGGAGGAGGTCAAGCAAAAAACCCCCTTGAGACAATGAGCCCAGTTACAAAACTGCACCCTGATCATCTCAAAAATGCCTTTATTCCAAGTGGCAAAGCTTTGAAACATTGTGCATAGCAATCTCATAGCCACAGAAAATGTCAGCTAAATAATTTCTAAAGAACAAGAGATTTTAACACAGAGAATAAATCATGCCATCTTTCATTAAAGGAGTGGTAAAATATTCTGCCCTGGATCACCTCACATCAGAGCCAGGCATAAAACTTACAGCTGCATATTCAAATTCAGGAAGTATTTAAATTTTTCTGTAGCTTGATTGCTGTTAAGAAATGTTATGAAAATAAGTAATGTTTGATGGACATCCTAACCGATTTTGTTTGTGCAACAGCTCTGTAAACTCCCTTGGGGATGATCAAAATAAACAAACACAAGGACCAATATAAGTTCCTGAAGTGCAGTGAAAAATACAAATAATATTTCAAAGAAAAATCTTTGCTTCCCAGCCTTAACTATGCTTGGACAAGGAAAAATACAATAGTTGCTGCAGCATGCTCAAGATTTCTGTAGTCTGAGAACAGCTCTGAAATATCACTCCTGTGCTATCAAACAAAAGGTCTAAAGTAAGCTTTCCTTGTTATTGTAAGCACAAGTACATGGGTCCCTGTTTTTAATAACAAGCTAGCTTGGGTTTTATCTGTTTTGGGTTGGGGTTTTTTTCAGTAGCTAATTTATAAATTGATAAATTTAGAAACTTTCTTTCTGGGGTGTAATGGTGAACCTAAAAAAAATTTAAATAAATTCAATACCATGGCATTCTAAGCTGGTTTATTTGAGCAACTTTTCTGTTGCTCAAATAAAAATATGTAAGTTTATGTAGCCAACTTAGCCCTCAGTAACACCATCATTTTGTCAATGAGATATGAACAGTGCTTTAGAATAATACTAAAAGTTAATCCCATGGCCAAAACTCACTGGTCACATTCCAGGAGAGTATTCTATATTCTGCACGTGGAGCTAACAACACACAAGAGCAGAATCACACATAATTTATAGTAAATAAAGTAACTGGATTTTTTTTTAATTAACAAACTGCAGAGTTTAATAAAGATGTACTCAGGGCCTTATTATTGTATGTACAAATTAATATAGAATGTAGATTTAGTCTGTTGTAATCAAAGTGCACGAAGCAATAAATGAGACCCAAAATCAGAAAGGACAAGATTGATTATCGAGATCAAATTGAAAGCACAATACAACAAATCTGGCTACAGCTTTTCTGCATTGCCACACAACAATGTGTGCAGCACCCACAGAAAATATTTTTTTGAAGGTCAATTAAATAAAACCCTTTTGATTTCTTCAGCTGGGAACTCATTGCGCTGTTCTAACAGACAGATGAAGAACTCCAGCATCATGTTTAGAGTTAACCAGGTCCTTGAAATGCATGACCTCTGATAATTTTACCAGTATTTGCCTGTTCCTATGTTGAAAAATCCCTCCCTCTATAACTTCTGATATAATTTTTCTTTGGTTCAAATTAATGATCCAGCTCTGCAAAGATTTTCTTGTAACATACACTTGTACAGTGGCTACAGATCTCCCTGAATCAAGGTAAATGTTTTATAGAATCAGCTTCCAAGCTGCAGATTCTTTTGAGAATTGGCAGAGCCAAGGAGTTCACAGCAGCTAAGCAGGGCAGGCAGATCTCCCAGCCACTGAAATCAGATTTGCATGTCTGGATTTGCAGTTTAAAAACAAAGCACCTGAGAAAAGGTGCTGCAATCTCTGTGATGTGCAGTAAGTTACCTTTTCATACAAGGAGTGTCTCAGTAAAATGGCTCATTTGAGTTATTTGCTGCTTGGAGTAACTGAGTGGCTGTAACTCAAGATCAAGTGTGCTGGACTCCAGTGGACAGTGATGTATTACATTCCTGTGAAGAGGAAGACAAACCTCTGCCCCTTCCCATCATATTCAGTTCCAGGTCTACATATAAAGAGGGTAATAAATAAACAAAGCAGCAAGGGAAGAAGGGGCCAGTATACTGAGAGGCGCATCAGCTTTCCAGCCTGGTGCTAGCGGGATAAATGCAAATTCTTGTCCTTTTTCTTCATGGGAATTAGGGGAATAGCTTCCCTCCAAGACAGTATTTTGACAAGGCTCAGAATTTCCTCAGGATGGTCCTTCACCAGCAGGATTTGGGACTTTCTGTCCACTGGTCATCTGTGACTTCATGTCTGCAGGATCCCCAGCCTGGCCAGGAATCGTGTGCTGTGCCTGAAAGCAGAGCTGGTTCTATTTGTCAGCTCGGTTATTTCCTCAGACTTCCCTGGCAATTCCTTCAGCTCTGAGGTTCATCTTTCCAAGTACCTTTGCCCCTTTGGGTCCCATCTGCTTCAGTGTTTATTGATTTGCTGGGAAGGTTTTGATGTAGCTCCTCACAGCACAGGCCAGATATTCCAAAATCTCTCTTGATTTCCTGCTGACAAACACGTGCCTTCTTCCAACCTCAATTTTCATTAATCCAGCAATGCCTCTTGCTGAATCCCTTTGCCAGTTCTTTCTCATTTCAAAGACTCTCCACGTAGTCCCTGCTTTTCTTCAGAACCTGTCTATCCATAATTTGATTTTAGGTTTGAGGGGATTTTGTTTGGCAGTTTTGATCTGATGATTCTAATTTCTTTGTCTGCAGTTTTGTCTTATCCCAGGCCCTTTTAGAAGGATTCCCACCTACAGTGTGAATTTTAAGATCTGATTATACTGCTGACTGTTCCATTTTCATCCAGTTGTCATCAACTTGATCCTTATCTTCCGCAACTCCATCGAATCCTGTATTTAAATATGTGTCTTAATGCCCTTTGACACCTCGGGGTAAACTTTACCACCTTTTTTTTTGTACTTCTCTCTTTTTGACTGGCTTGTCAGTACCACTACAGAGGCTGTCAGGACCCGCACAAAGCACGTGTGTTTTGTCAATTAATATTTATAAAGACAGGCAGTGGGATGTGATTTTCATGAAGAAGGTTCCGTGCTAAACACAAAGTGTTTTTGTGTTAAATTGTTCATCAACAAAGAGCTAATGCATCAAGGAATGACCTTTACTTGCTCTTCTGTGCCATCAGTCTTAATTTAGAAACCCAGCAATGCCCTTAAACAGGATAATTATGAAGTTAAGCTCACACATAAATCTTCAGTGTAAAAATTAGGCATATGGGCTGAGGGATATTTTAGCTTTCAGTTTTCGTTCCATAGCATTTTGTTAGCCTAGCACGAAGAAACTGAGGAACAGCTTGTAAATTCAGGGGGCGTCATCCTGAGTCCTCTCTTGAATTCAAATCAAGGCCAAAAAATCTGAGACAGAAATACCTCACATTATTTCCTTAATTTTGCAAAAATCTGAGTGCAGGTTTGGTGAAGTCGCAGTGCCTGCTCTTGCGCTGTAGAGAGCCTGGGACTGAATTGTCACAGCAGGGCACGAGTGACCTCAGCTGCCCTCTCCCGGTGCCTTTTTGGGATTCCTGTATCCATCCTTGATGAGAAAACCTTGATTATGCTTCCCTACAGCAACACACTTCCCTGAGAAAGGGGGGTCTAGAAGCAAATGGGGCTTCTTAAATAGCATATAAATGTTCTAACGTTTGATGTTTCCTACCCTGCCAGGGTGAGATTGTTGCTTGTGAAGCAGCTCCTTAAATACACGTTACACCTAAAAATGCACTCCACCAAGGGCTTTGAGGATGGGTCAAAGCACAGGCCACGTGTCCAAGGAATCACTGCACGTGCAAACGCTGTCAGCTGAGGGACTTGCACTCCCTCGATCTTTCTCAGCTGCCCAGCATTTATTTAGTTCAGTGATTCACGTTTTTGTGTCTGTGCCTTTTCTTCTTGTCTGAAAGGATCTGTCCACCCTTTTGTGATCAGATTCAGAAATCATTCCGGAGGTGGTGTTTCACCTACAGGCACGGTATTTCCACACCTGGATATTGCTGCAGCTCTTCCTTTCAGCTGCCTTTGCTCCTCAGTGAGCTTGAAGAAGCTGAGTTTTAACTCACTGAGTTGGTTGGAGAGCACCGGGCAAATGTTGGCTTCAGAGTGACTCTGAGCCTTTGTAACTGCTTTTCACAGCAGAAACTTTCTCTTTTCATCTCAGAAAGAGTGATATCCCCCCTTCCCCAGCTGAACCAGTGACACCAGTTCAGTCAGACTTTCACTGATTATTGTGTTCCTGCGATTAGGGAAGGCTGCATTCTGTAAGTGAACACAAACACTTGGACCATAAACTCATTAATGCAAATTCCATCCAATTCTACAGAGAGTTTGTGCTCCATCTGCAAATGCAGCTGATTGTGCTGTCCTGCACAGACCTGCCAACTCCCCCTTTCGCACCGCAGATTTAATCAGCAAAGATAAATTGCTCGGGAATTAGCTCCGCAGGAAAAGCTGGCTCAAAAATGGATCAATTTTATTGTTTCAGAAAGTTCATAAGTGTATCATTTTTCCTCAACAGACCCATCTCTCAGAGAGATATTAACTGTAATGGAACAGGTTCAATCAGTCATATCTTTATAAGATGGGCAGGCTTATCACCGTGTGAGATGGGTAAAATAGGTGAGCTGTGGAATCTGTGAAGGGTCATCTATCATAATGTGCTGGGTAACCTTCACAACCATGCCTAAATGTCTTTGATTAAGGGCTTTTCTTCTGTAACTTGTGATAAATGCTGGAATATTGATTTTCATAAGCTTGTTACTGAAGACAGAGAATGTATTCCAAAACAGGAATTGAACAGCAGCTAGCGAGAGAAAATTTCAAGCTTTGAGACAAAAAAAAAAAAAAAATCTAAAAAAAATTAAAAATTGCCCACAAGGGAGAAGAAAAGAGAGTTACTTGTAGCAATGTCATTATAAGAAGGTTGTAAATGCCTTGGAGGAAAAAGGTACTTTACTTTAAGATTACTAAATTAAGCAAAGGATGTAAGAGGAAAATGTCTTTAGTATTGAAGTCTGTGGATTTCCTACAGCCCATCATATAAATAGGGACCCAGTCTGCTAAAAAAAGATATCTGCTACAAGTGTAACATTTCTTCCCTCTGATTTTGTGCAGTGTCTGTAGCATCATTTAATACAACAACAAGTTGTTTGCTGAAGATTCATGCTCTTTTAAAGAGGGCCCTCTAGGTATGTTTGGAAAAGTGCCACAATCTGATTGCTGGTTTCTCCTTTTACTCAAGAAACAGAGGGATCCTGAGTGCTGACAATCACTGTATTCAGAAAATAAACTGATTAAGTTAAACAAAATACAACACAGAGACACACTGAGATTGCAGAAAAACGAGGCATTGGGACCTGAAATGATGCTTTCAAAATATCCACAAGACTTACATTCCATTTCTTTGCTCAAACATCTGTATGTTGCTTTGTATTTTTTATAGAAAACAGGGAATAAGCATTGATAGAAACATCCTTACTTTCCATTAATCTAAATTTCAGAAGCAGACAGAAGAATTCTCTCACTGATTTCCATTCTCATCTTTGTAACTTAAGAGGTATCAGTTACCCAGTTAGATACCAGAAGGAGTAACATGAAATGTAGATGATCAGTTCCCCATCAAAACCAAGGCACGTGAAGGCTGGTGGAGCTCAGCATTGGGAGTCACTGCTGCTCTCCCAGCTGCACAAAACCTTTTGTTGCTATACTGCCAGCTACGCTTGGCTTGACTTCTCCTCTGTCTTCCAGAAAACCAAGGTGAGATTTCACACGACGTTGATCCCAAAATCAGAGGGGATCTGTGTTGTTAAAGCTTCATGCAGAGCCTGATGACACCAATGGAAAGATTTCTTTTGATTTTGACAAGTTTTGTGTTTCATCTCCGTCGTCTCCGTAGAGACGCCCTGTCTTCCTCTTTGGCAGGTGCTGGCTCAAGAAACAGCCTCAGCATTGCTGCTCTTTAAATATCAGAGAAACCTATTCCCACACAAGTTCCAAAATTTCAGAGTCACGCATTCCAAATAAACTCTTGCTGGATCTTTCTGGCACCAATTCCAGCTGCTGGGTCATATACAATCCATTAAAATTCTCATTTCTTATCATTACAATGGCTTTCTTTTTTATTTTCTGTTCATTATGTATACATTGCTTAGAAGATAACACTTTAATCTTTCCCCCATTTCTAACGGTTCAGTCATGCTTATCCAGTACAAACTTGATTTAATTTCTTAGCAAGGGCCACAGGGAAATTGAAGAGGTGCTGTTCATTATCCTGTCTTGTAATTATGTTTCTAACTCTGTTTTCTAAAATAGCTCTGAGATGCCTCTGGTTCTGGGACTGTTTTGATCAGGTTCTGATCAGTGTCTCATTATCTGACATGTTTTTAAACTGCTGAAACAGATAAACTGACATAACTTGGGGACTGCTCACCGTGTGTGCAGTAATTTTAAGTAGGAAAAGGTGGGATGGGAGGCAGCGCATTCGATGGCGTACGAATTCCAGGCTGGATTTGGTTTCTTTGAACTCTGTGATATTACTGCTAGCACAGAACAATCCATACAGATTCACCCTCTTTTAATAACGCTGCTTAACTTCGTGGCATCCATCACAAGGACGGTACACACTTGATTATATTGGTAATGTATGAATTTTCTAATAACATTTGAAAGAGCTAATGACTGACTGGCTAATTCTGTGGTATATGAGGGAGACTGAGGTATTTTTGTCAGACTGGCACAAATTTCAAGTCTTCCCTCTGAAGATAACCCCTTGGAAAAGGGTTCTATTCCCCACTGAGGAGCAAATCCAACTTAGAAGAGTGCACCAGAGCGTGAATTCCTGAAATCTATAGGGCTGCGTGAGGAGATGACAAGCATTAGCAGTAAAACCTCCTTGCTGTAAGAAAGAGTTCATTGCTGCCCAGAGGACTTCAAACTACAGAAAAGGGATAAGAAAACTCTCAAGGGAAAGAAAATTTGACCTCCTGGTCTTCCTTCTCCTGGGCTGATGGAGAATCCTCTTGGGCAATGCCGTGAGGGTCCTGAGAAATACTTCAGCCTGGCATCCCTCAAGTGTCCACTTGCCATGACACAGATTAGATCACTGTCAATTTTTCTATTTTTAAAAGAATTGTCTTTGCTCTCTAGGTCTGTACAACCTGTGCAATGCTAAAAATGAGGAAGGAGGCAAGGGTTGGTCAGTCCTCACATTTTTCTTGAAGCAGTCATCAAAATTGGCATTTATTTGTCTCCCTTTGCGCTGCTTTCTGTAATGGCAAATCTTCAAGCATCAGAAACTGGACTGACAACAATATTACATTCTGCCTTGAGGTCAATTTTTCAGATTAATGCCACCTATGAAAGAAATAGTAGCTCCTTAAATTACTGACTCCAGGCTTTGTGCAAAATGCAGCTGCACAAGCAGCTCTCAGTTTTGGTGGCTGTTGGTGTAGAATGAATGTGGGGTTCAGGGAGCATCTGCCAGGGTTTGCAAAGGCTGTCTCTGCAACTGCTTCAGCAATAAATAAGTAGGATCATTTCACTTATGTTTTCTCCTCTACCTCATCTGACCCAAACTCTCAGACGTGAGGAAATTGTGGGTTAAAGAATAGAGTGAGTTAGGTATATCCCATTTCATTTTTCTGCTGGAGCTATTCCACTGCATACCTGATTCAATATTCCCTGTATCTTTGAGATGCATCTCAGACTCAAATCTCTGCCTTGCCCTGAGAGCACTCCAACCTGTAGGCTGCAAACTTAATAGTGGATATCTTCATTTCATTCCAAACCAGCAAGTACTTAATTAATTTTACAAACCCCTGCAGCTATTTCAAAGTTCTCTGCAATGATTACCTATAACCCCCTGAGAGCACTTTCCTGGAATAGAAGGAATGTGGTGTAGACCCTTTTTCACAGGAATTAGAGGAAGATCTTCTCTCATACCTCACAGAAGTGTTTTAAGCAATATGCTTCATAAAGCAAAGGCCCCTTTGCACACCTTAATGAGTAAACTATACAGCAAAAATCCCTTAAGTGTTCACAATCATGAATGCTGAAAAAAAATTATGTTCATCACAGAAAACAATTCAGCAAAAGCAAAGCATGATGAAGGACACTGAGTAAAACACTAGGATGGAAGCAACAGAAATAATGTGAATACCCTTTTCAGCCCCTCAAGGCTTCTTGCCTGTGGCTGGAACTCATCACTATTTCCCCTGGGACTGTCCTTACTCTCCTGTTCTTGGCAAAATCTGTACTCATGGCTTTATCCTGATGTTAATACATTTGAATTTAATGCCAAAAGCACTACAGTGGGATAATATGATAATTACTCAAGTACTTTTGCAAAGGTATGGTCATGAATCTACCAGTAGCAGTAGCTGCAATTTTTTCATGTGCTGTTTTGAGGGAACAATGAAGAATCTGCACGAACATCTTCAAGGTGAAACAGTCCACCATCCTCACTAGATTTTCACCTGTTGCAGCCATTTTCAGTTTAAAAGAATCTTGAAACTGAGAGAATTAAAAAGTCATCCACCTGCCTATGAAAGGCTGGCAGGAAATTATATTCTTCTAATTAAAGAGTTTTCATTCTGTATCAGAAGGCACTGTGCTGTGCTAAGAACCGTGCTCTAAACGCTGAAAATGGGGGTTTCTTCCCAAGTTTAAGTGGGAGTTTTACTCCTTACGTGTGGAATAAAGGAGAATCAGATCCATTTGTGGCCAATGCCAGGACAAGGTGCTGGAGGTGCTCCTGCCACCCTGCTGCACTGAGAGATGAAACAGCCTCATCAGCACTCCTGGCTTTGGGGAGCACGAGGGCAGAGTCTGCTGACATTTGGAGAACAGCAAGCATTCCCTTTAATATTTTATACATTTGTCAAACAAGTAATTAAGCTGTTTTGCAAATGTGCTGTAATCACAATAAATACTCAGTGGAAGGACTCAGGTAATGAGCGTTGTGCATTGCTGGGAAGGGGCTGACTTGGTGAGATACGGTGATTTGCAGATTGAGTCTCTGGAATTCTCTCAGGGTAAAAGGACTGAAGGCAGCTCTGGAATTTATTACCTCACAGGAGAAAATGAACAGTGGCCTTTACACTCTCCCTTCACAGCCACGTTTTTCCTGTGTTTCCTAGAAGGTAATCTAAATATTTCAGAGGTTGTTCGCATTCCACAAACTCAACGCAGTTCCTGTTGATTTATTGGGAGGTTAACACCTTTGACTGTGTTCTCAGTGATACGTTCCTGAATATCTGATATGCTTGAATGCAACTTTAATTCAGAGCTGCATACATTTTGAAGAGAGACATTTTCAAAACAAGGATCTAACAAAGCTCATTTGAGAAAACAGGGCAGGAGTCTGTGGCCCCTGCAGTCAGGAATTCAGAATTGAATGAATGTAGATGCCTCTCTAAATAAAACTGGATTTATCTAAACAAAACTATGGATAGAGCCCCTGAATAGTTCTTGGTGTCTGGTATAAAAGCCTGCCTGGATATGATTTAGCAGATAGGGAAGAAAAGGGCTCCCTGTGAAACCAGTTGATTAAAAGACGTTCATAACATGATAGAGAACTGAATTAATGAAATAATGCCTGAAGTGTGAGAGCTGCTAATATTACTTTAAACAAAAGCATCATATAAAATATTCATTAGCACACAGAAAATTAAAAGATAGCATCTAATTAATCTGTTTAGCCTCTAAATGACTAATTAATCTCATTAATATAGTCAACATTTTGTGATAGATAAGAGAAATTAATGGCAGTTATGCCCCCTTGTATGTTTAGGGACAGCTGTGAAGTCACAGGAAACAGATATTTTAAAATATCAACTTTTCCCTGTGTTTGGATATTTCTGGGATGTCTTCATGAAGAGGAAACAAAGAGCAACAGTTACCTGGAAGTGCAAGGAGTGAGCAGAGCTGCAGGACAGCCCAGTCCTTGGAACAAGCTCAGTTTTCATAAGGATTTATTACCTTATTATTGAGAGGTCTGGAGCCAAAGATAGGGCTCAGAGCTTATACAAGCAAATTGGTTTTCATACTTTCCTTCTTCTGTACATTTAACAGTGATTCTTTACCTATTTTTCTGTCTAAACTTCAGCTGTGCCACGATTCTGAGTGATTGAAGCCTTTCTGTACAGTCCAGTCAGAAAGGAGACATGAGTTTACCAGTCCTAACCATTATGTGGGCTAGACTTGTTCCCTCCACTGTTTTCTACAGATTGTAAGGGAAAAAAAATATCAGAGCTCCACTTAAGAATATTTTTTGGTGAGGAATTCAAAAGTTAGCCATAAAATGCAGAGGGTAGTGAAGCAATACATCACAAATCTGCTTAATGAGGTGCCAAAAATACCTATGTACCTTGTAAAGGCAGCCACCCAATGATTACCTCTTTCAAAAGCACATTTGTACCCATATAGTGGGAGAGAAACTGCTGAATCTAAGGGTGATTTGAAAACTAGATGTAGTATCAGACTTTAAACATTTTCACAAACTTTATTCCAGTTTCCCATTCACTGAGTCATTACAAAGAAAGGACTGCCTTGAGCAAGAAATTTCAGAGTTTTCATGATTTTTCAACATTTCTTAACTCCTCAAAGATGCTGATTTGGCAAAACAGAGAGGAGATGAAAAATTTCACAATTCAAAACACTTTGTAATTATTCCTGCCTTATAATTGTCCCTAAAACTGCTTAGTGTTCATCAGTATGCCTTAAAACAGCCCTTGTGAAAGTTCAGATACTTTTTCATTCCGAGGAGAAGGGAAAGAAGACAATTCTCTTAGGTGGAACCCAAAATTAATGCCAAAATTTGCCCTCATTTACAGTAGTTTAAATACACTCAGTCGTTTTATTATCTCCAGTAGTGTAAGAAATGTCCTACTTTGCTCTGGACAGAATTAATTCCCACACGGGCTGGGAAGTGGTTTGGTTTCTCTGAATGTGCTATACTCAGTGGAAAAGCAAAAAGCAGAAATGTTGTTGTGTCCCTAAGAATCAGAGGCTCAGGAAATAATGAAGTTCCACCAAACTGGTTTTATCCTGCTGCAAAAACAAAGATGCTGTACAATTAAGCTCGAGATATAACAACCCTTACGATACAAACAAAATTTCAAGCAAGTAATATTATCACTGACTTCAGTGGAATTATTAACTGACTGAATTAACCTATGAGTTAATGTGCTTTTTTTGGATCAAACCCTAAGAAATTTCGACACACCTCTGTCTGTAGGAAGAAAACCTGGAATAGCTAATGTACCCCTGTTCTATTACAAATACAGCCATTAAGACATTTAAATTAAATATGATTAGTCAGCTCTGATTTAAACCTCAGTATCTGTAGAGCTTTAATTAGAGTACAGTATGTGAAACTCACTTGCAAGTTTTGGTAAGGCTGCAGTGCTCAGTGGCCATAAGTGTCAAAACCCATGAAGTGAACCTCTCTCCACGGGCAAATACTCCAGGAAACCAAACCAGGAACAAATTAAACAAATGAAATTGTCTCACTATCGATCTGTCACGTAGTTAAAACAAAATGGAACCTCTCTCACACCAGCAAATCTGTTCTCCTTTCCCCAGTAAGGGAATACTTTCTGCCTCTCTAAAATTGCATCAGTTCCAAAGGCTGAACTCCGGCCGAAAGAATCGAAGATGAAGAACATTTCTTAGAAAGCTCCATCTGTTATCAGTCTACAAGAGGACTTGTAATTTGTGAAAAACACCAGAGTGCTGTCTGAAAGGGGCTGCTTATGCTCATCTGCTACATGTTTCCAAACACTTGCTGAAAGCATTTCACTTTAATCTGGGAAGCAGTGACTAAAGAATTCCGGGCTGCCCTTTAAAAGCAGTGAGGCAGCAAGCCTGTGACAGAGAAAAACAGAGACTTATCTATTAACTACTCATTGCAACCTGGCAGCTGCTGAGAGAAAAACCCAAATACACAAGACAAAGCAACTGAGATATATTATTTCAAGTGGGACATTAAAAAAGAGTTAGGTTTCCAGCAAATATCAAGAGCATTTAAAGAAGCAATGAAACCTAATTAATGTGGAATGCAGCTCTCTGATGCCAACCAAGAGCTTCCCAAGGCTGGTATCATCAAAAGGAGAGTAAATATTTCGAGGCAGTGAACTGAGACGGGCCAAAAGGGTGGCAATGGATGAGTGGAATCCAAGAGCTGGAATGAACTGATTAGGAAAGAAACCATGAAAATCTGTAGGAAAATACTAAGGTGTCGGCAAGGGGAAACAAACAGAACAAGGACAACTTTTTAAAAACTTTTCTTCATGTGCAATGAGCCTGTGGCTAAACTAACTTGTTTAAAAGAGTATTTTTTTCAAGTCATCTTCATCAGCAACTTCCACAACTTCCTAAAGGTAGGAATGTCTCAATGCTCATAAATACTCATAAATAATATGAGCAGCCTAACATAATTAATTTCATTGGTTTGACAGAGGAAAGAGAAAACACATTATCCAGTGTAAGCATTTGTGGCAACCCCACTGCAGCCAGGGAGGGGTTATTACAATGAGGCTTTTTAACAGGGGTCTAAAGCTGTAACCAGAGCTAAAACCCCTGTGCCATATCTGTTGCCTCAGGTATGTCAGTTGTACTCGGACATTTACAATTTCATTAGCTTCACTGGCACAGATTTCAGTGGAACAGGGGTTTCTTGGCATTTGAACATAAAACACGCCACACTGGAAAGATCTCTCTGTGCAACTCTCAAATATTTCACCACATCTATAAACACCTGACAATGTGAGAACCCTCCTGCCCGTGAACCAGGAGCGATTTCAACTTGACAGCACAGCCTGCTATCTGCTGTGTCCTTGTGTCCTGACCAGCCCTTTGGTGCCAAAGTGCAGCCTGAGTGGAGCCAACAAAAGCACTGTGTAACAGTGAGATATTTGGGATTTACTGCTTCCACGTTGGTATGATTCCACTGACATTCATGTAATTGCCTCTGACTTCCAGTGGTGAAAGGACACGGAACTGTGTGGAACAGATAGATAGGAAGCCTCCAAATTAGGACACAATCCTTTCAAATTAAGCAAAAGTCTCACCATAGTCATCTTAGACTGCACACTTTAGCAGCACCTTATAAATATTTATGAAGTTTGTTAATGGACATATAATATTTGAGCTTTAATTGTTTAAGGACATTAAAACTTAATTTTAATAGAGGTCACATAACTTCTGAATTCCTAGTGTGCCAGCCCCAGACCTTTAAAACTTAATGGCAGTGATGGGTTTTCCATCACGGGGTCAGAGGCTTTAGCAAATGTAATTTTCCAGACCCATCTAAAATATCTTTAATTCTGTCCTGTCCATATAAAATGATCTAAGTTATCAGAGTCACGGTTTGTTTAACATAGGGCAAATCCTTTAGACTTTCATCTTCTGTTCCTCAAATGAACTTCTCAAGTCGACAAAAGCAATTAAACCAGAGCAACACAAAGTCACATTGGGAAACTCTGTTGAAAATCACAAATGAGGTTAATATTCCATCACAGGAATGGTTTCATTGAACACCCCTAAGCACTGCTCTTTGTTATTGTACATTTTACAACACCCTGCCAGATTCCAACCCAAAAGCCATTTTGCCATTTGTGTCATTTTATATCTACAGAACTCTACTACTCGATTTAGCTGCATTTTCTACTCTTGAAAGTCAGTGGGTTCTCTTCATTTCTTCCTGGGAAAATAGCTTTGCTGTGGTTTATTTCTTCAGCTGGAGTAAGTGGAAGAAATGTTGATGCATTTGCTCTGTTTCATTTCTGCCACCAGTGAAAGGAATACATTCTCTGGCCACTTTGGCAAGCTTTTATTGCAGCTGGCTTAAAAAGTTTTAGAGATGCTGTTACTTCATGGGTGTAGTTCCCACAGTAGTAAAACAATATATAGTTCTTTCTATCTATTTTTGTTCTTCTGCAGTGCAAAGAGGGACAAAATTTAGCAAACTCTTATTTCAGTCCAGAGTTTCATGAAGAACCCCTCCCAAAGGGATTCCCTTGCCCTTAAAAGAAACCAGCATGTTCATCCCATGATATTCCAGCTGTTTCCCAGAGTTTTGCAGCATTCTGCAAAACCACATTTTAAAAATCACTTTGCACTGTTATTGGAAAGCAGAACCTGATCTTCTTTCTAAGGTAGATCCTCCCATGTTCTTAGTGACATTTTTTTCTGGACAAATTCTTCCTGAAATAAAATGTATCTTCTTAGAACCTTTTAAGGTCTGTGGGTCTTTAAATAAACCCATGAAAATCTAAAAAAAAAATTAAATCTGTGATAAGAATGATGGCTCTAATTGAAATGCAGCTGTGACAGAAATAGAGTTGGCACTGAGATTATGAATTCTGAAGGATGGCTATACGTTAACCCACTAATGGTAATTAGTCCATTAGTAATTAAGTAATATACAGACATTAAAATAACATTGGTCAACTAAACAGTGTCTGAATACATGGAGGAGGTGGAGAAATCTCATGAGAAACCAGTATAATGAAAAGTCTGGCAGAGAACAGCTCTCTGGAGGTTTCAGTGGAGTGAAATGCATTGATCAGCAAAAGGATTAGAAAGGATCCCCGAAGAGCATCTGCTCCGACCTTGCAGTAGAAATGGGGCTGTTGCAAAGAGCAGGTGGTGTCCACCGTGGCTTTGTCAACCCATTTCTCAAAAATCTCCATGGATGGGAGATTCCATAATGCTCCCAGAAAATTTTGGTTTGGTACTGCAGTACCCCACCAGTGAAAAGGTTTTTCCACCACGTCCATCCTGAGCCTCCCAAATTGCAGCTGAGGGCCATTCCTTCCCCTGTGCTGTTCCATCCACCATGGAAGAGTTTGGTTCCATTGCCTTTGGCTGTCCCTGTCAAACAGCTGAAGGGTGTTCCCAGCTTACAAAAGCCCCTCTTCAGGTTCAGTGCTTGCTCTAGGTCCCTGACCATCCTTTAGCCCTCAGCTGCACTCTCCCTGTTTCCCAGCAGGGCTGTACTGATGCAAAGGCTTCCTCACCCCACACGCAAAACATTTTGGTTCATCTCCACAAGGTCCTCATCATCCCAGCCCTCAAGCTCCCTATGAATTGCATCCCAGCCGTTTGGCAATTATTCCTCCTGCTTTAGCATCATCCCCAAATCTGTAGAGGGTACACTAGGTTCTTCTTGCTGTGACTCCCTAAATATAGAGCAATGCAGGGCTCTGCCTTGCACGTCACTTACCCTCGTCACTGTTACAGAGGGAATTGTCTCGCAGTCAGAGCCCAAGCCACATCTGCCAGGATGATCACAGCTGAGTCAAGGTTCCCTCTCAGCACCCAGCCTGCAGGCATAATAACTGCTGAGCCCGAGGAGTGACAGCACTGAGTGACACTTTCAGAACGTTTTGTTAAATTTTTTTGAGTATGAAAGGTAGATACTGCATAATTAAAACTGAAGTTAAATTTTCAGGAAATTATTTCTGTTTCTTCATCTAATTAGTTTAGATTGCAATAAAACTTTAAAAAAAAATAAGATCTCTGCTTCAGTTTTTTCTAGATGAATCAATTTCTTTTTCAGTTTAAAGCCTATGTTATAATTTAGAAACTGAAAAAATGAAGAGTGAAAATGTAGAAGTGTCTGTTTAGTTTAAAATCTATTTCTTGCTTTTTCAAAGGAAAACTATTATCCCCAAACTGGTGACTCCAATACCGACACAAATGCAGTCCTGACCCAGAACAGAAAGCCTATCAGGGCACACTTCAAGGTTCTAGGACATGTCTAAGACACTACAAAAGTCTTTTGTAATCATCCTCTGCTGTCTTGTTTCATCCTCTTTCTGTGAGTGTGATTTCTGTGTGTCTGAAAAAGACTGAGTACAAGCCAACGGTGTAAAGGCAGATTGTTTCTGTAAGTTGTAACAACCTCTCTCAGTTTTATAATGGGCTTCCTGTATGTTTTAACTGATCCTGTACAGATCTGTGCACTTGTGTCTATCTCACAAGCAGTGCACAAGGATTTCAGGTTAATTAACCCTTGGGAGGACGTGAACAAGAATCCTCAGGGAGGAGAAATCCAGGTGAAAAAGCAAAAGCAGTGACTGAGCAGAGCCACTGGAGCTGAGCCCTGTGCCAGCACCCAGACTTCACTGATAACCAGTTTTATTTCTCCACACAGCCAGTAATTGTTGTGCCACAACGGTGCCTGTTTCAAAACCAGGTAAATCTCATCCTCCTTGCAGATGGCCCTACAGCAGCCTTGCTTTCCATACTGAAGGGCCTGCGTAATTCAGAGTGAAGTCTGGCTGACAGATAAGAAATAAAGCAAGACAGATACCATCCTGAAAACTAACAACCATAATTACTTTAATGGAGCATTTAAAATAAAAAAAAAGTCTTCAGTCTTTACTATAATGGAGCTACTTCAATAAATGTATTCAGGGGTTGTATTTAATTGACCTCTTAGGATTTGGCTGTATTTGGAAGTTTACCAAAATAGCTAGTCAAGAATAATTACCAGGCTAGGCTCTCTAATTGAGATTTAAAATGTCTTTTTCCTATTTAGTATAACCTATGCTGGAGCTGTGCCTGAAGAGCTGTTTTGGAAGGATTCTGAGAGTAAATAAATCTTTATAATTATGAAAGAGCCACATAATGTAATACACAAGGACCAGGCAAAGAGCATCCATCCCAAAAAAGAAATTTCAAATTTGTAACAGAGAGTTGAATATGAGTTGTGAGTTGAAAGAAAAACTGAGGTGTGGCATCTCACATGTCTCAGGTCTCTGAAGAAGTTCTTAAAACCTATTAGTTTTGATTTAACTGCATTTAAAAGATTTCATTAACAGTTAGGAATTGCCTTAAGATGACTTGGCTTTCACTTTGTCTGCAATTGCATTCATTCAGTTTGGCTACCAGGGTTCTTTTCCTGGAATGTGTTAAATCAAATACCTCAAAATACTGCTGTGTTTTGTACTGAGAACACATCCATGTGGCATTTATAGACCATTTTTCCATGACTAAGGCAGGGCTGTATCAGTGAAAAAAAAATTAAGACAAAGTAGAACTCATCCCTCAGGGTCTCCTGGAGGCAGAATAGCGGAGGCCAGTGCAGGAGAAACAAGTGCAGGAGTCAGAAAATTATGCTAAATAGCCAAAGGACACTTAAATACTGGCAAAGCAACTGAGGGGAGTGGTGTTAGAGCATTTTAGTCCTGTACCACTCATATGGATCTTCTCTTCATGCCTGAGAACACCAGGGGATGTTCACCCCTTGAGACCTCCTGAGGTTCTTCCATGGTTGGTCTGGCTGGAGGCTGTGACCGTGTGAGATGCAGCAAGGAGAAGGCAGAGTGGGACAGCCAGAGCACTGGGAACAGTCCCACAGACCAGTGAGTTTAATAGGCACCCAGGTGCTATTTTGGGAAAGAATAAGGAAGGGTGTAAATCTGTAAATATTTTGAGTGCTCTGTCACTTTTGCTAATTTCATTAACACTTTAGTGGGTTTGGGGAGTTTTATAAAACAGTGCAGAGGTGTAGCAGGATTGTAGCTGTGTGGCCTCTCCATCAGTTCAGGGCAATGACCTGTGCCAGTTTTAGCAAACTGTGTCCTCTCAAATACCCACTACAGACCATTTTAGACACAGCTGACTTTGGTGCTTTGCAGGAGTCTGATTGACCTGGCTTCACATGAAGGTGACCAGTAGGAATTCTGTGTCCCTTTTTATGGATAGTCACTGGCTCATTTAAGACTGCAGGACTCTAATGCATAAAGTCCATTTTGGAAAGAGTAGTGGCACTAACAAAGGCCAAGCAAGGGCTGCCACTTTCTCCTAGCAGTCCTCTAAAGCTCTGAAATAAAAGTCACCCATTTCCTTATTATTCTACATAAGCTTTCCTTTTCCCTTCAGGAAAATCCAGCCCTGATGAACAGCCAGCACCAGAAACAGCAGTTTTCTAGAAACTATGGGACTAATTTCCAGCAGCTGGGTCTCTGCTAACCATGACCAGCCCCAAAATGCTGCCCCATATGCAAACTGGATGTGAGCAGCTCAGTTCATCCCAAAACACGTCGCATCACTGCCCTGCTACATCTCTAACACAACTCTGGATAAGCCTTGGCTGCCTATTTCTTTTCTTTTTCATACTGCAATGAAACCACGTAGCAACAGTCCCGACCATGCAAAGGAATATTCTCAGCTAGTATAAATCAGGGTTATTTCACAAAAGGCAATGAACTGAAGCTGGTTTATGTCTCCTGCAGCTGTAGATCAAAACAGTATTAGCGTGAAACCTGCTGCATGGAGCTATTTAGAATTATTTGTGAAGTGCCTAATCCCCAGAAGCTTCTTTTCTGGTTATTAATCACAACGTACTTGTTATCCTGATCTGCTAATAGAGCTGCTGGGTAAGGACTGCAATCCTAGTACACAATTCTGCCTTGCCTTTTCATGCTGTATATTGTTTTATTAGTTAGCTTCACAGCAATTAAGTGAAGTCAAACAAACCCCACTTTAATGTTATATCAACACAGAAAAAGTGTTGGAAATCCTGTGACCCACTGAGGTTCTAATAAACCGTTGTTTCTATATCTGCAAATGTGTGACTGTAGATGTTTGATCATCACTTGTTTCGACCACTGTACATTCACTCCCTGGCACACAAAAAAGTTCAAATTTTTCAGCTTTCTCCTTTTCAAAAATCTGGATCGTCTTGGGAATGAGATCAAAAAATTCTGGTCATTCTTGGAGCTGCTCCTGTTTATAAAATGCCAGATCACCACAAACTGTAGTTATGGTTATGGCAACTGACTGAAAAATAACTATAAGAAATAACTTTGCAGATTACATAGTTGACAGAAATTGACCCTCAAATTTCAGTGTCATCACAGGAAATTGCATTTTGTGAGACTGCAATCACTGCCAGGCAAACACACTCTCAGTGCTGGAAAGGGACATTTATTCTCTGGCTTGTGAAGAGAAGACGTTTCCCTATGAAGTCCCAACACCTTTCATCTTTCTCCCACAATGCTGGACTAGTTGGAGTTTCAAAATTATTTGAAATTTCTTTCTTCTAAATGGGATGTTCCTTTCATACCCACAGAACTCTCTCTGGGTTCTGGCATGAGAGTGAAGATAACCTGAGAGTGCTATGGTGTAACAAGGTCCTACAAACAGACACACAATCCACTTGAAAATAATACTGAATTAACAGAATCTGTTCTCTTAGATCCTTTCCCTCCTCACTACTAATTTTTCCATTCCAGGCATGTCTTCATTTCAGAGCTGATATAACAGTATATTAAGGATACTATTTCATTCTCACATTTCCCTCATTATATAACATTAGGGCTTTTTTTTTTAATATATGCTATGAACTATTGTGTGATAATAATCTGAGCCTGCCCGCAAAGATTTTTACATGAAGTTATAGGATAAAATAGAATGTAATTTTAAAAATATGATGAGCAATATGAAGAGTAATATTTCGCTATTTCAATCTTTTACATTCAGTTGGCTGATTTGGAGAACAAACTGCTTTCTTGCAATCGGTGTATTCTTCTTTCTGTAATGCAAAGTACTCACATTTGGTCCTTGGAGTCTTTTGTGCTGTCCTGATTTTGGCTGGGAGAGATTTAATTTTCTTCCCGGTAGCAGGTGTGGTGTTGTGTTTTGAATTTAGTGTAAGGATAGAGTTGATAACACACCGATGTTTTAGTGGCATTGTCAGAAAAACAAAGCCTACATTTGCAATGAATTCTCCACTCACAGCTGTTTCTCCATGGCACCTGAGCTCCCATTTCTGTGCACAGTGAAACCTTCGTGTGTTTGGAAGCTGTGCCACGTGTGCAGAATAAAGACAGCTCTCTCACCCAGGTGTTACTGACCAGAGAATACCAGGAAAATGCTGAGGAGAAGGTGAACATCTTATTTTGATGGTGTGACTGTCTTCTAAAGTCCTTTTCATGCTTCCTGAGGCTTTGGGACTGGTGTGCTGGCAAATCTCCTAAAGGATGGATGTGCAAAGCAGCTTTCCTGTGACACTGAGCTCTCTGGCTGACGCTTTCATCTGGAGCAGTTCTGTGCCAGAAAGGGCGATTTTTCACTTTGACAAGCAGGAAGGCAGAAGGATGTAGGAAATGGGAACATTTACCTGACACAAATCTCTAAACACAAGCACAGACATGTCATGGACAGAGGCTGGAGGGGTCACAGGGCCCGAAGGGGTCACAGAGCCCTCACCCCTGCACCAGGAGAGGACCATGGACAGCTCTGTCCCTCATGAATGATCAAGGATTCCCCAATCCAGCAGCGCAGGCAGCACCACGCCTTGCTCTTGGCCATACAGTCTGTCCCAAAGCTGCCACCACCTCACCACGAGAAAAGGGCTTCTTCTGAGCATCACCCATCAATCTCTCTTCTAGAATTCCACTGCTGTTCATCATGAACATGGAGAATGAGCTATTCCTGTCCACCTTGCAGCACAAAGACCGTGTGAGTTTTTTCTTTAATAGGTTTGAGGGGTTTTGTGTATGGGGAAATCCCTCCATTTGCTTTTCACTATTAAAGCATATCTGGAGTTATTTCTTTCCTGGCACTTGTATCTTACTTTGCAACACAACCTGTGTTATTTTTACATATTTGTTATTCTTCATGGCATTTGCTCTTAGTAACCTGGACTTGCATTTCTTTGCCTTTTCATGTTTTTTTACAGGCCAACAAGGAATTTATTAGCCTATTGCCATCTCTTTTGCCAGGAGCCTAAAAACATTTATTGGGGAAATAAACTAATCATCTAGTTCAGCCCTTTTCTTTCCAACCTTGCCTGTTCCTGGTTCTTCACAGCCACTTAGCAATTTGTAAAATTTGTCCTACATCCTATCCTCCACAAGCTAGAACACAATTTCACAAATGATACTGTAGCTGATAAACTACTACAGCAAGAAAATAAAGTTCCATTTACTACAATTCCTTCAATTTTTTTTTATTATCAGCATTGATCTCAAACAAAAAATGAGATGATTCAAACCATTGACTTTTTGTAGCCTTGTATCACATCTTTCTCTCTCTCTCCCATTTTATATCTATGCTTAAGCCATTTCTCTTCTACAGATCTGTTTCCAAATGTTCTTCTTCCATCTAATTCAAGCTAAATGACTGCTTTGGGCCTGGTCACTTCTCCTTCCATTTCTTTAATAATGTATGGATTGCATTGGGGTTTTAAGCTTCCTGTTTCTATATGCATTCCCAAACAGAACTGTAATAAAATATTTCCTGTTCTTAATGCAAAGTCCTGCTCCAGGCTCCTGATTTCAGAATATTAAGATGGAAAATATCCAGGACTCCCACTTCTCTGCAAGCAAACAGAAATTTCTAGAACCTGAGGGTAGTCAAAGTGATACAATTTTGTTTCTATAACCTCAACTGCCCTTAAATCAACATCTTATATCATATTTCTTCTTTCTTCTGAATCTTCTATTTGACCAAACACTTGATTGTTTTTGATGGGATACTGTAAATAGTTGCATGACATCAAATGAAGATGTGATTGATATTGCCAGCATGAGATGAAGCATCACAGACTGAATTTCATTACTTTTTTAGTAAAAAGAAATTATTTTTACCTTATTCCCTCTACAAGCAAGACATAACAAGTGTAGTTAACTGGGTTAAAATTATTATAATTCAGAAAAAAATCTGATTAAAAGAAAAAATGTGTTCTTGTTAGCAGGATGAATATTGAAAAACCACAGTGCAAGTTGCAGGGATCTCCCTCTATTTTGTGTGAGGACAGGTCAGCGAGGTGTTGAACCAAAACCTATTAATCCATCTCTGTAGCTTATATTTTTTTCATTCCTCTATTTTATTTAATCTGGCATTATATCTATACATTTATACAGATATTTATAAAAATCAGAATGAGCTGTGATCTTCCTTAATGTATGTGATTTTGGGGACTGTACTTAAATCTGACTGGAGTGAGTTCTTCACATTCTTTTTTCTGATTATTTCCTTCTCCCCATCACTTGTCATCTCTGTGCCCGTGTGCTCAAGGCCATTAAAACCTCACAGAGGTTTGAGTGCTGAGCTGTTTGACCCCTGACACATCTGTATGTGGCCCAAAAATCTAAACTTAAAGTGAGCCCACACAATGCCCAAACTTATTCTGCTCGTTGACAGAAACATTCTTTCCTTCTTTCATAGCCTCCAGTCTTGACTATGAACTTATTAATATATAGGAATGTTTCATACAGACTAACAGCTTTTTGGATGCTTGTGAAGGGGATTAACCAGAGGAAGCATTATTCTGAAGCAAACTCATTTAATGCAAGGTTAAATGTATTTGTTTCCATCTGCTCTGTTGGCAAAAAGGCTTTAAGGCAGCTAAGCTGGAAAAAGTCACAGAGCAATCATCATAAAATTTCACTGACACTAACAAGGGTTGGGAGCTTCCCTGGATTGAAAATATCCTGGTACCTTTCACACAATGTAATACCACTGCTTCAAGAAAGAATTGTGGGGTGGGTTTTGTTAGCTTTTTTTTTTTTTTTTTTCCAAAATAAATACCTTAATTGTTTTAATTTATTTTAGGAATGAAAAACACGCATTGGAAAAACTCTATTTGCAGCATCCAGCGCTCAGTTTAAATTGCTGTCCTTTTCAAGGATGGAGCTTTCCATTTTATGCATGCCAAGAGACATGATTAAAATCACAGGAGCTGCCTACATTCACGGGGAGCTGGAGGAATCCACCACAGAATATTTTTGCCTCATTTGCTGGCTCTCAGGAAGGTGATTAGCTCTGAGAACAAGCACGGTGTAACTGGAAAAGTGTATTTCTTTATTCCCTGCTCTCCACCCTCCTGCCTGTCACGGAAGTTCTTGGCAGTGACTGTCACTCAGGCTGGGCTGAGCAGTCAGAGGGGACCCCACAAGAGGTCAAAGCTTTGACCTCGGCACCACAGGCTGAGAGAATTAACAGGGAAAATGCCATCTGCTGATCACTTCCCTAATTACTTGGAGTGATTGTTATTGTCTTCACCTCGTTTCTGCACGCAGCCAACGTGCTCAATACTTAAATGCACTTTCCTGGAAATGTAATTTATCCGTTGTTTGATGACACCAGGCTGGATCACATCCTAAAGGATACGATGACTGGGAAGCAGCAGCTCCAGAAATGCAGTGCAAGAGCTGTGAATCAGAGTCTGTGAAAGATAAACCATGCTAACTGCTTCCCTTGGCTGCTGAAATGTGTGTCAGAGCTTCCAGGTTCCTGTACTGATCACTGGCACAGAACTCAGTGGTGCTTCTCATTTCTCACTGTATCAACAGCAAAAATTTGGTTCGCTGCTGCTTTGCCTTGGGGGTTCTGGGGCATTCACCATTGTCTCAAATTTCACAAAATTTTCCTTAAATTTTTTTTCTCTTTCATATGAAAACCAATAAAAAGGAGATATTTCATGAACAACAGTTTTAAATTCTCTTTCCTAGGAAATCAGATGGTTTTTTTATTGCAAGTAAGTTTTTTACAGGAAAAAAAGAACTTTTAAGCAGCTCTAAGGATGGGGCTTTTTCACAGTAATATATCTCCATCTGCTAGTGTGGTTTATTTTACATCATTTTTTGTCTGTTTAGCCATGGCACAGTTCAAGAGGCTGTATTGCACTACTGTTATTTGGTTTGCTGGCCAATAAAGCCAACATGCCCCACGTTTTGGAATCTAACAGTGCTTACCAGTTTATGCTTGAATTTTAAAACAAAAATAAATTACCTGAAAAATTGAGCCCTCTATTTCAGTGCCAATGGCAACAGAAATGGCAAAAATGGTCCAACGATTCATTTTTAAAGTGTTGATGGTTCCAGAACAAAAAAATTCCTTCCGATTTGAGATTTCTTAGAGACCTTTGTAATTTCTCCAATGAAAAACTTCTGCAACTGACCTGAAAGGCAGAATGTTAAATACTGTGCAATGTGTATATACTTTGTTTTGAATTCTGTGCACCCATCTTGTCTTTTATAAAGTCCATTTCTTCCTATATCTACCACACTTACTGATATTAAAGCCTTGTCCACAAGCCTACATCTAGAAAGAACTGGATAACAACCCAGTTCTGCTATCGACTGAAACTTTAAAGCTGGATCTTTTTTGGTTATTTCTGAGCTTCTGTTTGATGTCGTCGGCTCATTTTTGAGGTTTTGTTTGATGTTATTGGGTTAGTTTGAGTACGTTATAAGTAAATTTTGCTGGGTGGCACAATCTGCCCTAGAAATATCAATAATGTAACAGCTGCGGCGAAAATCAGCGCGTTATTCTTGCAGTACTTATGAAGTAGAAACAAGTAATTTTTGTGTGCTTTAGCTAAATATAAGTTAAAGAGAAAAGCACCCCTTTTATTTACTGGAATATGTAAAAGAGCAGACCACGTGCTGAGAAGTTCAGCTGTAGCAAGGGATGTGCACTGTCTTGGGGTGACTTTACAATTTGTATCCCCTATCGCCTGCTCCATGCCCAGCCATGATTCCTGGGCTTTTCTGTGTCTTTAAAACTGGGTGTGAGAGAGAGAAAAAAAGCCAGACGATCTTTTCAAAGCAGTTTTTGTGCTTCAAGGACACACACTCTCCTGCTGTGGCAGAGCAGAGGCACCTTCCTGCTTCCCCTGGCTCTGGGCTCCTTTTCTCGGAGGGGAGAGATGGAGAGTTAAACTCCTTTGTTTCCCTGGGACTTTGTTTTTTTTCTTCTTCTCTTCTGGACTGTTCAGAACACCAGAACATCAGAACCTTTCTGGGAGACCCAACACTTTGGCCTGGAGGAGCCCAATCCAACCCAGCTCCCAAGAGGAGAGAGAGAGAGAGAGAGAGAGACCACACCCACGGAAAGGACTCTCAAATCTTCCCCAGTTTTCTCTCCACAGCAAGAGGTTTTATTATTTAGGATTATTCTTTTCCTGTGTGTTTGTTAAATAAATAGTTTTTTTCTCCTTTCACTTTCCTTTGAGGATTTTTTTCCCAAACCTGGTGGGGGAGAGGCAGCTGTAACCTTCCTTCTAAAGAGGAGACGTTCCTCCCAGAGCGTTCCTCCCAATTTTGTCTCAAACCAGGACATGCAGATATGCAAAAACCATGGCAGGGACACCGAGTGTTTCTCGGGTTGGATGTATTCCCTAGGGAATATCTTTCTTTTTGAGGTGGGATAGTTAATATTGGCATTAAATTTAAGCAGTGTTCAACCTCACGGGGTGCCTTTGCTTGGCTCCGTGGACTTGCACAGCAGGAGATCGACCTCGCTGCAATAAATATTTATCATTTCCAGTGAAACTGAGGAATTCCAGCCACAGGCCAAGGCTGTGCTGTGCAAAGCACTGTAGAGACAAAGAGAAACCGTCCCAGGTAGCACTGTAAACAAACAGGTAAAAAGTGGGAGTTGGAACAGCGTAAAAGCATTAAAATGATTTATTCAGCATCGTGCAGCAGGTCAAGGAATTTTGTGAGCAAGATGCAGATTGTCTGAATCTCATTTTTTTCCTCTGACAACCACACGCTGCTTTTCCCAAACCCACAGTCTCTACCATGTCACTTTCTTTGTTTACCAGTTTAACTTCACATCCAGGAATTACAGAAACTCCCTATTTCCCTTCTCCATACCTGTGCACTGCCAAACACGAGAGCCGTAGATGGACTAAGGGACGTGAAAATAACTGCAGCAAACAGTTAAATTACTTTTAAGGAGAGGCCTGTCTGAAATTCTGAGGACAAAATCGAGTCCCCAGATTTATGCCGAGTGATGATGTTACCACACAGTGCTTCAGATGTTGAAATTGTGTATAATGCCAGATCATTTAAACTGAACAAAGAATTCACAAGTTTCTCTAACTTTCTTGCACCTCAGCTACCAGAAAGTCACAGTTCCCTTGGCAATCTACTGCAGAATTTCACTTGCCTTAGACATAGAAAATTCTCCTAATCTCTATCACTGTCCAGACATGACATAGAAACTATAAAAGAGTTTTCATTTCCCCTGTGGGACGTGAGATCCCAGAAATCTTAGAGCAAGAGGTGAAGGCGATGGCACCCTTAAGCTGCTAAGATAGTGTTTGCTTACATCAGTCCCTCAAGTACTCTAACCTTACGTGTGAGCCAGAGGAACTAAATTTTTTACATCTCTCATTTGCACAGAAAATATTTACACTAGTAAATAATGAATTACATGAGATCCTCCTGGCGATTTTCATTATTAAATAAGTTATTAAATTATACTGCGTGTCTTGGCAAATAGCAAACAATTAACCAAGGGCGAGCCAAATTTTGGTCTGAAGAATTTGGGGTTTTGAAGTCCTCACCAGAAGAGCTCCAATGTAACAGAACCCACGAAGACAACATTGTTGGAGGGAGGTGTCTCCAGGTAGTCCCAATTTGGCTGCGCCTCCCACTGCTGCTGATACCAACATTATCTCCACTGTTATACAAATTATCAGCTTTGTTATGCTAAACAATCACTTTATTTTGGTAATGCAGGCATAATTCTGGATTAATTAGCTCAGACTTAATTGGACCTCAGGGAAAAATAAACTGAGAACACACTGACAAACAAGCAGGATTGAGACTGCAGAGTTGCAGGAATTTGCTAGTAATTGTGCAGACTGACTTCCACGACGCCTGATGCTTTCACACTGAACAAGCGATTTTCTGCCATTCTTTCTGACTTCCTGTGCCTAACTTTCTGAGAGGGGAAAGTAAGAAATTCAAGGAATCCTTAAAAAATGAGAAATGGTTGTGAGTTGCCACACTTAGCTCAAACCTAAAAAAAAAGGTCTAGCTATGAATCTGAATCCAGACTCTACTTTTTCACTTCCAGACTGGTTCTCCGCTCTGCACATCAGAGTTTGGTAGATGTCGACTTTTTCTAAAGATCAGCCATTGCAAAATCCACCTCTGAGCTGCTCCCAACAATTGCTAAGAAGGGGCAAAACTTTCCTCAGTGAAAGAATTCCATCACATTTTGAAGCTGGTTAAAACTCAATGCACTCCCTCTTGCCCACCCATCTACTTTCTTCTTCCCCTCCATACTCTTTAAGTAAATGTTTAGTTCTTCAAGGAAGGTAAGTTTTCAAATAGGCAAAAGAAAAATGAATTACCTGCTATGAATACACTGGGACTTTTCAGAACTTTTTATTTTTTGGGGTTTTTTTTTACCACAACAAAAACTAATTGCTCCACAGCACAATTTCCTGGAGCCTTCCACCTCATGAAACCTCTGTTATCAAGTGGTTCAGTTGTCAGAAGGATTTAATCCTTAATCAGTCTTTGCAATCAGACTGTGCAGGCTGCCAGACAAGGGCTTGGTTTTAATTCACTATATTTGGTCTTGACATGTCTCTGGACCAGATGCAGCACACGGGGAGAAAACAAAGCTCCATCTGGGACACCTCCCTGCATTTCAGCTCTGCTGCCACTTCACGAGCAAACCACGGGTTTGTCTCATTCTGCTCTCCCAAATGGTGTTTCCACAGTTGCCCTAATTAGTAGATGGGATTGTTATTAACTTAGATTTCTCATGATTTTAACTTTCCTGGACACCTAAACAAAGGCAATGTGTAACACTATTTTCCCAGCCAAAGTACAACATTGTATTTGAAAAGCTCTTTAACCTTCTATTTGTGGTGTCCTGACATTTGCTATATTGGTCACTACCTGTTCATCATATCCCCCCACACACATTTTATAGCATGGACTGGACTATTTCAGTATCCAGCTCTGGGCATTCTGGCTTGTCTGCCTTTATGAAGTTCATAAGAAAGCATTTTTAATCAAGAACCTGTACTTTACCCAGGCTCAAATATGAATTGGTGTTTCTTCTTCAAGTCCTTCCCACTCAATTGGCCCATATCAATTAAATTTCTCTCTCCTGATCCTACAGCTTGCTCTTGAAGTTAATCCCTTAAACTTTCTTTAAACAGTAGAATATCTGAGTCCACAAAAGAATCTGCAGGCAAACATGGAGTTGAGAGCAAAGAAACTTGCACAGCTCTTTGCCACATTTCCTTAGCTCAGATGTTCTTAGAGGTTGGGGCATAAATATTATGAAGAGCATTCTCTGGTGGAACCACTCAGTCAGATGAAGGATTTAGATTTTATGTAAAAACAGTTTCTAGCTTACATAAACTAAGAAAACAGAAAACAAAAATCAAAAGCAACCCAAACAACAAAAGAAACCAAAACACAAAAAATTAGCCCTGAATCTGCAGAGAACCTGAGGAGATCCTCATGAACCTCAGAAGTATAAATTGTCTTTGCATCAGATTTCTCAAAATTGCTGCTCCTCCAAGACCAGAGGCATTCATGAGGTGAGTGTAATGCTGCTGGAAATTTATTGTTCCTTTCACTTTAAATTGTTCTAATATAACCTACAGCCCTAATTCAGATGCAATTCATGGTCACCACGATGATGATGAACTGTACAAACGCCAAGCTACTTTAAAAACTGAATCTGGTTTAATTTCAATTAGTAGGGTCTCTATTCTCTTCCAAAATCAGCTTCAGTTCTGCATGTAGTGATTGCCTGTTATCAACATTTGAGACATAAATTATATATATATTTGTATATATTCCCAGTCCACTGTCTCTACTCAAAATTCAGTGAGTCAGTCAGCAAAACTGTATAATTTGTTTTGAATTATTTCCACAAGAAGGTGTTTACTTCTTTGTAACAGAAGCAACTTCAAGGCTGCTCATGATTTACTCCACTGTGAGAAAAACAGACAAAAGGATTGCATCAAAAAAAATCAAAAATAGATGAAAAACTTTAAATCAGAGGAAAACAGATCAAGAAGGCTATACCAGGTGTTTTCAAGGAAAACAGCTAAAAATGCTTTAAAACCTAAAGGTTTCGCAGCAATTTTGCATCTATTTGAAATTCATTGTAAACAACAGTGAAACTTCCACAAATTTTACTCAATATCAGATACAAGCAGACAAGGACACGCAATTGCACCCACAGCTGACGGTCTGTGGAAATGAAAGGAACAAATCATGTACCTCATCTCCCCAGAGACACCGAGAAAATAAAGTGCTTCTGCCCCCAGACTCCATCGTTAGTTATGAACCACTGGCCCATCCTGACGGGTATCTGGCACTCTTTCCTCACAGGTGAAGCTCCTTTTTGAAGGGAGAAACAACATTTGCTGGAATTTCCATTATTTCTGCTCATCGAACTTGTGTCGGGACAAAGGAAATTGATTTAATCTTTAATTTGAAATTAATTCAAGTGCTTTCAGCTTTAACAGGGAAGAGATCCATGCAGGCTGTAACTGGCATCTCATGCTATTTCCTTGTGCTCTCTCCCACCTCTGCTACAGCTCAATCTGAGCTTCTCTCCGGGAAGGTCTCTCTTCCTTAATAAGCATCCTTGGCATCCAATCTGGTCTGTGATGTGATTTGAATAACAACCTTCAGGATGGGTACCTATGGCCCCACTGAGCTGTGAAATGAATCAGACACTGGTAACAGCTTTTCTGTCATCCCGGCACCAATCAAAACCGCCTCGGCCCCCAGCTGCTGACAGACATAATTTATCCTTGAGAATTTGGAGGGAAAGTGCTGGTGAACACTCAGCTTTCCCTCAGGGACCACGGCAGAGCCACCAGAACTGTGGTGCCTCGAATATCAAACTTCCCTTTTCGGATGCTACCACAGGAAAGGGGGGAAAGGATGTTGGTGTTCAGACTTCTGGGAGGTGGAAAAATTTGCTTCCAAGTCGCTGCTTATTATAAAAACTGCTGGCAAAAGGCAAATTTCTGTCTGGATTGGAACGCCTGGGTGCCAAATGTTGTGATGATGATTCCTGCAGCCTGATGTGCTGGGATTCGCTCGGGCATTAGGAAGGACCAAACTGGCAGAGTTGCAGTGAGTAGGTTCAAAACCACATCCACATGAACAGCAAAGCCTTGAGAACTTTTGCCTGGTGCTTAACCCTGTCCTTCTTTAATTTTAACCTTTCCAAAAAGCAAATTTGAAAGATTTCCCAAACCTTACTCCATAATTGCCTGTGGAGGCATCATTTTCTTCTAGCTTGCCTCTCCTCCACCCATTTTTTTGCTAAAACTTTTGAAGCCTCATACTTTGAGTCACTAAGAGATGAAGAATAAAATTATTTCAGAGAGAATAGAGAGCAAGGTGAGAAAAAAGGTGGGCTGCATGATAGGTTTATGGACCCATGGAAACATGTGAAATGAATCACTGTTCATGAAACTGAGCGATCACAAAGAGATGAGATACAATGAAGAGGAGGAGAAGTAGTTGAAAATGTTAGTGTGTTAACCGAAATCTGTTAAAAAGCTACTTTAATGTAATTAACAATGACTACAAAACCACTAGGACTGTGTAGTGCTGTAATTTTTGAAAAATTTCCCCCCACACGAGTACAGTCATTGCATGATCATAACCTGGTATGAAAATCACCGCCAGCAAAATTCCCAGAGGAACATAAAATCCCTGCCAACTAACAGCATCCAGGCTGCTCCTGGCAAAGGTATGAATTGGATGCAGGGAATAGGATGATTACAGCTTCACCTTTCAGAAAGTTCATGTTGATCCCTTATATTTTCTCCATTTCTATGTACTGAATGTTTGCTGCTGTTCTTTAATAATCTCAAACGCACGTTGCTGTGGGCTTTTTGAGCAATTTCCAGTGCTCACTTGTATTTACAGGCTACATTTACACACCTCTGGGGGGTTAAACTCAAACATTAATCAGTTTTAAACTTTGAAACCTTCTCCTTCAGGAATTTGGACTGATGCAGTTCATGCAAATTGTTCCTTGCCTAACCAGCATCAGATGTTAACTTATTTTATGATAAAGAGGGTCTTGAAGAACATCCACTGAAAACATAACATTCCCCACTTTTCTCTGTAAGGACATGGACTCCGCTGAGCCAGGAGCTGACACACAGAGCCATGGGGTCAGGAATAATGAATATCTAATCTTGTGAATGTCAACAGAAACCATTTGAAGAAAAATCATAACCTTTAGACTGAATTTAGAGTTCTAGAACAACTTAGGAAAAAAAAAAAAAGCCAATTTTTTGAAGGATTGTTTTAAAGAATAGACAACCAAGACTGGGTCAATTCAATATGGTGATATGGCTCCAATTTTGTTAATAACAAAGTCATTAGTGGAGCCTAACCCCGTGTCCCTCATTTCCCCACGCCTGGGCTCTGAGACACAGGCATTTAACTATTCAAGTCCTGGTAAATTTGCAGTGTCTGGAGAGAACTTAGAACACTCTGAGCTGCTGGGAAACCCTTTGTGCTTTCCTGGGTAAAAATCACTTTATTTTTCACTGGCATTGCCAGATCCGTGGTCAGTCCTTGCAGAAAAATGTTGAAACCTTGAAACTCGGCCCCAGCTGTGGAGGTCGTTCCAACTTTTAAAGCCGTTTTAAACACGTTTGCACAGCATCTCCTGTGTTATTAATGCCATCCATCTTTCAGATATTCACGGTTACAGTGACTGTTTCTTTCCATGACATTTTTATGTGGCCTGTTCTACATGAGAGATAAAGAGGCTGCAACTCAGCTGTGTGCTGACACAGAATAAAGATATTTAAGATCATCTCTTTTTCCCTAATGCTGAAAAACCAGAAGAACCAAAGGGCTCAGTGGGGTTTTTAAGCCTCCTGCATTCAGCCCACACTCACACAGGGATGGGGGAAGTTTGCTCCAAGCCTATAAATGGGTCAGCAAGGCCACGGGGAGGGGAAGTGCTCTGTGCTCAATAAAACACCAGGGGATGGCTTGTGACATGGAATGAGAAGGGAATCAGACACCACCCTGGCATTTTTGTGGAATAGGAAAGGGATCAGACACCTCCCTGGCATTTTTGTGGAATAGGAAAGGGATCAGACACCACCCTGGCACTTTTGTGTCACAGCCTGATCTGTCACCCCGGGGCAATGCAGCCCCGAGGACATGCCCCCAGTCCTCGACACAGTTGTGCCAGACTGAGTGCTTGTAATTTGCTTTGATCTTTCAAGTTCGTTGATATTCAAAAAACTTCAAGGATCACAGAAATAAGATGTTTCTTCTGCACTCGTTCCTTGAGAGTCTGAGACAAAGTGGTGAGGCAGAGCATCCTTCCTTCCACACAGCTCACCAGGCAGACAACAAATCAAGTTACATCTCTCAGACTTGAGCACAGAAAAGCACACAGAGCACATGGAGCAGGCAAAAATGGAGCTTTGACATCACTGCCTCCCAAACAGAATGACTGAAAGTTTCCAAAGCCAGACAGAAGACACGGAGGCAGCAATTACAAGCTCAGCCCGTGAAAGCCGGGTGGGGATGGGCTTGGGTGGTTTGTCTCACTTCAGGTAGGAGGAACAAGGAGAAATTGAATCTCTCAGCAAAGAGAAAGGTAAGAAATTGGCTGCACAGGAGTTTTAACAGTGCAGACAGAAGAATGAGCTCAGGCAAATATCATTGTTTGCCCAAGTGGGGTTACCTGGTGCAAAGTGAAACACCCCCCCAGAAGAGGCAGCCTGGGGGATGCCCACAGGGGCACTCAGAGATTCCCTGCCCCAGACTGAACACCAGGCTGCTTTGGGCACCCACAGCACACCAGGAGAGAGAGCTTTCTCTTTTCACTCATCATTTCTACACCTCCAGCTCAAACAAGAGTGAATTTCCAGATCTGCCCTCTTTAGAGCTTCAAACAGACAAAAACCCCCACTCTACACATGTGGCAAAAAAGTAGGGGAGGTTGCCCACCTCTGCTCCTAGAGGATGTAAAAGTGCTGTTCAACAGTCAAAATTAAGTTAATTCTAATATCAAAGGAGACACTACTAATAAAAGATAACAATAATGATAAATCATCATCATTATTATTACTAATAGCAATAATAATAATAATAATAATAATAGCAACAAACTTGCCCTCCAAGCTTGCCCCTCATCAGGGCAACTTTAGCAAGACTCTGAAGATATAAGAGCTGCTAAATTAATCTATATTAATTCTTAGGAAAAAGAAAAGCCTTTGTGAGCTTTTTCTATTGTTACATACAAGTTAAGCAGTTGAAATCAACATGAAGCACTCTGAATTCTTAAAAAAAAGAGTCCTCAATTAGTCCTAAATGAAACAGTTTTTCCTGAATTTTTGGTCTGCAAACAGTTTGGAGATCAACTGATTCTTTGTCACTCTGTGAAACATTAGCAATTATTTTCCAGTTCAGAAATTCCTTGAAAGAGGGATGCCAAGCTCCATCCATCAGTCACTTCCTGTCCTGACTTTACTTCCCATGGCCATAAGTCCCTTTCTCCTACAGGAAAAAATGCTGGAAAATAGGGGGACAAAGATAAAGTCTGATAGTTGGCTCAAACTCGTCAAGACACTTAATGAGATTTCTTTTTGTTCTTTGACTCCCCCATCCCCACAATGAGCTGCTTAATAAAGCACCTGGGATCAGCTTCCAGGCACAGTCTGTACTCAGACTTTACCCAGATTGATGTGTTTACTCAGCACGCTGAGCTAATTAGAACTTAACTTGGCTAATTTCTTCTTCAGAAACAAATCTGACTGCAGCTCCACTTTCAAGGCGTTTTAGAGGCTAGTAAAAGATTTTTAGTGTTTTAGCTGGTTAAAAAAGCACCTCTCCTAAGTAAATGATATTCCTCTGTGATGCATAATGAATGCAGTGGTGTTTGCTGTAATAAACCATCCAGGCCTATAAACTGAATGCTGCTGAAATGAATTATTTTGTAAATTCCAACTCTTAAATCAAACTCTAATATATCTCCAAACGCAGGCTGCCTTATAGAGATTTTAGCATGCATCAGTATATTTAAATATCAGAGCAAGTTCTGTTGCAACTGCCTTTCCATCTGTCGTCGTTTCTGCTGAAAGGTAGAATATTAATAAATGACAAACCAACCTCAGAAATGTTTCTAACACACACACACACACTCTCAAAAGGGCATTATCAAGATTCATTTATAGATTCAGTGACAAAGCTAAGCAGAGACTCACATTGTTTCCCAAGCACTGAGTTTTATTTCCCCTGAGGATGCTTGGGAATGCCTTCAGTGTTCCAGGCCTGGTAACAACCCCAGGATATTCTGCATTTCCACCCAGCATGGGCAGCACTTTGTGGGCTGCCAAGAACAGGTTTGGGGACTCAAACTCCCAAAGTTATCTGGTCACTGGTGTGTCCCAGGCTCGGTGGCACCCAGAACCAGGTACCCAGCACAATTATCGCCCAAATCCTCCATTCTGCAGCAAATTTGCTGTGCTAATAAAGGAAAGTGCAAAGGAACACCGGGAAAAGATGAGCTGAGGTTCTTAATCCCAAAGTCCATTAGTATTTCAATATAAGCATCAACATCTCCTCCATAAACCCCTGGTGCTGCTGGGCCTCAGATGCTGAGCAATTCAGAAATGCTCACCACCTCATACCCGTATTTTGCTTTCTTAAACTGATAGAGAAGTGCATTTAAGGCAGTATCTATGAATTCCATCCCAAAGCATTGCACATTTTTTTATTCCAAGGAATTGTACATGAGAATTTTCATTTTTCATCTGTAGCTTTTTAAAGCTGACATTCTGGAGATGTTTGCAAAATAGCTACTTGAAAGCCACTCAAAGCTCACACTGTCATATACTTTCTGACATTAATCTTCTTTAAATGGGAAAAAAAAAATCCATTTCAACTTCAAAAAAGTCTTTTCATGCAGGAAATATGCAGGGTTTGGGAATATTTTCTGCCTCACAGGGCTCAATCCTAAACTCCTGACGAAATACAGAGAGAGCTTGAGCCATCCCTCATTCCTTTTGGAAAGTTTCCCTGATCTGCACCAATTTAGAAGGTGAGTCACCAGCTAAACTCCCTGGCAGAGCTAAATTTCCTTGTGATTTCTCACACCTACAGAAGCTGTGTCTGTCCACGTGCATGAGCCCTGTCCAAACATCTTTGTCTTACCCGGCCCTCTCCCTCATGCAAGCAAGGGATTAAGCCCTTCCTCAATGAGCTCAGAGGTGCTCAGACACGTTTCTGTGTCTCACACACATCCCACCCCACCGGGATTTATCCTGGTTTTGTTCTGAGCGTGGACAGACTGGGCAGCAATACCCGTGGCTGAAACTCACTCAGCTCAGTGCCAAGATTTCGACAGCTTTTGGTGCTATTTTTCCCTCAAGTTTTCAGATATGGGGCAGCCAAGATTCAGAGCATTTGCTGAATCGAGCACTTACTCCCATTTCAGGCCCTCTCCCTGCTCATCTGCAGTAGTTTTCTACTATGGTGTTGGAAATCTACTCAGCTCTTTACTCACAGTTCCACAGAACAATGACACTGACGGTAACAGAAACCTCTTCTGCTGACATGCATGTTTTCCACTTTGCTAAATGCAAAAAAACCCAGCATTTTGGCTCTGCACATCTGAAGTGGTGCTGTAGCTACTGAAGTGGTGCTTTAGCTACTGATTTCTCTCCAAAACACTCCCCTGGATTTCTCACCAGAGCCCGATCTTCCCAAACATCATATAATTACATGTTGCAGGCAACACCCCTGCAGTGTGGCTCCAAACAAAAATCTGGTTGTGTGAGAAATCCCATCCAAAATCCTACCCCTATATTAAAACTATATAAAACAGATAATTTCCCACACCTAGACATCTTTTTCTAAGCATTCCCACATTTATTTTAATTGGTTGTATTTGCCCATTACTTTGGAAAAGAAAAGTACACGAAGGGATGCAGCAAATGCATTGGCCTAATTTGATTTCTTGTTTTAGACCAGAGAAACGCTACAGGGTTCAGTGGAGTTGTTTTTAATGAATGTCACTATAGGAAGAAAGAAGTAGGCCAAGTACAGGTATGTTTTATTAAAGCCTCTGAGCTCCTAGGCACACAGCAGTATTAATAGCAGTGTAAAATGATTTGTGAGCCTAATTTGCAAAATAAATTTGAAGAAGATATATGGGAAAGGCACAAGGCAGATTAATAGTCCACGCACTAGAAGCAGTCATGATTTTCAAGCTGAAACGTTAAGGATGTTTCAAGAGCTTGTTTTTAGGGAGTGGTAGAACATCTTCATTAATAACCACAAGAATATACACTACTACTGTACTTTTTATACTCATTAAGTGTGATGATAAAACCAACTCACAAGAGGCCAGAAGTAAAGTAACAGCCACCAGGAAACTGTTTAAAACCCTTAAAGTTTCGGAAACTGGACTTGTGCTGTTGGATGGAACTCAGCACTGTTTAGGGGCAATGGAAATTTAAAAAAATAACTTCTCTAGAGGACAACAGGAGTACATTTTATAGCTGGATCATGAGAGAATGTCCATGGCAGGGCAGATCAGAAATAAGCTGGTAGATGTGCCTCGATGAACACCTACACGAGCACAGCAAAAATGGGCTTTACCTGCTGCTTGCAAAGACTCTCTCCCTTTAAAAATACAACCCAAACTTCCTCTCTCAAAGTGTGAAGCTATTGTATCATTTCAAGACAGAACTGCAAAGAGAAGATAAATGAAAGAGCACGTTGGCACTACAGAGGAGTACCAAACCCACAAACTGCAGGGACATTATTTTGGCTACACTGCCACAAGTTCCTTGGCTTTCTGCTGTCAAAAAGTGTGTACAATGATTCCATTTTCACTTTATCCTTGTCTCACTAAAACCAATACTGAAAAGCCTCACTGCCTAAACACCTCTGGATCTCGGTCGCTGTCTCTAATTGCTACTACCCACTAAATGTACAAATTCATTAACACCTTTTCAGTAATAAATAACAGAATCATCACAGAACAGTTTGGGTCGTAAGGAACCTTAAAGCCCATCCTGTTCCAACCCCTGCCATGGGCAGGGACACCTTCCACTGTCCCAGGTTGCTCCAAGCCCCATCCAGCCTGGCCTTGGACACTGCCAGGGATCCAGGGGCAGCCCCAGCTTCTCTGGGCACCCTGTGCCAGGGCCTCCCCACCCTCACAGGGCAGAATTTCTTCCCAATATTCCATCTAAACCTTCATGTCTATCATCCAGTTCAAGGTCCTTGTTTTCCAGGTACTTTACATGCCTGCACTCCACGAATGTGTCCCTAGAAGATTTCAGCGTTTGATGATCTCTTTGCTATTTAGTTGTTGCACACGATGCTTTTCCCTGATAGCAGGATTTACAGGGAGCATTCAGTGCCAGAGATGTCCCATAAATATGATGGACTGTGTGATTGCTATCACTGCATCTTGCAGGCAGGGTCAGGACGAGGGCTGCACACAGGCTCACAGATAAGAGGCTCTCCAGGTACATTTTACTGGTGTTAGGTGTGACAAATGCCCCAAACCCAGCAGTGAGCAGGAGGTGTTTACCAGCCTGACACTATCAGTAGAACCCTGGATCACATTCAGCCCAAAATTCTATATTTCATGGTAAACTGTTTTCCTTTTGTTTTTCAGGCTTAACATTGCTGGCAATGGTTCGAATGCAAAATATTCTCAGAGACTCCAACAAATATTATTTTAACAGAATAAATACAATGATCATCTTTGTTAATGACTGTTTTTCTCTGACTCCAAAGATTCAAATGTGATTTGCTATTGAAACGCTGCTTTCTCCTCTGCCAGCACAGCTTTTGTTTCATCTTCCTGGCTCCAAAAACTCCAAGGTTCATTGCAACACAAATCTTCTCACAGGCAGAGCTTGAGAGATCCCCTCAAGATTTTCTGGCTGGTAGAACTGCAGCATTTGCCAGGATGCTCGGGGCTGCCTCCCAGCCTCCTGTTTATTTACAAGGGATTCCTCTTTCAATATACAGTTGTTCTGTGTTTGATTTGCTTCAGTTCTCATCTCTCCCTCTAAACTGTTTAAAAACAAATTTATACATGCCCGTGTATGTATTTTATTGTGTAAGGCTTGTATACGAATGGGCTTTGAGCAATCAGGTCTAGTGAAAGGTTCAAGGCAGTGGGGTTGGAACCAGATGAGCTGTAAGGTCCATTTCAACCCAAACCACTCAGTGACTCTGTGATGAATGTGTGATTATTACATAGCATGCTATAATATGAGAATACAAACATATATAAACCTGGGCTGGCCGAATTTCAACACCAAAATGTACCAAAATGTTACTGCACAGGATTTCTATCCCAAATCTTACCAATAACTTTTTGGTCTTTTCAATCAGTTTTGCTAAGATTTTGCCTTAAGGAAGAAAAGTTTCACACATGCTTTTTTTGCCATATGAATTATCCTCGGGCCCTTCTGCCCTTCTCTGAAACCTGCCTGCACTCACACTGTAACAAATACCCCTGCCATTCAGGATTTATTCACAGTCTGCTCCCTGACTCTTTCCTGCTAAGAGGAGGTGCAGCCTGTCACAAAAAAGTCCTGGAATTCTGCATCCAAGTTAGCCACAGCATTAGCTTCAAGGAGCAAAGGAAGCACATAATGTGAATTGGATTACACCTTGTCTATTGGTCCTGAGCTGATTAGGTATGTATATATATGTATAACAGTGTGTGCATGTATGTGCATGTGTATAAGCTCAAAGAAGAAGTAAAAATGTATCAGAAAGGAAAAATAAAAAAAAAAAAACAAGCCTAAGTTTGGAAATTTGGGACCCAAAAGCTACAAAATCCAGACTGGTTTGAAACTCAGCTATGTGCACCACCAGAATATGCAACAGGCCAGTGTGGATTCAAACTGCTGTGTGACAGAGGCAGCTTTATTCCCTCCCCCGTAAGCCCAAAGCTTCTCTGAAAGAAAAGAAGCTCTTGGGTTTTCCCATTAGAAAAAGATATCTGTAGATATGGGTCTAGATATTATGGAGAAAATGAGGATTAAAATCCCTGTTTGTGAGAGTACTTCTGCACTGATTTTCTCTTTCACAGTCTCTTCCCGTGACAGAAAGTGTTTAAATTATTGTGGTAGTAAAGCAATGGTAGACAGAAGAAACAGCTGCTGCTGTTGGCACACTTCAGTGCAAGTGTGCTCTGGGATGAGTATTTGGCACTGGGGATAGAGAGAAGCATTTGTCTTTTCAGTGGGTAGAAGCTGGCCATTTTCTGCCACTTTTCACAACACTGCCAGTCCTCTATTGCTGCGTTTCCTTTCTTCCCATTGCCAAATAAACAAGGGAATTGCTGACTCCCGGGCAGCGAGGCAAGGGTGCAGTTAATTAATGCATGAAGGGTGCAGGTAGATTTCACGCATGATGAAAATGCAGGCAATCTTCAACTTCCTCCTGCTCATTTATTCATGAGGATAATAGACAGCGAAGCAGCAGCATTTTGCAGTTAGCAGTAAAGTTTAATTCCTTCAGACACAGACAATTATGAGACAGACCAGCAGTGAGGCTCTGTGGCTGCTCCCACTGCAAAGTACATCGGGTCAAGAGGAAAGTAAATTAAAAGCTTGAGTACCCTGCTTCCCAAGGCATTCCCTGCAGCTGAGAGCAAAAGAAAATCTCATCTTGCTTGGCATGAGGTAAAACCTTTTTTTAAAAAAAGAAAAAGTTCTTATCCTACTGCACTTTCCCCCTAAGTGGACCTTCCTGCCTTGGACATTAAATACGGTTCCTACTCCCAGTCTCAGCCCTCCCTGCCCAGCACACCACGGCTTTGCTGCTGTGCAGACAACCAGGGAAGAGAGGGAACAGAGGTAGGAAAACCTCCCTGCTTCAGCCAGCAGCACTGGTGCTGTTCTGTAGTGCCTGAGGGAGAGCCTGGAGTGAGACCTGAAAGAGCTGAGGCTTGCAGGACACACAGCTCAGCCCCTCCTGAGCAGCACAAGTCACATCCACGCTTGCTGAGAAATGTTACCAAGACTCAGGAGGATCATCTCCTCGGTTTGGGGGATTTTAGGTCAGAGTTGAAACATTTCAGATTAGATGACTTCTGAAACTGAAATCCTGCTATGTGAAGACTCATTGAAATTGCTGTTTCAACTGATGTCTGGGTAACTTTTTGTGAGTCTTCATGAGCAGTGTTCCCAAAGTGATGGCACCAATTTGCAAGCCCTTCACTATCCAGTTTTCCATTTGATCCTTGGGATTAAAGCACCTGGCCTCAACCCATTGGCCCAGGCTGTCCAGACCCCTCTGCAGAGCCATCCTGCCCTCCAGTAGATCCACACTCCCACCCGCCTTGGTGCTGTCTGTGAACATCCCAACCCTGAGTGCAAAACCAGGGGACAACAGGTGGGAATTGGTTCAGGAAAGGTGACCGGCCTGGGATTTTTCACCAAGGAATGTGATGGAATGAGAAGATCCCCTGAGTAGGACAAAACTTCCAGCGGAGGGCATTTGAGGATAAATATGTTGTGAGAAATAGCAGGGCCTGTTTGGCTGGTGAGGGGAAGGGTGATGGGGTACAGCTGCTCAGCACACAGATCTCTCACCGCCTTACTCAAGACACAGCTTTGTACCTTCAGAGAGGAGCAAAGAGAATTTGATCCTTCCTAAATGCTCTGAGCAATACTTATAGGACAGAAAATACAGAATGTTGCTGAACTTAGGGAACAACTGAGGTCACTCGAAATTCAGAGCTGCTCCAGGGCTGCTCTGAAGTGTGCTAAGTTACAGCAGCTGCTGCAGAGCCATTTGATCAGCAAAGAACGCCCAAGTGCCTGGTATTCCTCATCCACAGCTGCACTTCATTCCTCCCATTCTATTCCTCGTCCTCTCTCCTCTTCTCTTTGCTGTCCTGGAGATAGTGCAGGGGTCTGGCAGAAGCCATCACAGAGGCAAGGGGATGCCCCAGGGCCCTGATGTGCTGGGAGTTTCAGATTAGAATTCTGGAATAGGATGCTGCTCCTTGCACAGAGAGCTCTGTCTCATCCTAACCACTCAACTAACGCAGTGATTCCTCTCAGGCAAGGGATCTGTTGCAATTCTGTTCTCGAAATATGTATTTGGGAAAAACCCCATGTTCCCGTCATAGCCAGGCCTCGGCGTGTTTGCTAAGTGTTTGCTCTGCAGTAAAACACTTATTTGCACATTTCTTGGGTTAGGCCTGGAACAAACATTTTGAGAGAGATGAAAGAGCACCAGCAGAACAATATACTTGCTGCCACCTACAGAAAGCAAGATGAGACTAACAATGAGACTGGAAGCACCGAGACAGAAAATAACTCAGGGCTAAGGACAGAAACCTCCAGAGCACTGGCAACATCAGAGGCCAGCTTGGATAAAACAGTGAGAAATGAGTGGTTGGCTTGAGATTGTAAAAAAAACAACACTCACAGTAGCCCAGAGCTAAAGAGTTATGAAAATTCATAGGATGCAACTGGCCACGCTGTAAGATGTCTTTGTAAGGAGCAGCTGTATCACACAGGGAAGGAACTTCCAGTAATGAAATCCTCATGGCTGCTTCAAAGGATGTGAAAAGTTATTTTAAAACACATAGAAATGTTTGTTCATTTAAGCACAGCTTGGTTCCTCAAACTCAGATACATTTGCAAGACACCAGACACACATACTGTGTATTCGGTCCAGCACAGCCCTGTGAAGGATCTTTGAGAAAAATGGGAGATTAACAACAGATTTTCAACTAAGAAAAAATAGACACTACAAAAACATCCATAAAATCAAATAAACAGCAGAAGATTTAAAATACAGAGCACATACGCTTATGTGTTTACAGGAGGTGCAGCTCGAAGGAAAACACTGAAGAGGCGTGAGGAGTCAAAAAACAAGCAAGTGAAGATGAAATATGATGGTTTTCTGATTTTTATAAATATCTGCAATACATCAGTACAGACAGTGCTGGACAAAAAAACCAACAAACAACTTGCTCTGAAACCTGAGAAAATTTGAATTCACATTAATGGACTTGGGCCGATCAAAACCAAACAGAAATTGGAATAAAGCTCTGAGGAGAAAATATCGACAGCGTTTTTGAAAGAGACAGTGAAGTGAATTTGAAGGTTTTTTTAATGGGTCATAAAACAGTGCACAGCAAGGACAGGGACACCCACATTGGGTTTGACATGTGTCAGAGAAGAAAGGTGAACTTTTTTTAGGTGTTAAGCTATGAACTTTGTGCAGAACAGCCATCATTCATCTCACAAACAGTTTAGATACCATAATTTTTTTCTAGAGCTGCCAGCAACATTTCCAACAAGTGATTTTCTCACCAAAATGTCTTTTCTTCTAATGCAGCATGACTGTTATACATACACTGCATCCACCACAGGTTTTTTGCTCAGGAGGAGTTTTCTGATCTAAGACAGAATTTCTTCTCAGAACAAGTTCCAAAGAAAAACAGCTCCATAGTAGATTTTAGAAAATAAACACCTTGCTGAGTGTTTTGGATGAAGAGCAGTTTGAATGAAAAGTGGGGGATATTGATAATAATTACCAGTGAATAAGAAAAATCCTACTCTCCCCCATTATCTCCTCATAAAAAAATGGGTGTTACCAGCTTTCATTGGAACCACAACAGATGGTTTAACAAATCTGTTGCTTCAGGCTTTTCTTCCTTCAGGAAAGAACTCCGTTCCAATAACAAAGTACTGACGAGAACACGAGCCCATCACCCACAAGACACACTTAGATCAGAAAGGTGTTATTCTTCTGATCTTTAATAGGTTTTATCAGCATTTTATAGCTTAAAAGAACTTATTTTCTTTGTATTGCATTTTTAATAAATACATTTTATAGCAATACCTAGTCAATGCACCAGCTGAAAGATCCACAGATCACAAAGATAAGGACACTTGAAGCAATCATCTGCCTCCTCTCACAGACCAGAGCCACCTTTCATCATTTTAATTCCCCAGAATTTCAAAGAACCTCCATGAGAAAATGTCCTTCAAAAGGAGCTTTTGAACTCCCCCTTGCACCAGAATTATTCTCCAGGCAGGGCCCCAGCTGATATCAGGCACCACCTGCACCTGGGTGCTTAAAATTGCCAGGCCCAGGAGGCAAAGGGTTTAAACCAATTAATATCTACACTTTAAAAGCAGGAAACAAGGGTGAAACCATGGCAAAACATAAACAGAATTAGAGTTTTCCTCCAGATATCCCAGACTAGCATGATATTCAGGTATTGTGACTTTTTATTTTGTCTCCAAACCCCACAATGTCTCTGCAAACCACTGTAATGCCAATTATCAGACATATTCCTACTGAGCTGACTCAGAAGTCAAGTGTCCATTTTCTGGCACCCAGAACCATCGCTGAAAGAGCAATGGAGGCAAGACATGAAAAGAAGAACATAAATTCATCAAATCAGTGTGCTGAGTAGCATGGACAAAGGCAGAGCCATCCCCTAGGAACAAACAGAAAAAAGCTTTCTGAGGCACAAAAGCATTTTCCAATTGAAATAAGGGCAAATCTGATTAAAAAGAGACAGACTTTTTGTCTGTTTTCTTGTCCAGTACAAGCCCAGTCTTGTCCTTGCTTTGATCTGTTCATCCTAACAAAGAGTGAGCACCACTAAACTGCTTTGTAAAAATAACTGAAATAACAGCTGGAAAGATGAATTCTCTGTAATGCCAAAAAACCTGATTATTCAGGGAAAAGTAGGCTACAGAACTCACCCATTCTGACTGCTCCATTAATTCAGGTTACCTGATGTGGTGATCTCTTGTTAAGTGGTTAAAAGGATACAAAAAACAGTGAAATCCATTTTCCTGAGGAAACCAATCCAACCCAGTTGGTCAAGCAGCCATAATCAGCACTGGCAAATACGATGCAACACAAAGACTCATCCTCTCTTGGGTTTGGAAAGGTAACATGGCATAACTGAATTTGGCTGAGACCAATCATTGCAATTTAAGTTAAGGAGCCAGGGTCAAATATAAAAACCCCATCTCAGTAACACTGCCCTGTACTTTGTTTGGCAGGTGCTACTTAACCCTTGCCAATCATTCTTAATTTAGAAAATATCCAAATGCCCTTTCGACCTGGTGACCTCAGTGTGTCTGTTGTCTTCTCCTTTTTTGTGTTCTTTAAATCCTGTTAACAGCAATAATCATTACATTGTACATATTGCTCTCTGCGTAGGAAACTGACCCCAGCTGGGGTCAATGCAAACACGATGAAGGAAACACAATTTCAAGCAACACATAAATCTACTGCCCACTAAATTTCCCTATTATTATTATTAGCCTATTACTTTCCATCATTTCCTCGTTACATCTGCTGCTCTTTTCCTTAAAAATCAGGAAATATTAAGGTGCAGTTTTTTCCCCTTTCTGTCCCTAATATTGAAAGTCGTATCTTTTTTTGATGCTGTAGTAGGGCAAACATGACAGCTTGCTGCTCACAGAACCAAGTAAAAGTTAGTATCCATCAATCAGCTTTCTGAAAACTGAGAGTCTTTTTATCAAAACTATATAGCTGGAGTTTCTAAGAAATAAAACAATCCATAATATCATGGTGCTAATTAAAGCACTTGGAAATGAGGGCAGAGACAAAAAGGAGTGTCTTGGGCCCTTAGGTTGTCCATATAAACATACAAAGACGGACTGTGGAAGTCAAATTCCTTGAACAGCAGATTTTACTCCTTTTTTCCTGTGAACTAAGAGTCTGGTTTGAGACAACCACAGTAAATGAACCTAGAGATAAATTAGCCCAAAGCAACAGGCACAATTCTTGCAAAAAGAAAGAGTTTTATCCTGTTTTCAGAGATGAAAAAGATCACAGAGTCATATAATAGTCATAGGAACAAGGTTCCCAACCCTTAATTAACTATCTTTATGGAATAGAAGTACAAAGCAATAAAATAGTTTTTTTCATTTTTAACACCATTAATAGTTTAAATTTGTATTTTACACAGTATACCCAGGAAGTCCTGTCCACTGAGGGATAACAGTTCAACTGAAAAAATAAACCAAAATTTAAAAAAGTCGATAAAGCTGGGTTTGTTTCAGTGAAGCTGGAATTTCACCCTGAGAGACCACGTCTCACGTCAAGGGCTTAGTTTAGTCATAAACAATGTGTGCGTTAGTTTTATTTGAAACATATATTTTTTAAAGCAAATTATATTTGTCTGATGCCTCTCAGTTGACTTAAAATCTATGAATAGAAATATTTATTTTGCTGAATACAGGAGGTTTGGGAAACACGAGAGAGTTTTCTTGTTTACGATTCCAACCACGCTTTTCTTCCAAAAATGCTTCAAAAAAATAAATTCCACCTGTAGATATTCTCCCAAGGCCATGACACAAACTGAATTTCTTATTATTCCTCTGGCTGCTCTCCAGTTGTATTTTTGCTTCCCTGGTTTTTCTCTTCTGACAACTGACACCTGTCCCACGGAGTGATGGAGGTGAGGGGTGGGAAGGGAAGAGGAGATTGCAAAATTATTAAATTCCAATCCCAGCATTTACATGATGACAATCCCTTGGCCTTTTTCATCTGCCACTGAGACCCATTTAATTGTTCATTACTTTCAAGTAAGTGACAGATATCCAGCATGTGCATCAGCTTTAGGGAGATTTGTGGTTGCCCATACATCAAAAAGTACACATGCTGGAGGCCATCTAAACTCTGGTTTAATGTATTAAAAAAGAGATTTATATGGCATTTAGGACATGGCTGTGAAATACAGTAAGAGTGGTGGGGCTTTGCCTTGATAACACCAGGTTATGACAGTAACGAGCCAGTAGGACCTAATAGGAACGAGTTAGCAGGAACAAGGAGCTGCAACACTCACTGAGCAGCAAGGTGAAATTTGGCACTGGGGTGATTATTTATATCGCAGCATCGAAGTAGCAGCACCGTGATTAAAGTCCTGATACAGAATTCAGTTTAATAAGAGCTTTAACCTTTAGCTTGTTGGGAAAAAAATGCCATTGAAATGGCAAAAAGTCAGAACATAGAAGAAGAACTTTGAGCGGTATTTTACGCTATGTTTTTGTGGAGGTTGGATGAAAAATTTGTTGAGACATCTAGTGTAAAATTGTCTGAATATTTTAAAATATTTTTAGGTTTTTCATTATGTTCATTAAAAATAGTTTTGTACAAGGAAATCAAGACCATTTTGAAACACCAGCAGTCGAATTTGGCTCCATGGAAGTTTCTTCCTGCAGCAGTAGTTACACATCACTGTGTTTTCTGTCTTGCATTTTACTCTCACTCTCAGTGTCACACACCATCATTTTAATTTCAGAGATCTCAGCTGCGTTAAGACAAAATAATTTCACACATTTATGGAATATTGTGGCAGCCCTGACAGCGAAATTGCTACCTAGGAACAGAAGAATGATGTTAAAGGTGAATAGCACAGAGCGAGTGTTGGAAGGGAGGTACCTTCTAAAGAGGGAAATGATGCCACTGCTGATCCCACTACAGGCAACACAAACAGAAAGGTGTGCACAAATCTTTCCTTTTCAGCTTTTATTTCTACACCTCTAAGCATAGAAATGCTCAGAAATATTTTATTATATAATAATATCGCACCCTAATATTAACTGTCATTAAATAAAGCTTTTGATAGTTAATTGTAATTTGGGCTGCCATGCTGGGCTCAAAACTTGATAGTTTCCCCAGTCTAATCAAACAGCACTGGGAAAAGTGCAGTGATATGGCTGGAAACTAGAGGGAAATTGTGAAAATGGTGGAAATTTTTAAATGTTGCAGGGTTCCAGTTTCAGCCCACGTGGGACCGAGAGCTATTCTGTTTCCTGCACAACCTTTCCTTCAATGTCCTTCACTATTAACAAAAGGCCCTCTGCATTTGGCATCTCTCAGCAGAGAAAAGAGACTCAAATCTCTTTGAATAAAGAGAAGAATAGCTTCTTTCTATTAAATATAGTCCCGAAGCAGGAGTAGGTGTTAAGGAGGAGAACACCGTGACATTGTGACATTCAATAGCATGACACTGAATTGAGGCAGCATGATGAGGCACAGCCCACAGACACTGGTCACTGCCACTCTCAGAAATGACAGTAGGAAAAGATTTCTAAGATGTATTTTCATCTCTCACACTCAATAGAGAACAGTGATCTTGACTCCCACACGCCTGACACAGTGCTGGGCGATGATTTGAAGAGAAGAGAATGAAATAACATTATCTCACTTTGAGAAAATAGAATTACTTTTGAAAATGTCATGGTTTGCAGCAACTATACATTGATTTCTTTATTACCATGAAACCATGCCTCCACATTTTGTAAATCAAATTAAAAGCACTACGGTGGAAATTGCTTTTCACCACTCCTAATAATTTTAGACCCTGGGTCAAATAAAATAATATTTCAACGAACTTTTCGTAAGACTTCATTACGCTTTACGATAGCTTTTGCTTCTGTGGTCCTTTACATCTTTTTCTCAAAATAAGAAAAAAGGGAGTTATCATAAAACAAATGTGGGGTTTATAGTCAAAATGCTGAGGAAAGCCCAGTGAATTACACTGGCTTGGGAAAAGGCAAGTTCAAAACATCCCTCTGTGGGTCAAGCAGGCTTCTTGCCCTTTCCTTTCTCCGTAGCAAGAGCTCATTAACTGCTTGTTTTTAATCAGTCCTGCAGCACCTTTGCTGCTCTGTTTCTTATCACATCATCAGGGCTTGAGTGATGCAGCAGACTCAGGCCCCTGGAGCTTGAACAGGGAGCTGGGACTTCCAGGGACTGCGATCTTCTCATAATTTTCCCAGTTTCAATTAGTTTTTGATCTAAGGCAGTTGTTTCAAGGTCTGTTTAGAAAACTGAAGGTGTGGAAATAGGTTCAATCAGGTTTCAGTATAAAGCTGCAAGCGCCGTTAGGGACATTTCCAGGGACATAATGAGCTGCTCTGAGGTGTCTGCTCTGGCTGGCCCTGTGAGTGATCTGTGAACATCAGCTTTTTATCATTCTCCTCAAGCCCATTTGTAAATCCTCTTTTTTCTTAGTCATGGTTCTATTTGCCAGTAACTCACCCTCCTAATGGAACAAGGTGACTTTTAGAGGTATTAGAAAGAGATTTGTTTAAAACTTTGGAAATAAAGCACAGAACTGGGTATCCATTCTCCCCCTCAGAGTATGCTTAAATAAACAGGGCCCAGCGAAGCCAACAGAATAATTTTCATCCACTTTGACAGATTAGGGGTGGAGAACTTTAATCACTGGTTAATCTTGGGAGATATGAAACAACCTTACCGCATCTCAACCTTAACACCTTACTGCAGTGCATGCATCAAAGCATTTACAAACCTACACCAGCAGACAGCAGACAAAAGAAGAGAAGAAAAGAAAAAAAAAAACAGCACAAAACAAATTTATTTCCAACCTCAGACAAGTAAACGGTCCTGTATTCTCATTTGGTTGGAATATAGCTTGTAATAACAATAAATATTTCATGCCAGGGGCAATAGCCTTGCGCAGCACTTGCTGTAGCCTCTCTCATTTCTTTCCTCTTGACCCACGTTCATATTTGCAAGGCAGATACTTCAGGGACTACCCATGTCTACGAGCTATAAAATGATGTCTGGTTTACAGCAAACATCCATCTTCCTTAAAACTGCTCACTATTCTTCAGCAATATTCCCAATTATTAGCAGGGCAAAGCTTTACAGCATTTGGGTTGCGCTATGGAACAGAGCTGCAGAATGATTTTCCTGAGAGGATTCATTCCCATTAGTGATGTATTTACTGTTGCCACCACATGCAATCAAATCACCATTTATATAAACCTTCCCTTGCAAATCAACTGTTTGTATTCAGCTTCTCTCAAGCTGTTGCTGCTGTCACTGTGAAAATAACAAAATAAAAGGATTCTCCTGGAATTCTCACTCCTGGAGCGGGTCCAGGGGAAGGCTACGAAGATGGTGAGCCTAGAAATTCTCAATTGTTTGGATGAGGATGTAGAGAATAAATACTACAGATTCACACTTGTGTGGACACATCCACCTCTTGGGAGCTCCAACCAACTTTGTCCTATTTCAGGATCTGCTCATGTGGTCTCTAAAACAACTCTTTACTTGGTTAAAAACAAAAGATTACTTTGCACCCAGTTCTATTAAAAAAAAAGAAAAGTTGCAAGAAACGGTGCAGATTTGGAAATTCCATCTAAATAAGGAGGTTAAAAGCAGCTGAAATTTTTAAAAATCCCCATTTTGTCTTGCACAGCTTTCCAACATTGCTTTCCAAGATATTACACTTTACAGCCAACCAATATTACTTTATTTATATCCTATTACAAATGGCATTCAAATTTAAACATCTGCAAGGTGTTAAGCACCCTCAGAAAATTTCTGAGTAAGCTCAACTCCCACCAGCTACAGATGGAGAGGAGGGGGCTGAGAAGCACATTGCAGGAGTCATTCTTGAGTGCATTTAAATTTAATTCCATTTTGATAGGTGCTGTGCTTTAGGGCCACCAAATCACTCTCCACATTTAGAAGGCTGACTCTTACAGCAGCTAAAAGTCACACTTCAATCTCTCCTGGAGGTCTGTATTTCTCAGCACTTTGACACTGTGACTGGTTGAGAAGGTCCAAAGTATAAAATCCACCATAAAATCCACAAAACCAGGAGAGCACTGCATAAAGTGTATTTTTTTTTTTTTCCCCATCTGAGTTTGACTTGAAAGCAGAGCAGCCCCCAGCTCTTGGAATCTGATGGTAACTTGTGCCAGTTGGGTGGATTCTGCAGGGGTAATGCTTGTGGGAAATTCAGATCTATGCAGAACATTGGTTGTCTCTCACTACAACTCGTTGCTTTGTGCTTTCCATTGGCTGAGTAACAGCGTGCTCCTGCTGGGTTAAATTGGGCATTTAGCCCAAATAAAATATCCAAATACAGACTCTTGTTGAACGCATCCTTGAAAATTCACGAGAGCTGTGTCTCACAAAGAGACCTGTGTAGCTTAGTAGTACTAAATTAAAGGAAGAATTGCTATACAACCTGAAAAACAAAGTAAAAAATTGACCTTTTCATTAACTCTGTTTAAACAGACAGGGTCAAGTCTAAGACCAGAGCAGTAACAACGTTAGCACTGTGAGCAACTTCATTATCACGCTTTGTACTCGATGAAACTGAACAGACTGGCGACTTTGTGAGCCACTGCAAACCATAAATTATAACTATAATATTCCTCTCTGTAGGTTTTAGCAATTTATGAAGCTAAAATATCATAGCAGAAGCTTTAAGATGCACTGTAGAGCACCAAGCACATCCCAGTCCTGATCCCTGCCTGGGGAAGAAGGCTGTGCTCATTAAAAAGATAATAGAACATGAGAATCTATCTTGTAACGTTTGTAAACAACTCCACGAGTTATCGTCAAGTTAGAAGCTTTCTAGAGATCAAAGGAGCTCGAGATATCAAAGCTTCTGATACACAATGGAGGTTTAAAACATAATCGACATTCTGAACACCCACACAAAGGCTCGGGAGCCAAACTGCACATTCCCAGCTCTCAAACTGCTTGGGATAAATTTCCTCTCAGCAATTATTGAGCAGAAGTGGTTTTGGGGTCAGTTTGGGTTTGTTTGGGTTTTTTTTCCAAAGAGATTGTACTATATTTTTTTCCAGACACTCAGGGTTGAATGTGAAATTTTATAAATAAAATTTATAAATTTTATAAATAATCTTAGTGTTTGATGAAAATATTTTACTAAGGTGAGAGTAGCATGATTTCAGAAAAAGTCGTACATAAAAAATCCCTTTCATCAACATCTTGATTAGAATATCAGTGATTTACAATTAACCACTTTTAAATTTAAAATTATGCACCTTTCTTTTTAGGTTGAAATTGCACCTCAGAGTCCAAAACAGCTTAAATAATTGTTGCACACAGATCATCAGGTGANCCAAAGAGATTGTACTATATTTTTTTCCAGACACTCAGGGTTGAATGTGAAATTTTATAAATAAATCTTAGTGTTTGATGAAAATATTTTACTAAGGTGAGAGTAGCATGATTTCAGAAAAAGTCGTACATAAAAAATCCCTTTCATCAACATCTTGATTAGAATATCAGTGATTTACAATTAACCACTTTTAAATTTAAAATTATGCACCTTTCTTTTTAGGTTGAAATTGCACCTCAGAGTCCAAAACAGCTTAAATAATTGTTGCACACAGATCATCAGGTGAAACAAAAAATCCTCTGGTTATAAACCTCAAGACATGGGTAAAACATGTTTTGTATGATGATAGACCAGTCAGATATAATATAATTAAGTGGAGTTATCTCAGCAGGATGTCTAAAGGCTTCAGCATGGTTTGAGGGTATGGCTTTGTTCTCTGTAAAGGCAATAATGACCTGCATTGGGGAGAGGTCTTCAGAGAACCCAACAGGATTTTATGCAGTTGCTGTACTTCCTGTTATTATCTTTTAGCAGAATCCTGTTAGAGCATTTCATAAAAAATAACAAATACAAACTATACTAAACAAAAAAACCCGAAAAATCCCCATCTGAGAGATGACTCCAAATTCTTTCTGAGGTTGTAGCTGCACTGCAGGGTCTATCTACGAGCAGCAACTCCAAGATATTGACTTTGATACCTCAAAAACCCAAAGCCCATGAAAACAGGAGGCACAGACCATCTTGAAAAGCCACGCTTCAAGGCAACGCTTGGGGAAAAAAATATCTCAGCACATATCCAGTGATTTAATAATATTATCTCTCTGTTAGAGTGATGGTAAAACATTCAAAGTGCACAGGAGATCATAACCAGTGTTTTCCAGCCTTTTTAGCAAACAGACAGCATTCTTTTGCTCCAAGGGGCTTAAAATCAGATGTAGAGACAGCAGAAAGAGGAAAATAAAGGAGTATGTTTTCACTTTAATGATGCGGAATTGAGGCTCTGGACGTTCAGTGCACTGCCTGGGTATCACACAGGTCTCTGGGCACTGATACCTCCGTGCCCCAGAGCTCCAGATAAGCTCCCTTTTCTTCAAAGACATCGTTTGCAGGAGCCCCAGGACTGCACCAGCGCAGGTTCCCACAATAAACAGCAAAGGAGAGAAACAGATGATGATGTGGGCAGTTTACACCAGGTATCTTAAAAACCTGCTTTGAAAGACTCTAATTAGGCCCCAAGAATCACAGAGCATTACAAGACATCTTCACAACACTAAACAATGTTAAATCTTACACAATTACTTAAAATTTCTTTTATTTTCGAAATACAGTTTCCTCAGCGTGCGCAGGATGGAAAAAACGAATAATGGGCAGTTCCCAGCACATGGCTCATTAAATCTTAGGCTGAGTTCTAATTATTCTTCAAAAAGAAATGTCAATCACAGCACTACTTGTTAATTTAGCCACTGAAGTGATGTATTAAGAGCAACATCTCTGGGCAGAATGACAGTAATTACCCATATTGCAATAAAAACTCAACACAAAACATCAAGGAAATCTTAAGTGTGGTGAAACACAGTCACTCTGTAAAGATTTTTGCAGGTTTAATTCTTTTGGATGTTCTTTCCTTGAGCAATTGATGATGATTCTGCACAGAGATAATTACAAAAATCACGCTGTGAAAAGAGCCGTGTCAGTTTGTGGCAAATTCTGGGGAAAAGCTTTCCATGTATTAAGAAAAAAAAAAAAAGTCTTTCCAGTTTTTCTGAAGAATCCACCTTCTGTTGAATGTGTGTTCATAATCATAAAACTCCTCAGTGTCCAGTTTCTTCTCAGTTTAAATCAGATGACCTGATATTTTTTCTGATTTATCTGCAAACTCATAAAATATTCACGTATCAATCAGCACATCCTATCTACCTCCAAAATAAAGGTTAGCTTACATTTGGATATATTTTTTCTGTTCAGATGCTTCAGCTGGTGCATTTCTCTTATTGAAATGGTTTAGATTTTTCTGAATCACTCTTTGGTTTAGAGAGGAATTTTATCTGCCTCAGGTTTAGCGTTCTTTTCCCTCATATCTACCATTCTGAGGATTTGATTCTTCGATGGCTTCTATGAGGGCTTTTGTATTTATATTAAAATATTTTAGCACTCTAGATCTTACAAAAATTATCACACTTGAAGGTGTGTGATTGCTGCCCCAGGTTGTGATGACAAGTAAACCACTCCTTTAGCTGATACAGCCCTCTCTAACACCCACAGTGTGTTACATGACTGAACCTCTGAAATGTTTCAGCTTTACTGCCAACACCAGATCTCCTCGATTCTCACTTTGAAACCAGCCCAGCTCCCCTGGGCTCCATTCAAGTCACAATGAATCAGCACCTGATCATCTCCTCCCTGGTCTTTTAGCTTCTAATGACTTGCTGCTCGTTGCATTGAAGTCAAATTTTCTAGTAACAGAGAGCTTTTCTCAGTTTGAAAATCCCCAAAGCATTTAGGAGGTGTAAAAACATTTAAAAGCACAATTAAAAGGCAAAGCAAGGATTTACGAGCCCTGCACCGACTTCAAAGGATGAGGAAATAAACCCTAGAGTCCTAGGATGCAAATTTACATCATAATTCCTGGATATCCCCAAAATTAACAGTTACTGCAAAACCTCTTCTGACCAACAAGGATTTTCAGAAGTTCAAGCATGATGTGTGTTGTGTCTTCACACTCAGCTGGAGGAAGGATGGACTTGAAGAGAAGGTTCAGCTACAGCAGATCTCAGGCAAAAACCCCCGGGATGAAAGGAGTGTGGTTGCAGCCACCTCTGTTGATTCAAGTCTCCAGCTAATAGGGAGGCCCAGGGTGGCAGTAAATGCAGGAGCTATTTGCCTATAACATGCAGGCATCTGATAGGATTCATTTCAGTCCCCTTTTTTTTTATAGCAGACACTTATCAACCCTCCAATCATCTTAATGCCAAGTCACAAAATTTTTTAAAAAAACCAAAAACAGAGAAGACAATAATAATATGGCCATGATGATTAGAAAAGGAGATACTTTGACCCCCACAAAAAGAGCAGTGGCCAGAAGCAGCAAGAACCTCATTAGTCACTAAGGAGAAGTTTTGCACAAGAAGCCAAAGTCATCACAAAACGACAGAACCTCCTGGTGGAATGAGGTTGGCCTCGGGTTTTTCATCATCCCAGTTGTTTCCTGTGCCATATGGTCAAAAATGATAAGCTTCTAAACTGACTAATTGCTGAGAGAAATGGAGAGAGCTGTCTGGCCTTACACAGAGAGCATCCTCTGGGTTCCCTTTCCAGACACCTCCCTTCCACAAAGGGGTAAAAAAATCAATTTTTTGTTTATGTGTAGCAAAATCTTTTTCTTACAATTTTGCACACAGACTCAGGCATGTAACACCGACTCCTTTTGTCCCACTCTTGGAAGCAGCAAGGAAAAGGAAGAGATAATTATTGTGGTTCCTTTATTTTAACCACTGAAAATGCTCACGTTCTGGTAAAGCAGTGTTCTGTGGAGAAAAGGCCTTACAGAGATTTGAAAGAGATTGAAAAGGGATTTAAAAGACCAGTTAATTGCTTATAGAGTTGTGAAGATCAACTGAGACTGAATTTAGTTGTTAAGACTGCAGGGATGAAAGGGTACTCGAAATTGCAGCTGCTGAGATTGTCCATGGTCCATAACACGTTCATCACCAGTGGGATGGCCTAGGAAAGTGGATTTGAACTCCTGCTTGTGTGAAATATGGAGTTGTTTGTATGGGCAGCATGCAATCACAGGCTCGCACATTTTTCAGAAAAATAGCAGGCAAAGCAGGAGAAAGAAGTGCAGAAATGTCCTGTTACTAAACAGTCCATAGAAAAACACCACAAATTTTCATTTTTGGCAACATTTTCACGTCAGTGATATGGCCCTGTTTCTACCTTGGATCACTCCTATTCATGGGTAAGGACAGGGAAACTCCATTTCCCTGTGATTCCTTCCTTCTGCCGAGACGTGCTTTTGCTCCTCAGAACAAGATTGTTTCACCACAACTCTCATGCAGATGTTCCAAGCACTTGGAAATGGATATTTTACACAATAAAAGAGCTATAATGTCTCAGTGTCAGCCCCAGAAGGTCAAAGCCTCCCTGCCTACATCTCACACTTGCCCTTCTACAAATGTTTTCGCAGAGAAGCCAGCTGAGAGCCCTCATCCCGCTTCCTTTCATCTGCCCAAGGAGGCAAAGGTCACCCCTCTTCCAAATAAATTATCACTTTCAAGGCAACCTTGCCATCAGTTCCTTCAAACAGCAGAGACCAGCTCCTCATTGTGCAGCCAGACACTCTCCTTGAGAAGAGAGGCAGAGCCAGCTCATCTCCTGAAGGGCCTGGCAGCTGGGGATTTTTGTTCCTTGCTGCACGCACAGACTTGTGAGCGACTCGCCGAGAGGTGAGATTGAGTCATGTCTGCCTGCCGTGGTGTTCTGGCACTCAGAACCAACCCGACAGACTTCAGACGGCTCCAAGGTCAGGAGCTCTGACTTCAAAAGGGCTGAGGTTTGAAATATCTGTGGAGGCTTAATTCAGAATTTTGGGGTTGTCCACTCTAGGTATCACAGAGTGCAGTATCACAAGTGTGCTCATGCCGAAAACCCACAGGTAAATTCACAAATATGAAAATTAGATAGACTCTATTTGGTCAAAACTCACATTCTGTTTATCTGTATTCAGCTTCAGTCATCGGGCTGACTACAGCACCTGACAGTCTGAATACAACAGCTAATAATCTGAAATTCAGTTATATTCCAGAAAAAAAGTCACAAGCAAGGGATTTACACTGGCCTGCAATGACAGAGAAAAGACAAAACAGGTACACCAACTGCTGAATACATTTTTTTATAAAATCACAAGGGAATGAGCAATAGCATGCATGATTGACTCAAGAATTTCCAATAGCCTGCCTGGGTTTTCCATCAAAATAAAACAAATGCTCTAATTCACTCATCTTCATTATGTGACAAGAGTTGTAACAGATTTAAATTATAATACAATTCTGGTAATCAAAGGGGTTTTTTTTTTTCAAAATGGATACTTGTATTCAGCTGAAAGTCTTATATTTTAGTCAAATACTCCCTGTGAGCAGCAGATTGGGGATATATGGCAACAAATCCATGAGTCTCTGTAATACCTTATTTGTTTTCATGTCAACATGCACGCAGCAGAATGACAATTCCGAAATCACATGGAATGAAATATTTGCTATTAATATCATTGCCCTCAAAGGATATGGAATTTCTTTTTGTGATTCTTATATAATCAGTTCAGCCCAATATGGTGAAAGTGTGAAAATGCCAAATCCCATGTATAAACAATATTGTGCCCTCGAGTTAGTCAGTAGCTGCAACACATGGTTATGTTTTGGAACATAACTGAGCTGAACCCACACATTTCTCTTTTTAGCATGTGTGGTTCCATCAAATATGTTCAAAGCTCGATTTCTGGTTGTGTTCTGTACTGACAGCTATAAAAACTAATGACTGTACTGCAGGGTGGAACATTTGGGTCACTTAGACCAGCAGAAATCAAGAATAATTCTGCCATGGTGCCCAAGTACCTTCACAATGAAATCTCAGCTGGCAATTTCTGTAAGCAGCAGACAAATCCAAAGCAAGAGTTGATGGCTGGGAGGCACGTGGAGTTTGTACTGCAGCTCTTTTTAATAATGACATTCATTAACCATTCCAACAGATGACTAAAAAATACAACACAGGGACCTTTCTGATATCTCCTCTTAGGTCCATATGGCTTTTCTGCTTTCAAAGATCCCTCTGGTCTGGACAAAACACCACTAGCACCTTTCTGTTGCCTAATTTGCCAGGCACTATGTACATTGAGTATTCTTTCATATTTCTCCTTCTTTATGGGGAGAATCGACCAGTTTGTGCCAACTTTTTTTCCTGAAAAATATGGTTTGAAAAAAGTTTTCCATCTTTTACATTATGTCACTGAATTTTAAGGAAAATTTATTACCTGATTTAAATTCTCTGCACTGTGTTGTGTTTGATAGTACGGTCGTGACAATGAAAATTACTAAAATAGCAAAATCACAGCTTGGAATTTCTAGGGATGACTTAGAAACACTGTTAGCATCGGAGGGGTTACTCTGCTCTTGTCTCTCAATAAAAACCACAAGCATACAGATCAATGAGGATTTAACACCGATATTTTACACTGTCAAACCAGTTTAAGTCAGTCTCTTTGTTCATGAGCAACTTCTCCGAGCACCATAAAGGAGTCAGCTCCCAGAGCCAGCTCCAGTTTCACAGACTGAGCAGGATTTTATAACATTGCTCTGCCAAATTATCAGGGCTTGATCAACGTGCAGCTTTGCAGGCGCAGAACGTCGCTGGGATCAGATGCTTGGAAGCAAAATACCTGCTCTCTGCAGAAGTCATCTTCATATCTCTGGAAGAAAGACCTCCCAACAAAGTGCTCCTGATGCAAAGCTAAGAGCACTCGACATTTTGGTCACATCTAGAGACATACAGGGAAGGGGCTGTAGGCATTCCCAGTTGTCCCAATCTAATTAACCTCTTGTTCTCCAGGCAAGAACAAGTCCAGGCAGTTTGTTTCTGCGTGAACACTGGAACGTTTATCCAGACCTCACATCCAGTGAGGTGATGTTTTTCCACAATACAGTGGACACTGGATCATGTTCTATGAAAAAGCCTCTCTAGGTGGGTAACATTTTACAAAATCTTTTCATTCCCTTGAATTTTGTACTGTGGTCCAGATATGGCATTACCCATTAATTTACCACCAGTGGACTGTTAACAGATATATTTTCAGGTATGCAACACATCAACACCATATATGTCTATAAAACACATTTCTATACGTGCCTGTGTATATTTAAAGCTCTCCCAGTCTTTATTGAATTTAAATGTACAATATAACTTTACTGAAGCATGTGGTTTTTTTGGCTGGGATTTATTACCTCTTAAAGCAGCAAGGAGAAGTAAATTTAATTTAGGAACAAAGCACTGAAAAATGTGCTCATCTTAATGGGTATCATTGAACTTATAGAATCATTGAAGATCATAGAGTCCAAGACTTTAAATAAAAGCTATTAAGAGTGGAGCTGTGGTTTTTCCAGGCTGCCAGAGTTCAAAACTTTCTGACCAGGTCGTTCTACATAATCTGCATGTGGAGGGTGTGATGTGCAATATCAAACTTACTTATTTGGTTGTATTTTGTGGTCCTTGGGATATCTTATTTGGCAAAGTGGTACTGCAACATACTGAAATCCCCACGCAAGTTTAAATTAGGAAAACACAGGAATTGCAATCTGCAGTCCAATCCCAATCCCAATCCCAATCAGAACCCCACTGCACAGCACATCTGTAAGGAACAAAGCAGCACTTGTATAAAATGGGGGCTATTCAAGCATGGCTGTAAACATCAACTTTGATTTGTCTGCAGCAGACCACTATCAATAATAGCTCTGTTTTACAGACCAACATCCTCCCTAAATCTCCGGTTTTCAGCATCTCTTTCTTCTCTGATGGGTGTCAGGAGAGCTTTCACAGGTCTGCAGTGCCTCTCTGCAAATGTGACACTTTCTTGTCAGACGTGCAGGTGGCCACTTACTGAAACAAAATTATTATGTGCATTTTCATTCATTTTTGTGATGCAGTTAGGGAGGAATTATAGCATCTTCTAATGGACTGGATAATCACCTTTGAGGGGCAAAGCTCTTGGCCTTTCTGCAGTAATGAGAAGCAGTGGAATTTCCAAATGTGCCCGGAGTGATTTCTCAAAGAAAAAAAAAAATCAAGCAGTATTTAACATCTATCAAATCTCCAGCTTTTATGGAACTTACAGCAACCTGGCAGAAATCAATATTCTCTATATGTTCTCTTAATTATTATCCTTTGACATACGGCTGATAAATGTGGAGTAGTAGGAAAGGTGAACTGAAATCACTCCCTCCTTCCCTAATAAAAAATTATTTTCCAGTTCTTTTTACATAGGAAATAAATCCAGCTCTATGTTACAATAGTATTTTGCTTGATCATCTTTGAAGGTTGAATTTCCCCAACCCACAGACAGAAGGAAAACTTCCTAGACGACTTCCTCCTTCTAAAGGCGCAGCATAAAACACTGATTTTTCTGAATCAAGTATGTATTCAGGTAGGACTGTACAAGAGATAAGAAAGTAGATTTAAGAAGGCTTACATTGAATAATTTGAAAGCATTTCTGTTTAAAAAAAGATATAGATAGAGAGATAGAGATAGAGATAGAGATAGATAATAGATACAGATATAGATATATAGATATCTGTCCCACTATTCCCACTCTGCCTTTTCTGCTGTCAGGATCTAGCTCTGCAGAAATCACCTGCAGCATTGCAATACTTTTAGCTGAGGTAACTTGGAAATCAATGGTGAAGTGGAAAAGAGGACCCAGCTCATCCACAGCCCAGCTGAGCTTCGCCCTTCTCAAGCAGAGATATTTTCTCCTCTTTGAACTGCAGGGAGTCAGAGAAACTTCACTGGCTGTGCAAACACTCTGCCAGGATTAGAGCTGTTAATTGCTCCTTCATCTTCATCCCTGCTCCTCTCTGTGCTACCCAGAGGGGATCTCCAGCACCTCACGACTGCCACGGCTGAAAATCGCCTTTCTGCTCCGTGAGGGCTGTGAGAAAACACAAGGAAAATGCAATAGGCTCATAAAAAAAATACAACTGCAATCACAGAAAGTTTGTTGGAAGGCTTTGTGCAACAAACTCACTCAGCAATTGTCACCTTCATTGATTTGTCCGGCATCTTTAAAAAAAAAAAGTCAATTAGTTTAGCAATTTGTGCCATATTGAAAAGCATGATTAAAACTTAAAAGGCGATTATTAGTTTTCTGGTCTCAAAGAAATAATGCTAATGCAATTTTCGTCCAAAATAGGAGTTCAGTGAATAGGGCTGTGCTACTGAAAACAAAATTGAGACTCTGCAGCAGTTCTGCTAAAGTAATAAAGATCGCTAAGAAAAAAGAGAAGACCCTGAGGGCCAAATGATCTCTAAAAATACCATTTCACACTTTTTATTAGGAAAGAACAAAAACACTAATCTAGAAACCAATTCATATAATTAATACCAAGTCCCTTGCCCTAGCAAACAAACATGAATTTAAGTGATAAAGCCAGTAAGGTTTAATGTAGGAATTCAAAAGAGATTAAGCACATTTATCACATGCAGGTAAGATAACAAATAGAATATAAGCCATCTAGTCAGAAAATACTGCCATGAAACCTGAAATAAAGCAAGGAAATTCATCTCATTACAGCAGTGCAGCTCCTCTAGACTGCAGATTTCTGCTGAGATCCATTCTGTCATTTCACACGGCAGGCAGGGCCCAGAGTGTAACAATACCCACTCACTTTTAAACCAGGTTTGAATCTGCTGGTCTGGGCAAGGACTGCATTTTCTGCTGAAAATGAGTGCCACGACATAAGCACTAAAGGTGCCAAAATCTCATTATGTCAGATCAGTGCAGTGGTTTTTCACCCACATGTTCCCACTGTGGCTCTCTGCATCCCTATGGATCGCATCCCTCCAACTGAATAATGGACTATTCATCTTTGGGGGCATTTTAACTTCTTCTGATGAGTGCATCTTTGAAGTGAAAGCAAGAAGACTTAAATGAATGTCAAAGTCTTCCACTTTGGAAGTGCCTTTACAAAACACACAATTATATTAGAATATAATTGCAAGCAAAGTGATTGTTCTGTCTCCCAGCAGCATCCCGAGGGCAGCCCCGCAGGGACAGCAAGAAGCTGCTGCTAAGGACCAGCTGACAAGGTTTCTTTCAAACCTTGAAAGCAGCCTGTCTGTGCCTCTCATCACAGGAGAAATCACAAGCTAACCTAGAAGATATATATAACATCACAACCAACTCTACCAGTAGCCTCAAACCACTTCTAAAAATAAATAATGTGCATTAAACATAACAAAGTAGTAGGAAATTCAAGAATTAGAAGCTGGCATGAGGAATTAGGAAATAAGCAAAAATACTCAGTCATGCTCAACCCTCTGTCAGCTGAAGAAAAAATACAATCTATTTCTAAAAAGCTTTAAGGAAACTTAAAATAAATTCATATTTATTACAATTAACAGATTTTGAAAAATTGTGTGCCAAAACCAGGTTCAGCCAACCTCAAGATAGAAAACTACCCTTCCTTCTGTTTGAAATTGCCAGGGATCAGTAATTGCCAATGTGATAAAACCACTTTCACCCCTTTCTCTATGCAGTCCTGCAAGGTTTTGGACCAGCCACTCTTTTCCTCTGTATCCATGTCCTATCCATCCTTTTTCTCTGTACCCAGGTCCCATCTCCCTCAGTCTCTGTTCTGGTTTAGCACTGAGCTCACTCAACATCTCAAACAAAATAAATGTCAAAAACAAAAGAAACATTGAAAGCAAAAAAAAAGGAAAATTAAATATTTCCACTTTTTTTCTACAGCGCAATTTATTAGCGTCACTCCCAGAGATTGATCAGTTGAATAAATTGCTTCTTCCCAGAGGAGGAGGGGATGATTATTGCAAAAACCCAAACAAACTATGGAATCTGTGGTAGCAACATTCATTAATTTTAAAAGCAATGATTAAAATATGCCAGTAACTTATTTATATTCTCTACAAATTTCAGCAATATTTCACTGACAAGGGACCCAGTTCAGGAATGGGCACGGCTTCAGCAAAACTCTTCCAAATATTACTTTTTGACATGCTTACATAGAGGCTTTAATGAATGAAATTTCGGTAACGTTGTATTTGAAGTTACACTGTGAAATTCACTTGAGGAGTGAGTTTCAGTACCACACCCTGAATCACAGAAGATCTGTGATTTTCTTTCTCCATGTAGTCAGCTTATAAAATGTTAAATAATCAGGAAGTTGAATCTTAAGTCTATCACCTCATCTTCTCCCACATTCAAGATGGAGAACTATCATTCAATCTAATCACATTAACAGTAAAAGTTAACTCTTAAACGACTTAGAAATTCTTAAATTGTCAAGTGGTGTCTTTTCACTTTTCATCTGGCTGTAATAAACCGAATGCTGATGTTGCAGGGAAAATAAAAAGCAATGTCACTTGGTGCAGACCTTCTCTCAGGTACGTGCACGCTGGTTCAGTGCCAACCTAATTAAAAACAAGGCAGACCCAGCGTCTTTCATGGCACAGTCTGACGTGTCCTTTCTACGAGCCCAGCTGAGGATCACCTTTCTTCACCTACCAAACTGTGACACTTTCTATAGTTTGAGAGAAAAAGGAAAACACTGTTTTAACATTTAAAATGAACTCTAATTAACTTAGCGTGCCTTCATGTTAATGAGTACCCTGTAGCTCAAACATCACTCAAGCATCGTGCCTTTCATTAATTCATCTCACAGTTAATTGCATGAAGTAGTTTCCATATCTGCTCTTATAGAGCTTCACTTTACAAAATAAGTTGATTTATCTGTGTGTGCTGTGTACGTGTTTGGAAACACAAAATAGAGCGCCAAACATTGTGCATTAACCTCACTGCTGGAACTGCTCTTAGGCTCTTGCCAAATCAACCCCACAGACTTCGATACTGAATATTCCCTCCAATGAAATGGATAAGTGAGATGAGAAAAAAAAATTATTCTTTTTTTTTTTTTTCTGTAAACAAGTATTAGAGCTTGATAAAGGCCAAATAGAGGGACAGGCAGCAATTTTCTGCAAGTGATAACAACACATGGAGTTCAGCTGGTGTAACTCAGCCCAGCACAAGTGAAATCATGCTATTAAACCTGGTAGAAGAGTGAATGATCTGCTGCATAAATTCTAGACTCTCTTGCTTGATAAATAAACTATAACAATAGCAATCATGCGATGGATTAGCAATTCGCACTTGCCTTTTCCCAGCACTTCACATGCAGTAATTGGCTCTGACATGGTTCATCACCCTCATTGTTACAGCAGCAGCCATCTCTGCCAGCCCCCAGTCGGTGTTCCTAAAAGGATGTGCACCAGGAACGCCACTGAGCTCTGCAATTAATCATGGCAATTAATCACGAAACTCATCACCTCCATAACAGCTTTCACCTCCGCAGTGCCTTGTAAACATGCACCAAACACAAGTACAGGACATTGAGCTAAACGAGCAATAATTATTATCTCGTGTTTAGCACTCAGGGAGTTCTGCCAGGGAGAGCCTGCACAGGACAGGGCTTCCTCTAAATCCTCAGCCCATCCTGGACCTCCTCCTCCTGATGCCAGGATGAATTTTGCCTTTTTATATACCCCTTTTATACCCCTTTATATAGCTTTTTATACAGCTTTTCTATCTCCTCAGTGCTTTCAGCCCCCACACTTGTAACTCCCTCAGTCTCACACCCCGTGTCCCGCTCAGCCAGGAGCCCAAACACCCTGGGAGCCGCGGCTGAGGGTCAGACAGCCCCAGACACCAAGGGCCTCTCTGGAACACACCCTGGGAACTGAGACAGGCCCAGCCAGGGGGGAGACTCCTCAGCATGGGGGATCCATTCGAGTCTCTCCCTGGGCAATCTTTGATAGATGTGCTCATTGGCAAGGCCTGTGAGTTGTACACACGATTTATGGGGTGGGGGCATTCCGGGGGCACTTGGGCGCGCTCCACTGGACGGTGTGGGGCACCAAGGATCCCAAATAAACACCGAGGGAAAAACCCCTTTCCCTTTCACCGTGTCTGGCTCTCAAGACCAGGAAAAGGCAGCACTTCAAGAGATCAACTCTCCTCTTACTGGGGTCTGTGTCTCTTCATCCTCACATTAAGTATTCAAGGCAAATGGATCTGCTTTACCTTTGTCAAAAGTTGAAGGTTTTTTCCCCCCCCAGTTTAACAACACTTCAGCTGATTAGCTGTCTGTAGAACCAGAGAATAGTTTGGGTTTGAAGAGACCTGTAAAGGTCTTCCAGCCCGACCCCCTGATGTGGGCAGGGACATCTTCAACCAGACCAGGTTGATCCAAGCCCCATCCAACCTGCCTAGGACACTCCCAGGAATCTGAACAGGTAGGTTATTTCCTGCATTTTTTGGATTTTCCCTGCACAGCCAGGTCTGCTGTACTGTCCCTATACTGCTCCCAAGAAAATGGAAATATAAAAAAATTAGCTTGTGGGTTTCCAGTAAATTTTTCATGCGTTTTGAAAAACCCTCGTATCTCTTTATTCCAAAGTAAGAAAGACCAAAAATCAAACAAACAAAGCCACAAGCGACCAACCAAACCAAACCAAGAAAATGAAATAAAAATTTAAAAAATGAAAGCGAAAGCATTAATCCTTAAACAAAATCAAATAACTGCACTGAAAATGTCCTGCTGACCTCAGCTTGTGCCTCTGACCTGCCCCAGGAGCTGCCTCCCTCCTCCTGCCCACACTCCACAGGTGCACACCCTTGCAAACCAGACATATGGCACAGGTATCCATTTTTGCTTATTAATTACCTCGCAGTAATTAATTAAAACTTTCATCTCAAGCTGCTGACTTGCATTTCTCTGCTTAAGAGAGGTCAAAAGATGCAGAGACTGGGGAAGTGATTCTGTCCCAGACCAGCTGGCTTGCTGGACACAGCCCTACAGCCTTTAAGTAACAGTTGTTCCTCTCCAAGGCTTGGAAGGAGAAAGCTCTGAAGATCTGCTACTGCTGGACAGCTCAATATTTTTTATGTCCGATGCTGAGAGCAGAAATTCAATGTGAATTTAATGTCACATGAAGTCTGTCGACCTTTTTGTCAGTACTCTCTCTGCTTTCTCAAATAAAATCCCTTTCCAAAGCTTGGCTCCTTCATGCTGCAATGAAACTACCTCAGTTTTTGTCCCAACTTCAGGGCAAAATTCTTATATGCAGCATCATAAAATAACTCAGGCAAGGGGAACTAAACCTTTTGGAAAAGGGGGTGTTTGGGATAAAAGAATGTGGGGGTTCTCCTTAGCACAAACACTAAATTAATTGCAGGAGTTGCCAGAAAACATGAAATAGCGAATGTGGAAATTGGTAGCAACCTGGAAGCTTTAAAAGGCAGAGGAATAAAGGGGGAAAAAAAGCAGTAATATTTTTAATATTTTTGCCATCACATTTCATGCTGGGGGGTCTGGGAAGCAGACAGTGCCATGTCCTACTGTGTGAAATGGAAAACAGAGGGGGGAGAAAAGCACACCAAAAATGGCCCTTGCTGGGGTACAGGTGAAAACTCAGCCACGTCTGGGCCAAGCATTGCCTTAGAATTGAACAGAGTAGCTGAAACTGAGCTTTTTATGGGTAAAATGTATTTCACATTGGTGTCTGCATTCATGTATGGTGTTGTGCCCATCATCTCCAGTGCAGCTGGGAGGGAGCCACAGCCCAGACTGGGACACACTGGCTGGGAAGGAGCTCAGCAGAGAATGGCCTGGGCAGCCCTGAGGGAGCCACCGGATAGAAAAGCTGCTGAGCAAACGTGAAATAATAACCAAAGTAGTTCACTTGACACCTGATGATCTAGGAGCCTAAATCAAAGCCCAGAAAATTGTATTGAAGGATTTCTTCTGCTTTATAAGGAATAAAGAGTGAAGAACTCTGCCAGAGCAATGAGCCTGTGCACACCTTGCATATTAAACTTGCACGTCTGCCACTAGAAATGAGCACCCTCATTTCTTATTAATGTGTGCATCAAATTACAGCTGATCAAACAAAGTCCTGCAGATAAATGGCTTAATAACTCCTTAATCATATTTAAGAAAGCCTTAAAAACTCTAGAAGAAAAAGTCTCAAGGGATTTAACAGAATGGCAAAGCGATAATGAACACCACACGCTGCAGCAGGATTCATGGAACAGCAGCTTACAGACGTATTCATGTCTTCCAAGATTTTAAGTTTAATGCCCTACATATCTAGATTGAGTGATAAACACTGATACTAAATGACCAAAACCTTTACTCCAACTCCCAAAACGTCAAGGATGCTTCTCAGGGAATTAGCTTGCAGGATCTGGTCCCCATTTACTGTTCTCCTTTAAGAGAATGAATTAGAAATACTGAAACGAAGCAGATTCAGGAGGTTTAATTCCACTCCAGTGCTGTAACACAAACCCTTCAGGGGACAAAGTCCTCCTTAGGGCAGAAGGACACAAATAACACAATTTGCAGTACATATTTATGTAGGAATCTCAGTGGCCATGGGACCTAAACCTCTTTTTGGGGTTGTTGTGCTAAAATGAAGAGCAGAGCTAAAAGTCTCTCCTGGTGAATTTGTTACACAGTCCATGAGAATTAAACGTGTTCTCTGGATTCCAGAAAATCTCAAGGTCATCACTCTCCATGTGAATGCAGAGTAGGGAGCGTTGCAGGAGGGCACTGACAGTGCTCTTGGGCAGACTTTGAGGTTTGACAGGACTCAGAGAGCCATCAAGATCAGGTGAAATTAGAGACATCTTGGGACTGCTCTGGCTGCTTTCCAGGCCAGAGCATCTGTGGAGGTGTGAAAAAGTCATCTTTGGAACAACCATGTGAATCCACTGGTGTATAAAATGAGCAGCAGCAAGGGGGTTTTATGTTGTAATAAACGAAAAGGATTTTATTTCTACCCATAACATGAACCTCAGAGAGAACACTTTTGTATCTAAAGCTCGTCACTCACTCATTTAATTTTATTTTTAATAGAGGGAATGGTGATCCTTTCTCTTAAAGTCCCTGAGAGACTAAAAACAAACACGAGACTTCAGCTACACATCCTCTTCCCCGGTTTGCTGCTAGGAGCATTCTGAAGAATCTTTAGAAAAATTGGCAACTTTTTATGATATTTTTTTGTTGGCTTTATCAGCAACAGTAATGTTTTTTGCCTTCAGCACTGCATATGTTGTATATGGAGAACAGATAAGGGAGCTGTTCATTTATTTCCAGTTACAATTATAAGGCATTTAAAGGTCGTTTTTACTTCATTTTTACTTTACTTTTCAGCATTTTTCAGATTAATAATATATAAGGAAGTAAAAAGGAGGCAAGCAAAAGTTTCTGGGCTGTGAGGAAACCAAAGCTACTGCAGAAAATGAGATCTTCACCAAGAAATATTGGGGGGTTTTTATTATTGCTATTATTTGTGCCGTTATTACTACTACCATTACAAAACTCAGACATAATTATGACGTAAAAAACAATTTTTTCACGTGGCTTTTTGTAGTAGAAGTAACATTTAGTAGTACTAACCCACCAGGCAATACCACCAGCCACATTCAGTGTCAGATCATTTAAAGTTTAACTTGTGGCACCAGTAGATTAATTATTTCAAAGAAATATCTCCTTTTTTTTTGTTCATTCTGCATCATGGCAGCAACTCAGAAGTTGACAAATCAACATTGTGGGTATCTACAGTGCAAAATCAAAGAAAGAAAATCTCTTTCAGCAGTCCATCTTAGATGAAGAAAATAACTGCTACAACAAATAGAACAAGAAAAGCTGTGATATGGAGATCTTGTCTGTACAGTATTCCCTGATGCTGAGAAAAGCCAGTCCCAGTGGAAGCAAAATTAAGGAAATTCATAATAATCTAAGTCTAGAGTCTGAGCTCAAGCAGGCTGCTCAGATCCTCAGAAATCATTCATCTGACAGTCCATGCTTGAATTTTATAACTTGGTAACCACCTTCCACAGAATTCACTTGGACTGACAAAGGGACACAACCCATCTCATACTGGATGGTTTTCCTGCTGGAATGCCGGCTTTAGATGGCCAACTTTTCCCTGCCATCACCACCAGTTTACATACAAAGCCTTGGCTGTGACAGCATCCCAGTTCCTAATTCAGTCATAAAATCCTCTTACATTTCTCTCCTGCACTTCGATAAACCAGCTTAGCAATGAAAGTGCAATTATGTAATTCCACACAACTACACCCCATTCTAAGCGTATTTAGGAGCTTGCATTTCTGCCCTAAGTACCAAATCAGTCTAATTCAAGGCATCCATTACTCTAATCCCAGCTCTAAGAAGCTTTCCATGAACAATTTGCTTGTTCCCAGCCATTGCCACCAGCCCGCCAATATTCTAATTATGAATTTCATTTCTTCTGGTCACGTTACCCGAGCTGTTCCATGCTATTTAATAGGTACTTTCGCTGATTTAAGTTTTTGAGTTTAGCGTGAGTTTTTTTCCAAACAGCTTTTCTATAAAAGCCACGATTCGTAACCGCTCCCTGAGCCCGATGTATAATTTGTTCGAATTCTGAGAGAAATGAGAAACTTTATTTCTGTTCCTGAATTCTTATCTTTCCAGATCATAAGAGCCAGGGAATCTGCTTTCCCACCCTAATTGATTCCCCATAAAATTCCTATTAGTTATGCTGAGTAGTAGACACTTACAAGCTAATGGAATTGGGCAACTTAATTACAAAAACATTTTAAATAATCATCTACATCTGTCTATTGCAGTATTCCACACTGCTGTGGCTTACATCATCATAAATGCTGAGCATAAAATCATTCATGTGCAATATTGCACTGGGGTCTAAACTCTTTTACTTTTGGAAACAGGAAAATTGAAATCTCTTGAGTTTTCCCCCAGTTTTGAAGGGCACAGACCAACCTTACTCCCTCCAGACTCACCCTGCCCAGGCAAGCGCACTGAGAGGGGGAAAGCCTCGAGTCCCACCTTCTGAAATGCCATGGTTTGTGCCAGGGCTGTGAGGATCCTGCGGGTTTCAGGTGACAGAAATCTCTCACGAGGGCTGGGGCAGTGTTGTTAGAAGCCACCACAGCTGCACATCAGCAGATAACATTTGGCAAAGGACAAGGAGCAGCAGCACTGCACAGCACGGGATCTTCTCAGGTGAGGGCCAGGAGAAAGAGTCCATCCCAAATCCCAGCATCAAGTGAATGAATGAATCTCTTAGTTGTGTAAAACTCAGGCACAAAGTCCTTCAGGAAAACAGTCTGATGAGCAAATTTATACACCAAAGATTAAAGTCTGAACAAACTGGACAAAATTTCAGATCACGCTGACCGGTCACAGAAGAACACAGAATAACAACAAACACCAAGCAAGGATGCAAGTCTTCCTATGCAAAAATGCCAACACTGATGACAAAATTCATTGTTGATGACCAGCTTGGTGTTGTCTGCACTGATATCAGTTATATATTCCATACCTCGTAGGTCAGATTCAATTACTCTGCATGTACTCAGTTAATTTACAGAAGGAATGTAAGATTTCACCTACTACAGCTGTGGCAGAGGTACCTGATGTTCCTCTTGACGAGTGACAGTCTAATTCTACACTCTGTATATGTAAGTTTTATACACAGACACACACACCAGAACAATACCTCATCATGCTCCAGATACATCTGCAAAGAAAGGTTGCAGCCTAAATTAGAGAACAAATTGAGGGCAACTTGAGCACTCCTCCTCCTTGTTCTGTCTCTAACAGAAGGAAATACAGATTAACCGTAAGCGTGGAACTTCTCACATTTCAGCTGACTGTCTCCTTGAAAATCTAACTGTAATTCATTAAATATTTTTCTCACAGATTATAATAACCTATTCACATCCTTCTATGCACAGCCTTATACACCAAACGTTAACACTTCTGAATAAGAGAGATTCTCAAATTTAAACTATTTGCTTATGTCTGACACAATACTTTACAAAGTGGATTCAAACCCCATTCACTTTTATTTGTGGAAAGAATTCTAATGGTGCTGCATGAAGCAGATACGAATTAATTTGTGTTTAAGTTCACATTCTCAACTTGATTCATGTGAATATTTTGCTCATTTACGGATTCAGTCCCCATGACTACGCTTTTTGCATCAATAAGGTGAAACTGTTCCTTAGTCCAACTCTGTAGCATTCTGAATATTTTTAGTCTTAGCTGTATATAACCTGCTGACCTTTAAGAAGTCAAGTATTTAATTTTATTTAATCAAAGATGCATCTTGAGAACACACAAGTCCTAAATCCATTGAAAATGGAATTTCAGGAGAAAAGCATTGGGCAGTCTGTTGTGTTGTCAGACCCATTTGTCAACGGTTATATTTTAAGGTAACCTTTTCCTATAAAAAGCAAACTGGGTGAAAATTACCTTTCAAGAAATATCCAACATAAAAATAATTGCTTTGAATGCTATGAAATTTAAAATACCATGTCAGTGCTGTAACCAGCAAAAGAATTTGATTCAATGGCACATTAAGTAATTTTCTGTAAATAATTAAAATTCCAATCCTTTCAAACCTTTGCACTGATCTAGAATTAGGGAAGTATTGTACCAATCTTCGTATCCATGTATCAGCAGTGCAGCTTTTCATGGAGCTGTCTTTTCTTGTCATCTACGAGGATCAAGAGTTCAGTTTCTACTTTGAAACAGTCCTTAACGGCAACACAATAATCCCCAATGCCAAACTTTTAAAAGATTAACTTCATGCTTTTTCTTTATGATAGTCATTATACTAAAAGGGGGGGGGGAATATAAAAACAATTAATTGCCCCCATTCTGTAGTGGGGTTTAAAACTACATATTTCCCCCAAATCTTTCAGTGACAGAAAAGATTAGGATAAATAATACACCAAAGAACAGCTGTCCTGGGTCAAAATAGCTGTTTGTCCATGAAGGTCAGCTGGGATGAGACACTGAGGAAGTCCTCGACGCGTGTCCTGGAAGAGTTTGAGCTGAACTGTGCTTGCTCCACCTGCATCTCCTACTTGGTTAGAAAGTAAATATGCAAAGGGCACTGAATCAGCTAGAAATTATCACCAATCACTCACTTTCATCTACAAATATGGGGGTTTTTTTGATGCATTTCTATTTCTCTTCAGGTAATAGACAAAGCTGCTGCATCTTCTACATCACCTTCGGAGCACAGTGTTATTGGCAAGGAAGTGAGGCAAGTATTTCTCTGAGCCTTCAGAAAGAGTCAGGAGTGAACCTTCAGTTTGAATTCCTGAGGGTATTCACCTCCTAGAATGCTGCCTTTAACATCTGCCACAAGGTTTGTAGGATAAGACAGAAAATGTCACTCCTTCAAGCATTAAATATTGACCTTCCCAGGAGAGGAGAGCAGCTTGGCTCAGGGGCATAGCCAAAGACTTCCCGAATCTCCAGTGCCTAGCAATTGAGTTGCAAGTTGAATCTTCACACCCCCAACACGCAGATTTTCCAAAGGAGATGAATATTGAGAATATTCTAACAATTCACCTGCAGGACACCAGGCACCAGTGGGAGGGGGCAGGGGCTAACTGAGGTTAAGCCTATATGGACATATGTAAGCAAGTGCATGCTTGGTGCCATATGGCTTCCAGATCAGAGCCAAATGCTTCTTTCCAAGCTGGGGGCACAGGCAGAACAGATGCAGGAAGTTCTGTATCTGACCATATTCACCTCCTATCCACACACCACATATACACCGAATTTAACGGCGCCGATCAGAGCTGCTCCCTCACGCCCCAGAGCAGAGATAACTGCAAATTGCACAGCTCAAACAGCCAGAGATGCCTGCAACGCAGCCTGACTGCCCCTGCAACAAGTGGATTTTATACATCTGCAATGCACTAAACATAATTATCTGGTAATTTTCCTAAATGAAAAAATGAATTTAAATTACTGAAGCACAAAATGCCTTCTGCGCACCAGCTTGCGAAGGCCGAGTCTGCCACATCTAGGAAACAGCAGTGCTTTGTTCTAATTATGCCTAAAGTAGACGATACAATTTCAGAAATAAGCTTTTATACTGGAAAGACTGAAGAAAGGGCTTCATAAGGTTTGTGGAACTTATTTTCTCCATTTTCAATTCCAATGAAGCCAGAATTTAAGCAAATAAGCATTCCCTTTGAGAATGTGCAGGGCAGACCTCAATTCCACAAGCATTATATTCTGTTTCTTTATTCATATGGATAATTCTATCAAAGGCCATGAAACTGCTCCCATGAACACACCACGGATCAAACCTTAATCTGAATCGAAAAGGTGGTGATCAATTAAAGGATGGACTCAGTGTTCCTGGAGGTCTTTTCCAACCAGAATGAACCTGTGATTCTGAACTTTTACTCATTAATAACAGATAAAGATAGATATATTACGATTAAATAGAAGCCATATAGTGATTTACGAGCAGCAAATGCAGTTAGTGCTTAAAGGAACTAAAACGCCTCAGCTTTGCCCTGCAAATGTTCCCATATATCCTGATCCCATACAAGAATAAGAGAGGAAGGTGAACAGGCTGATTATCTGCCAGTGACAGCCCCCTGTCCTGCTGCACAGTGAGAAGGACACCTCGAGGAGCAGCAGATCCATGAGAGAAATATTCAGATTTAATCAGGATTGATTCACTATTGACCCATTCCAAACACAGCTCAGCTCCTACACAGCAGAGCACAATGTCACGGATAAATCAGGTGTAATAAGGCTGCCATTGACAGATTTATAGCAGTAAACGTGGCGTGAACAAAGAATTGAGTCCGCTAATCTACATTAAGAAAGCCACTTTTGGTTTGTAGAAACAGTCATTTAGTTTACTTTATGTAAACTCTGCAAAGAAACAAGGATGATCAGTTTAACAGATGTGTTTTATTTCATGATTTACAGGATTTAACAGAAAGTTTGTGCATTTGTAAGGTTACTTTTAAAAACTGGAAATTTAACATGCTCATGCCTTGTAGCTATTTTTCAATCCCTTTGGTTTTTCAGTTGTTCCTTTGAAGCATGCTGACTTTACACGAGTGTGTAATTGCTTTACAAATTAATGAACAGAATTAAAATCTACTCTGAAAATTGGATGAGTTACTCAGCATTCAGACTTTGAGAGTGTGTCAAGGGAATTTACTACTTGGGGACTCTGCCAACATCACAGCTAAATGGATGGGTTATCCTTTCATATTTTGGAATATGAATCTGTTAGGAGAGGTTCTCAGGAACCAGGGGGTCTTTGTGGCAGAACACGTCTGGGTTAAACCAGACATCTGAAGGAAGGAAAGCAAAATGATCCTGCTGTGTGACTGAACTGGGAAATCATCTTTTTCAGCCCTGCAATATTGACCCTTCAGCCCCTTCCCCCTCAAGCCAACACACAGATGAGCCCAAAGAATAAGGAGAATCAATTCAGACTATCACATTAAACTTCCAGGTGGAAAATGGAGCTAAATTCCACCACAGGACTAAGTCTTGAGGAGATGGACCACATCCACGCAATCCTGCTCTAATACGGCGTGGAAAGCAAGAGGTTTTCATCTTCTTTAACACAACAGATATCGGAAGGCTCGTGTATGTCCTAGAAAACTAAATCAGGAATCTAAATTCAGAATTGACTCTTAAAAATAAAACAAAGAATTTGGTTATGTAAAGATTAGGAGAATTTTCTCACCTTTCATAGTAATTTGAAACACTAATGTGTTTTAGGACAGTACAAAGTCACCATATCTGTCTCTAGGCTTGATTATATTTGTAAGCTCCTCTTCCCTCCTTAGAAAACTGGAAATATAATTTTTCTTTCACAACCTCGGCCTGGCTGTCACGTGTGCATCAGCAGTGTCACCGTGGCACTCTCTCCTCCCTCTGTCCTGCACATTACCTCACTCAGCTGCTGGGGGAAGGCTGTAGAGCCTGGTGACTCCACAGATTGGATGTGACTTCTCTTTTCCAAAGGCTAAACACGAGGAAAAACAAGCCTTTAAGACCTCACATGAAAAGAATCAGCTTCAAAGACAACTCCAAGCAGAGGAAACATTGATGGAAACACTTCTGATGGCAGTGGTGCTGCTGTCATGGGCTGCTGAAAGTTCATGCTTTGATTTTGGTCTGGGTTAGATATCTGTATGTTTAATCATTTACACTCATTTCTGAAGGGCAGAAATACAGTAGAGACAGGGATGGGGGGTTGGCGTGGGTTTGGGTTTCCTCCTGTTCCTCTTCTGCCTCCCACCCAGTGTCACACATGAGCAATTCCAAGTTTATAAGTCTCAGCACCAGTCCCAGCACAGGACTTTGTCTCCATTTCTTTCCATTTTAAAGCTTTTAGGTTTCTGCTCCAGTTTAGAGTTTATTTTGGTTTGGGTTTGTGGGGTTTTTTTTGCTAATAATTCACATTCTTCATTCCTCAAGCATTCAATGAAACTCCTTCAGCACTTTTCACTGTGATTAATCTCACCCGCTAGCTCCTTCTTTTTAACATAGTCCATTAGGTTTGCATAACTTCTTGTTCTGGGCCTGGATTTGTTCAGAAAGTGGAATTTTTAAGTGAATTTTCGATTACCATTTTGTTTTCTGGTTAACAAAGTGATTGCTGCTGGCAGCCTCAAGAGATCTAGCAAAGAAAAGCAGTTAAACAGAAATGTGGGGTTTCTTGATTAGCTAATGTCACTGGCTTCCCCAAAACAGCATCTTTTTATGCTGATCTCACATCTGTTTGAATCTGAGTTATCTGTTTCTTCCATTTCCATTTCTCAAACTTTAAAGCCAAAACAGCCTGCCTGCTGCTTTCTCTGATGTGTCCAACGAAAATGTCACATGAAAAATTAAAAATAAAAAGAAATGTCATGCTGCTATACTTTGATGCTTGGTTTATCTGTTCCCTAGGAAATTGAAATCTTTTCTTAATAACTGGCAGAAGCAATTGTAGTTTCTTGCTTTCTTGCAATCAGCTTTTAATTTGTTGAAAAAGAACTGGGGTTTATAGGAAAATTATCAAAATTAGTGTGAAACTCATTTATTTCTTTTTTTTTTTAGGGACTACTCTGGGTGTAGCTTTCATTATCACTTCATTTATTTGGCTCCTATTGGCCCCACATTCACCTCAGCCCATTTTCATTCTTTGTTAGGTTAAGACAAAACTACAGAATCATCATTACCTCCTGTTCTTAGCTAGCAGAGCAGTCTGACACCTCTTCACCCACATGGAATGAACACTTTCCCGTCTATACATCTGCAAGAGTCCAAAAACTGCCACAGGAGGCAAATCAGAGCAGAGCACCCCATGGTTCTTACACCGAAAATGTTCATTAAGGAGAAACCACAGGTGCCCTTCCAGGGAGGAGCTCTGATCCATCTTTCCTCCTCCAGGATTTTTCCTCCTGGAGTCTGGGGTCTTTTCCAAATTCCTTGCCAGCTCCTGTCATTAGATCACTGCAACTTCCTGCTTAACTTTTTTTTGGCAGAGTTGCTGTTAACCAATCTCCGCTCTCCAAGGAGCCAGGATTTTCCCTAATTCCATTAATTTAATGCTGATTTGCTCTGTTTCTTCAGCACTGAATTAAGTCTTTGCATTCCAGGCAAAGTGTCTCTCTGATAGACACCCTATAAATCCATGGGCCATCCTCTGGCAATTGTGATGCAAGTGGAGTTATCTCAGCCTTCCTGAACATCACAAACCCCTTCATTTATAGCTGGGATATAGCTCCCCAAGTCTCACTCTCCCTTTTTTTTTTGTTTTCTAACCAGTGCTGAGATTACACTGACACATTATTTCATACCCTACTGTATAATTCTTCGTTTCTCTCCTGTTCCATTTGATGTTTACTTCCTTATTCGTGTGCTCTGTCAGAGCTGATAGTCTCTCAAGCACATGTGAGGATGTATTTTTAGGATGCCATTCTGTGACCATCATACAATATACTTATTGCACATCCCTTTGCAGTGAAAGCAAATTATTCAGGCACTGGGGCTGCTTAATCTAGAGATGAAAAGGCTAAGAGAGACATCATAAAGTTCTTCAGTGTGTTAAATCGCACTGTGAAGAAAACCAGGGCAATTTACTCCCCATACTTAGAATGAATGAGCATTTCTGTTGAAAGCACAGAAATCTTTTTTCTGTTTGTTTTTTCAAAGAATAACGTTGGCACAGAACAAAATTGGTCCATCAAAAAGGTAAGTACCTTTCTTCAAAGCACTGATTGTCTCTATCTTTCATGAATATGGAGAGCTACCAATAAAAACAGGAGGTCTCACTGTATGGGACAACTGGAAAGAGAGAAAAATATTGTCCCACAGTAAGATTTTTTTCCCTTTTGCCTGAGGTATCACTTTCACTCCTACCCAGGAGAAGTTTTATTTTTCTGTAGAATACATTAACAGATTTTTGTAAGGAAATTAGATGCACGGCTTTGATCTGATTGGATGATAAAGTCAGGGAGAGACTGTGCAGGTATGAAAATTACCCACCATTATCAGACACAACGGTCTAGGTAATGATAAATTAAGCAGTTATGCAAAATGTTTAATTTAACTTGTCACAAAGGCTTGATTTAGTAACACACTGCAGGCAGAGCTGCTCTTCTGACCTCACTTCTATTTTTAATTTACATGAAGAAAGGGTTGGGGTGAGCATCTATATTTACAGGTTTTACTCACTCACTTCTAGGAGAGTAGATCAATCTTCCGCAGTCAGTGATGGCCATGGTGATGGAGCTGCTTCAGTGACTGCCTGGAAAATCATTGCATGAGGCTCCTCTTGTGTGTGGATGCTGTGTGGAGCTGCTCCAGCTCACTTTCTCACCTCTGAGGGTAACTCTGTGCCCCAACTCCTCCAGAGCTCCTTGGGAATTCCTGGCACAGATTCTTTGGTGTGCCCGATCCCACACACTTGCAACATTTCAATTAAAGCTCATTTTTTCCTTTTTGCTTTTTATACATTATTATTGAGGTTGCTTATAAGGTAATCGACTACTTCTTGGCTAATAACTAACCAACCCATGGTGCTGGCACAGAAAGGGCAAGGAAGAAAATGAAGAAATATTAAGAAAAGATAAATTAAGAAATCTTGAATTCACTCAGGCTGCCTGAGAGACAATGAGAGCTGCATGATTGGGTGGACTGTGCCAAACTCACTTTTCCCTGGACACAGAGAGATTTGGAGGCATCAAGATGGTCTCACCACCCACCAGATTGATCCAACTGGTGGCAGTTTGGTCTTCAAAGTATTGATTTTCTTTCTTTAGGTAAACAGGCTTTGTAATGATCCATTAAGATGTTAAGGACCTGACAGATTCCAACCCCAGTAAAACCAAGAAAAAAAACTAGAGGACTTCCACAAAAGAATAAAACTATTCACACATCATTCAATAGGGTAGCACATTACCAGAGACAATGTTTTCTGAGCAATTATTATTTATAAGATCTGTCTCAATGCATCTGTGAGTATTCTGAATGAGGTCCTAATGAGCAGTTGTCTTGTTCTGATTAAGCAACTCTAATGACAGACCAGCCCTTTTTTTTATTTGCACAGTGGAACCACAAGCTTGGAGGTTTCCAATTTATCCTTTCTTAGAGCCAACCTTTTACTTTCTTCAAGCCAGCTTTTTATCTTCCTCAGAACAGTAGAAAACTAGAGTGATTCCAGTCTTCTAAAGGGCCAGGCCCACTTCTTGAGCAAGAGGCTGACCCTGCTGTGAATGCTAGCAGCAAAAAAAACTTGAGAAATTGTCAGCAGTTGCCTCAAACTCCTCGGGGAGTTGCAAATTACCATTATATGCAGTTGATAGATGCCTCTGCAGGAGTTACCTATCATGAAGTCCACATTAAAGACTTGTTTATGTCCTTAACAGGAGAAGTCTTGCTGATCTGAGTGTCTTTAAATGAAGGATTAATTGCCTCTCCCTTGAATACCTGATTTTGTTCCATCAATCTGATTACATCAGACTCCCTGGTCTACAGCACAAAACTTCATTACAGCCCAACCCCTGCAAGCAATTCTATTACTATAAGAGCAAAGCCAGCTGCGATTGCCACGGAGCACCATTATTCAAGGTGATTTCAGCTCTCTCACTCATGTTTGCTTACCCCTGGGGTTTACAGGGTTTATATCTTCCAGGACAGGAAGCGTGAGCAGCAGTCAACCCACATAACATCAGGTAAAGCATCTCAAGAAAGGGGGATCAGCCCTTTTCTTGTGCCTGGTAACTGGTCACTCATTTAATAAACCTGGGGACTGGGCTGTTACCCAGATCACAGCAGAAAAAGAAGAGTGTTGTGTAAAAGAATTGCTCCAGAAACCCAGCACCTGCCTACTCAATGCACATCCCACTAAATTGTTCAGCAAAGAAAGGGTTAAACGTATCCTGAGCTAGAAATCACCCGGCAGCAAGCCCTCTCCATGAAATTCTGTTTCTTCCTCTAATTTCTGATGAAACATTTTATGGAAATACGTTGAAAATATGTGGAAATATGTTTAAGTATGTCCTGTCCCACCCCTGGAAGTGTCCATGGTCAGGTTGGATGAGCCTTAGAGGAGCCTGGGACAGTGGAAGGTGTCCCTGCCCGGGGGGAGGGGTTGGAAGGAGATGATCTTTAAGGTTCCTCCCAAGCCAAACCATTCCATGGTTCTACGATATTATCAAATTTCTGCTTCTCATAGCTCCAATTCCCTTCAAAATTAACATATTCAAGCTCAGTAGAAGATACAAGAAACTAAAGAGATCCTCCCTTTACTTTCCTGGTAAATGAAAATACATTTATTGCTCTGGACATACCCCAAATCAGATCATTCTAGACCAGGGACACCTTCATCCAAAGTTTAGCCAAAAGCAACACATTTCTGTAACAAGTTTTCACTGGGAAGAATCAGTGTCCTAATCAGTTCATTTTGAACTGAGCAGTCCCAAAAGGAGTGGTTTCAGTGCCAGAATCTTGCCCTAACCTGACCACTGGTTTAAAAGCGAGTCCTAAAGGACATAAAGATGCGAAGGAGGAAAAGGTAATCTCATTTTAGAAGCACAAATTGTACAATTCAACCTCCAGTGCCCTGCCTGACACTTCAAAGCGAGGGACAGTGAAAGGGACTGATTGCTGGCAGAGCCACTGGCTGAAACCCAGCATCTGCCCCACAGCAGGTCCCCAGGACAACCCACTGCTCAATCATTTCTTAGGCTCCCCGTGAGCCTTGTCAGGAAGAATAGCAGGAACAATTGCTGAGAACCACATGAAAAGAGTGCCAGAAAATATATTGCAGCTCCTTGGAGAGCCATCCAGGAGGGGTGGAATTAGGCACAGCTCAAGTGTTCCCTCTCAGGCACGTCCTTCAGTCCCTCTGAGCTTCCCAGAGCCACAGTGCCTGGTCAGCCTGGACACTCAAAGGTTGATTGCAATTATTTTAAGTTCTCTATTGAAGAGAAACAAAAGAACATCTCACTGAAAAGCAGGCTGCTTTTAAAAAAATCACAATAACTTATTCATCAAAAAAAAGGGAAAAAAATTATGTGATATCAGCTTTCCCCTGCTCCCTTTTCATTTCAGGGAGCTTTTTTTTTTCCCCCAGTAGCAAAACCGAAAAGGGAAGAATGTGACAAAAAAAAAAAATTGACTAAAAGCAAAATCAACATACCTGGTCCAAAAATTTACAAGTAAACAGCTCTTTCACACACATCATGAAAAATGTTTGCAATTTTTCACTTTTGTTAATGAAAATACAATTTAAAGCATTGCATTGATCTGTAACCAGTAGTTTTCAGGAGCTGAGAAGACGACACCCTATACATGTAACTCCTACCCACACCTGAAATGTGATAAATACTTTGCTAAAGTACTAAAGATACTTTGCATTTTTTAAATGGCTTTCTGCTTTCCCGAAGCTTTTCACACACACCCCCAAGTCCCGACACTGCTTGAAACGGTTCCGTTTTATTTTTGGAAATACAGCACTACAAAGTGCCCTACAGTGATACCTCTATCCAGATCCTAGTGAAGAGTCATCCATAAAAACAGATTGCTGAGAAGTGGCTATAAAGCCATTGAAATCAGACAAGAAGACCATGAGAGTGAATATGAAGATAAATTAATATTCAGTAATTAGCAGGGAGGTGCAAACATAAGCCTGACAAGTATCTGACAGCATCAAATGTAGAAGGAGCCTCTAAGAATGAGTAAAAGGAGGAAGGTTCTCCAGAAAAAGTTGCCTTATTTGTCAATCTCAGAGAAATGTCTGCATCTTTTTGCACCTCCCTATTAATAGGAGAAATGTAAAAGGTCAAAAAGAAGGAGAGAAAAAAAAAAAAGATCAGCTGAGGTCTGGAAAGGCTTGGAAGCAGCCAAGCTAAGCAGGCTTGGAATTACCAGCCTGGGATAGAGATGCTCAGGGGAGACAGTGAAAGGATGCAAAAAAAGGAGGCAAAATCTGGAATTCCAAAGGGAATGGGGGCTGTTAGTGCACAGTCTCTTCAGTATAAGAGTTGGGGGCATCAAATTAAGGTTCACAACAAGGAAAGAGAGGCAGTTCATCATTAAACACATTGCTCACATTAAAAACTGCACATCAAGAAAAAGATGGACATAACTCATGGCTGAGGATTGCTAAACCCACAGACAAATATTTCCTGGGGGGGTTTGGGGGCTGCCTCAGAGCCTGAGGCCATTTGGAGTGGTGGGAACCAGCCTGTCCTCCAAGGAGCACACTCACAGCAGGCACAGCCATCCCTTCCTAATGCCCCACTTGAACACTTCTATTTTCTGTCCTGGAGAGATGATGAGCACCGCTGCGTGCCCAGCCTATTTCCCTGCTGTTTGGCAGTCGGGCTTTTTAAGCACTCAGATATGTCTGGATATTCAGCTTTTATCCTAATTCGCTTTGCGCCGAAATAGAGCAGAACGAGGAGGCTGACTGCTTTGGAAAACTTCATCCCAAATTCTGACAAGAACAACAACCCTAATGACTGTTGTCATGTCTTTATCAAAGTGTTTGATGTACAGAACTCTTTAGAGCAAACACTTGCAATTTTTTTACGTAGAGTTCCCACTGGAAACCATGATCTAGGTAATGGCAAGAAAAGGATATTTTTCTCTTGAAGCGTTTACCTCTCCCCACAGAAATTCCTTTTCTTCCTCTGGGGAACCTAAAGCAACTTGAAATGGTTCTGCTTTATTTTTATAAATACAGAGAGCCAGATGTCATGCAGGAGCAGACCTACACTTTATCCTGGCTGGCTAACCAACGTGTTTATTTATCCTCTCTTTCCACTTACACAAGAGTTCTCTGAAGCCCAGAAAATTGCTGCCCTAAGGCAGACTAGATCTGCACAGCCATGAAAAGTCATACCAGGAGTCACAGCTCTCCAGCAAAAAAAAAATAAGCCCAAGTTTAAAGCAACAAAATAATATACAACCACCTACGCTGTCACCGCCTTCCCGGCTGCAGGAGCAAGGGAGCTCTGGGCTCAGCAGCTCTTTCCCCACTCTGGACAGACAATATTCCTGTCCTAGAGATCCCTAGAAATTAGCTTAGTGCTAATTAACTGCATTGAGCTTAAAATATTTGATACTAATATGCATACTATGATACCACAGAGTGTTTGAAGGATTGACTGAAAAGGTAATTTGGTATAGTCAAACCCGAACTTCTTTTGCAGCTAACAAAATACTGAATAAAAAATAACAGAAAGAATAGAAAAAAATAATATTTGAGAGTCTTTACAGCTTTCTACAAGGTGATTCTGTTCTTTTGTTTATTCATTCATCCCCCCGCCCACTGCATGGGATTTGTTGTACGTGCTCTACACCTTGTTCCACAACCACAAAATTAATGACTGCATTGGAAAATAATTCTTTATGTAAACACAAAAATAAGTGGTAAACTACAGCAGGGATAATTCTGAGTCATATTTGTTGTTTAACTTCTATTTTTGAAGGGAAAGCGGATGACATCTCACATTTAAGCTCTTCATTGTCACATCTACCCTGGTTTATATTTGAAGACCTGCCCCACCAAAAACGTAGCTCCACTAAGAATCATCAACCTTTAGATTATTTAGATTAAAATAAAATAGTTAACCTGAAGGTCAGCTTGAGAAGCAAAAAAAAAAAAAAATTTCAAAAAAATCTAAAGGTAAGTGAAAAAAAAATCCAAATTGTGTTATAATTATGTTTTTAACAGATACATTCTGAATCCAGTCACTTCTCTAATAAAAGTTGTCACTGGGAGAGAAACTTTAGAACTCTTGCAAGCAAAACTAGGGCAAGTCCTAGGAAAGCAGTCAACAGCTGTGTAATTTGGTCCCATTTCTATTTCACTGCCTATCAGCCTCAAAGCTAAATTCCATGAGAGTTTATTAAAAAAAAAATATGAGACAATGCAACAAAGAGAAGATTTAGAGAGAGGTTTTAAAAAGCACAATAAAGGAAGCGAAAACATTTACAAGGTCACTGAAAAATGATGAAACCTTGGGAAAAATGCATAAAGATATTTGTCTGAGCTTGTAAAATGCAGATGATTGAAGCTGAAACTACAGCCTGGATAGAGAACCTAACATGATACTGAAGGAAAAACAGTTTTAAAGGTTTTAGCCAGACATGCATGGAGCAAGCCAGCGACTTTCTTTAGCCACTTTAACTGGTTAAAAAAGAGTTTTTGTTATAATTCGTGCTCTTCTTTCCATAGGGGAATTCACATCCTGTTTAGTACTACCTTGAGTGCGTATGAAAATATCTTTTGTTGTCTTGTCACCTATTTCTTCAGGCATTACCTGGATTTTATGCAGTGGCTTCAAAACAGGGTTCAACATCGTGCTACAAAACCCCACCACCTGGTTTTTGAGCTGCCCCTAAGATGGGGGACTTCTCACATCAGCATTGCTCCACAGGAAAAACAAAGAAAAACACATTCTACAGGCCTTTTCCAAAATGAGTGATTCCCTGATTCCATGACCTCGTGGAAGAGCCAAGCCAAGGGTGTTGTACTTGCCAGGAGGTGAGGAGAGAGCAAACAGGAACCATGTCCTCACATGGAGAGGGAGAAGAGAAGGGGGAAATGCCCTCAGGCAGAGCAAGAGGCTCACTAATGGTACCCCCACCACAGTACCTGTGCTGAGAATCCCACTCAGGGCAATAATCTTCCTTTAACACAAGAACTTTTGCACTTCAATTTTGTTATATAAAATATTTAGATACCAAAGTAAGATGCCGGTGAAGAAGCAGATGTAAACATCCCAAGGTGACCGAAGAGCACAGCAATAGCAGACATATTGTTAAGGCAGTTTTAAGCAGTGTCATCCCCTCGTCCACTCCTCCCTCTACTCAAATATTGGGTTTTCTTTTGATTTAAACATCGGGCACAAGAGATTCGGCAAAAAGCTGTGTGTCATGAACCTGGAGGAAAAAAATCTGTCTCTTAAGCACAAGGGTAGCAGGAGATGAGCAACTGAGATGATCAATGGCTCTTGAACAGGCACTCTGACTGTCTTTTATTACACAAAATAATTTGAAAGTTGTATTCTCTGTTCCAGTGGGGGGCAGGGAGCAATAATAATTTAAAAACTTATCTTCCCTTAGATGTGTTATGCAGTCCCTGTGGATATATAATTCCTGGAGTCCCAAAATTTTTGGTTCAAGTGAGAGAGTCCAGCACAGAGCAGGCCAATACCACAACGGAGGGGTCGTGTCTGGTTTTCATCTCTCCTGTTGGTGCTTAAAACAGTTGAGTTGCCTCTGCTGGAAGCTCTCTAGAGCTCTGCAAAGAAACTCCCACCACTCTGCATATGCTGGGTAATTATGAACTGCAGAGAGTAATTACTGAAAATACATTATACTTCCATGGTTTGAGACCATCAGTGGCTGCAGGAAAACACGCCTGTTTGAACTCAATCCCTGTTTGTTTCCACGATGAGCCATATGTTGTTGGCAACGTGCAAAGCTTTGTCCCCAGGATGTATGATTTTAACTATGGGCAGCCTCTGGAAAACAACACAAATAAAGGTGCCACGATGAGGTACTCTGCAGAAATGACTGTATATAATACTATGGCACACTCTGTTCTTCCTGCATCAACCACCTTGTTCTTGTATTTTCACATTTGTTAAGTGCAAAAAAGAAGTTGGAAGAGCTTTCCTCTGAGGAGCTGCCCTAGCCTGGTCTTGTGTGGGGAAGCATTCCCGTGGAGCTGGTGCTGGGAACAACAGAGAAACTTCTGCATGATCTGTAGCAGGTCTTGTGGCAATTGCTGCTGCTTGATTTAATCCATGGAATACTTTTGCTGCCGCTGATCTCGGCAAAGCTTCCCTTTGAGGATGTCCTTGCTCTGCTGAATTTTGCTGTTCTGGCATGGTCCCTGCCACAGTTACAAGAGAAGCCATAAATAAATTGACTTAGGCAGGATCATGGATCCTGATCACCATCTCTGCATGTCATGGGTAGAGGTGCCCTCCTCTGGATGCTCTCTTGGCTTACATGAACAACCCCAGAGCTGTAAAAACCCCCTATCCAACCAAATTAACACATTTATAAACCAGACATAAGCACCTCTGAGATATATTAACAAATTCATGTTCGGCATTGCAACAACACAGACATCAATGTTTTGGTTTTGTGTAAGAACAGCTGAGAACAGGGCACAAGGCACCTTCCCTCAGACTACATGACAAGGAACATTTATTTTCTTAAAGTTTTATTACAGATATAACAGGATCAGACTCTTCATTGGCCATTAAACACCGGAATGCTAAGCAGCACTGATAATGAATGAAAGCAGCAATATTTTTTCACGCACATGGTGGGCTTACAGTTGTGGAACATTGTTCTTCTTATTAATAATTAAATCTTGGTTCAGTCAAGCTGAGATTATTAAAATGCTTGACATTCAAGCTCCATAAACACTGTTGCATGGCAATTGCCTGGAACAAGTATCCTGAGCGCTACAACGCTCACCTTCTCTGCTGCACGGTTAGAGAATGTCAAGTGAGAAGCCCAGAGGAGGCACAAAATAAGGGAAATCTGTTAATAGCAGTGGGTCAGGGATGCTCTGAGCATATCAAAGTCAAAAGGAGAGCAAACAGAGCAAAGCAGCTCCTGGCCATGGCTACAGAGTGAACCTTATTGCTGAGCTTGTATCAGACGATGGATTCTTGAAAGAGTTTGGTTTTCACAAACCGAAGGGTCTGTGAAATACCAAGTTCAAAGTTCACATCTCCCTAAGCCTGGAGAGTGCTCAGACCCAGGCACGACCCCTCTGTGACCAGCAGAGGTGTCAGGCAACTGGAGACCCAAGAGAGGGAAAAAGAGAAGGCAAGACTGAATCCCGGGAACAGAAAGGAAGGCAGGTGACAGATCTCCCTGGTAAATACTTTATTTCTGTGTGAAACAGAGACAGGAATAAATTTAGGTGCACTGTTAGTCACTGTCAAACCAACATGCCTTACTAGAAAACCTGGAATTTTGTTGAGACCTTAAATTAAAAAAAAAAATACATAACGTGCATGGCTTAAAAAAATTCTGTTAGCTATTCCCCAGATGCTTAAAATATATTTCCTAACACAGAAATGCACAGCTGTCACTGCAAGTTGAATTGAGTGATGTGTGCTGAAGCGTGGAAGTCTGAGTATTTCTCTGATTCCTCAGAATCTAAGAACTACTATATTTGTTGTAACGTTCCAGTGAATTAAAACATGAAGAATTTTGGTGGAGTAGAAAGGAATTTGTGTATCTACTTCACACAATGATGGGACATTTAGTAGGATTGCTAAATAGCAATAGCATGCTTTAATTGTTTATGCATCAGCTTTTGGAGGGAAAAAAAATCCAGTTAAATTAGCATGAGGAAATATGGTTATGATTTCATTAGCAAAGCATCAAGTGCTCACTAAAGTTTCTGTGTCCGAATAAAGTAGATCAAAGAGGGGAGAATCAGACAGTTGAAGCAAATTGCCAAAAGTCACGGGGATGGTTAACACAAACAAACAAACGAAAAACACCAACATGGCAAAAAACCCCCAAATACCAACTGCTTTCATGCTGCCCACAGCATTTATGGAAGTCAAAAGGGCCCCTGTGAGGTTTAACAGCTCATTCAAAAGATCAGTTCAAAACTTTGTGTGGCCTTTCAAGTGAAGTAAACTCTAAAATGAAGCAGAATACCTTTTGTGATAATCCCATCCTTTTCTCCCCTGGGAAGACAGCAAGAGATGCACAACTTGCTCACAGATTTGTTTGCTCCAGGTGCTGCCCTCAAGCTCTGCTCCCTTGCCAGCAGCACTTCAAAGCACCCAGGGACACCAACACTCAGCTCCCACAAACACACAGCTCATGGTCTTGCCTTGTCACCTCTAATTAACAACAGTTAATACTTTCTTCTCATCCTGCTCCTTTCCTTTGAATTCATTTCTGCAGTGAACAGTGATTTTTGGCACCCTGCTTTATCTTCCCTAAACCTGATGTACAGATTTTGGAGAAAGGGCAGGATTTCAAGCTAGGATGTGTTTAAGATCTGGCAAAAGCAATGAAATGGTAACAGGCTACTTAAAATATATATATATATATTTGGCATTGCCCTAGCTAGGACAATTAATACTGTACAAAAAGCTGAAACATTGAAGTTTTCTGCCATTAAATTCCCATCTCCAACCTCATTGCGTTCAAAAAGATTTGTGTTTCAACAGCCTGAGAACTCCACAGTGTTTAGACCCAATTTTGTGTAAACTGGTAACATCCAGGTTTTGGGAGAAACATTATCCTCAGAGGCCATTACACAGACTTTATCCAGCAGGAACTGAGGAAATAACAGTTATTGCTGTGGATGGTGTTGTACTTCTAGTTACGAGACACAGCGCGGCGACGCTGAAGGGTAAAGCCTGACAGAGCAATAAAGCAAAATGAGTCCATTATCCCAAGAAAAAAAGTCTCTAATTCCACTCATGTTCCAAACCAGTTTTGTCACCACCAACAACCTCAGGATTTACGCAGACATTTCCATCTCCAAAGCCCGGGGCACATTAAAGCAGCCAACACTTGCAGTGTTCCTGGGAGCAAACTTTATTATGGTCGTCCACTCCGCCCCAAGGAAATGAAGGGATTTTTTTCCCACAGGCTCACCTGCTGGCTGACTCAGTGCTGGCTCCATCCACAGCCCCAGAAGGGTCGTGCAACAATGCCACCCCAGAGTCATAACCCCCCTCTTGGCACACTTCATGGCACAGCCCCTTCCCAGCCCCCAGCACAGGCTGCACCAGGGGAAAGACTCCCTTCCTCAGGTGCTTCTTCTACAAGTTCTTACAGACTCTTGCCAGGGAAAGCTGCCTCACACATCCCATAAATCTGCACCAACAGGAATAATGATGCTGTGTAAGCGAGACGAGGGAAGAGTTACATCTCCACCTCTGAAAGCCCCTGAGCCAGTGTTTTATTGTCATTGCTCTTGGCTCAGGCTGGCAGCAAGGGAGTAGACTGAACATTTGTCTCTGACCCAGCTGTACCGAGCGGAGCTGTGAGCCACAGGCACACAGAGCCTGCCCCCAGCAGCCCCGAGGTGCAGCTGGGCTGCAGCTTCCTTCCAGAACCATCAAAATCCATGGGAATTGACCTGCAGGTGGATTGCCCCAGGTCTGTGTGCACATGGGCTGCCTGGAAAATATAATGAGGTGGGTCTGGGTTTCTTTATGGCTTTCTCTTCAGGCTTAGTCAGTGCCAGCAGAAATACAGTCCCGAGTTTGGGATCAGAGTTCATACCACATCAACCCCCACAGTTCCATACCCATGGCAGGCTATAGGGTCTTGCCTCTTCTCCTTTTAAAGCAGCAAGTCCTTGATCCCCGCCCTGTTTGTACCGGGATCATTTGTGTGTGCCCTTGGGCAAGCTGTGCAACAAAGGTTTGGCGAGTTCCTCAGTTAAATGTGTGGCTCCAAAACTGAGTGCCCAAGTCCGTGCCCTGGTACCTGGGGTGGTACAGCTTCCCCTGCTCGCTCCAGCTCACAGGGACAGGTCAGGTCACATGCACACACAGCACTGCAACGTGTCACACCATGTCACACCAGCTCTGTCAGAAGCACATTGCTCAAACCTTCCTTCCCAGGGCATTGTATTTGTGCTAACGATGGAGGCTTTAAGGTGACAAGGTCAGGCAGGAGGAGCAGGCTTGCCTCTAATTTGAAGTTTCAAGGGGTTTAAAGTCTCATTATAACACAAGGTAAAACGGTTATTTTTCCCCTTTCTTCCAGCTTTTCTGTGTGGTGGGTTGACCTTGGCTGGCTGCTGGTTGCCCATCAAGCTGCTCTATCACTCCCCTCCTCAGCAAGACAGGGAAAATAAGATGGAAGGAAAAAAAACCCTCATGAGTCAAGACAAAGGCAGTTTAATAAAGCAAAACCAGTGCAGGGGAACGAAGGAAAACAAGAGATTTATTCTCTGCTCCCCAGCAGCAGGCAATGTCTCGCCAGTTCCTGGGAAGGAGGGCTGCAGGACCCATAGCAATCGCTCCAGAAGACAAATGTTGTAATAATGAACACACACACATTCCCCTTCTCTCAGCTTTCATTGCTGAGCAGATATCCTATGATAATAGGATCCCTTCAGTCAGTTTGGGTCAGCTGTCCTGGCTGTGTCCCCTACCAGGATTATGCCTGCCCCAGGTGAGGGGTGTTGGAGAGGGAGCCTTGACACTGTGCTCCAAAACGCTGGAGCATTATCAGCACCTCTCTAGCTGCCAGCAGAGAGCACAGCACTGCGAGGGCTGCAGTGGGGAACATTAAGTCCCTCTCAGCCAGACCCAATGCATTCTGTTTAGCCAAAACCCCATCCAGGTCCTCAGGATGAGGATAAGGAGATAGGCACCAAGGCTCTCCCCCAAGGTTTGTCAAGAGCTTTGTCTGGTAAGCAGAGTTCTGCCCTGGATTTAAAGCCTTATTTGAGATCACAGTGCCTCAAAAAAAAAAAAAAACATTTCAAATTCAAACAGGCATTTGGGGCTGAAATTTGACTTTGTCAGAAGAATTCTGAGCAGGTCCCCTCAGGACACAGACGGTGCTCCCTCATTTCTCCTTTGCTCTCTATTCACTTTCATTCCTCCACACCCTTTAATTTTGCAATTTTTTGCTGCTCTGGGGACAGCAGTGAAAGAGCATCTCAGGGCTGATTCTTTCCCTCTCTTCTTTTACACTGTGCAACCAAACCAACAGCAGCTTCTGGACCTTGTAAGACTGAAATAATAATTAACAAGACTGAAACTATAATTAACAAAAAGAACTAAACACCAAACTAAGGGCAGGAAGGATGAATGTTTAACACTACTTTTTTCTAGCCTGAAGACAAACAGATTGATTTTTAGGATTCACCCTCATAGTATTTCAAACAGAAGCTTCATTAGTATGAGACATTGATCTAGCAGCCCCAATAAGATGTCTCTATTGTCTGAATTCTGCTGGCTGAGCCACCTGGGTGTAAAAGCTTATTTCAAAGCTCTGTACTCAGAGGGAAGTCAATATATTGCTCTGCTTCTATAATTTCATATGAGCTTGTGAGCTGAAGACAAAAAAAAAAAAAAATTTAAGCCTAAAATACTCACAGTGGGCTGCAAAGGATTAACCCCTTCCAAAATCAGGGCAGGAGGGTTAGAACTGGATGATCCTTAAGGTTCCATCAAACCCAAACCATTCTTTGACTCTATGGCTTATCTCAAGTGTTCCCATGAAGAACACTGACATTTTCTGACTAACCATAGGGAAAAAAGAAATCTATGTATTAATTAAAGAAGTTGCTGCAAACTCAGCTGACTTCCTACACACACACCCCAATCCTTTTGGAATAATTCTAGTAGACATCCTTTAACAGGTTTTCATAAGGATTTATCTGACTAAGAAGGTGTATTCCAGAAAGTCTGGTTTGGATTGCAACACCTGCCATGACTGATGGCCTATTGTGATTATTCAGGAAGCCCTATGCCATGGAACAGATAAAGCAACATATAATTACAATTTTTGTTCTGTCTGAAATAAAGCTCCCCTCCAGTCCCCCTGATGTTATCCAATTTATTTCCCTTGCAGCTTTTGTTTTCTGCCCAAATATCCAAATTGATCATCTTCCTTCAAACTTACAAAACATTATGAAAATCACCACAAAGCGGAACCTGAGAAATTTTCCTGCTGGCATTTCATTCTCAAGATAAATTTAGCAAGTCACAATGTGAAAACCAAATCCACTCCGCTAAGCTTTGTGAAATGGGCTGCACAAAATATACAGCAACAAACCAGAATCACTGCAAATTTTTCAGGAAAATGCAGTGTAGCTCTCAGTTTCACCCACATTCATTAAGCTCTTTCACTTGATGACAATTGGAGAACAAATTAAACTAAAATACAGCTTGAACTGAAACCAGCCACTACCCTGACCCTGGATAGCCCACTAAGAACTCTGTAATTAAGAATATTCTGGTTTGGAAAGTCTTTATTAAGCTGAAATTTCAGTCCTAAATTAATATGGACTTTTTTTTTCCCCACTGCACCAGGCTGCAACAGTACATTTATGAAATTAATCTCTTTACTTACCAACAACAGCAACATGAAACTGGAAAGGCTATCAGAAACTCTGAGTTTTATGTATGTTGTTTTCAACCACTCAGGATTGAAAGGGAAATGAATCAGGGGGCTTTTTTCTCCTCCTGGTTTTGTTTTTGTTTGGGGATTTTCTTTTTAGCAGCCCAAGCAGCGCAACCATTCCTGTATCTTTTCTGGAGACCAGGGTATGTTTGTCTCAAAGGATGGCTGAAGCTGAGCAGCACCTAAGCCTCCATGCTGAGCAGGAGCACGCCAGGAAGAAAAGGAGTGTTCAGGACATTAAATATTTCTCAGTGTCAAAGATGCCACGGCCTGAAGGGGTATCAAAATTAGCCCCTTACCTGTGGGTCAGGTTTGAGGCACTTGGCAGCTCGGTTTGGGAAACACACGCTGCTGCTGCTTGGTGGAGGCACAGAGACCTTCTGTCTCTCCCAGAGCCCATCTGGCATCTCCCACAAGCACCGAATTCACTTACCCAACACAAACAAGTGAATAAGCCCTGTGTGTTTAATACTTCACAGAATTTCATCTTAAAGGGAGCTGGGCAAAAAAAAAAAAGGAAGGAAGGAATCAGTCTGACTATTTGTACAACAGACTACACAGTGTTCCTCTTGGTCAGGGCTGATTCCATGCACTGATATAATTATTTGCATGCTTTGCTGATTGGCATTGGAAGAGAGACATTATCTCATACAAACTGAAAACTAGTAACTGAATATGGGTGTTTTATCACCACAAAATTGAATAAATTCAAGTGGTTTATTCGGATGAATACAGTCAGTCCCACCTCAGTGACTAAATACTGTTATTTGGGAAGAAATACACAAACAACTTGGTCAACAAGCCAGGATTCCTTTAAAAGGAAAAAAAAGAAGAAAAGCTAGATTTTATTTTTTTCCTCCCTTTTCTCTGAGTGGTAAACAAATGAGCTGTGAATTCAGCTGCAGAAATAAACCTCGCTAATGTATGAGGCCACCTAATCTGAGGATGCATTTAGTCAGAGGTGTCTGACAGTCAGATCAGTGGATTGATGCCCTTCTCACTCAATATTTAGGAGTGTTGAGACATAACATGTCATTGAAGGCCCCTTTCTAAAGGCCATGATAGCTGCATCACAAGACTAAGGAATAAATTTAATTATTTATTAAAATCCTCAGTTGCTCAAACCAGATTGCTCTGTAAGAATCTTTGTTTTGTTCAAGGAATGAAAAATTTCAGTCTTGGGACTCTCAAGAACAGCTTGCTTGAGAAATTGTGCTCCTTTACCAGATTGAATCATCTTACAGGATCATAGATTAACACTTTACTAGCCCTACTGCGAACCCTCTGGCACCTCTCAGCATCACTCACTCAGTGCTCAGAGGCATGGGATTAACAGACTTAATACACACTTATTTAGCTTTAAAGTTTGGGTTTTTTACTCTATCGCCATGAGACTGTTCCATACAAGATGCTTCTTACCATGTATGTGCAGTGATCCTACCCCTAGCTGCTCCTAATGGTCAACCATCATAAAGAACTGGGTAAAATCAAGTTATTATGCTCATGAAAATACAAAGAGAAATCAAAGTAGAAGATCCGGATAGGCAGGAAAAAAAATTTTTAACACAACAGAAAATACAAGAAAAGAATAACAAGAAATGTACATCGAGCTGCATAAATAAGTGCTTTGGCTCAGCTTAACAAACTCTTTATCACACTGTGCAAAAGGCAAATCTGAGGTACTTGGCAAGTCTGAGGCAGTTTCATGGGCAAAAGAACTCATTGCTCCTGTCTTATAACTGATCAGTGCTTGTAGCTTATTTCTCTGTACCATTACATCCTTTCCCCTGGACTCATTCACGTATCACCATCATTAAGTGATTACACTTAAAACTTCAGAGAAAGAACATTCAACATCATAGCCAAGGCTCTTCTATGATATTTATTTGTTATTTGCAATGCAGCATCAACGATAATTTGAGTCATCATCATTCTTCTTTAACGAGGAGGCAATTTACTGACAGCAAATGAGCTGGGACTAACATGTTTGTAGTGCACATATCCAAGTCATCAATACAGTTTCCTATGGTATAGAAAGCAAAAAAAAAACCCAAACCAAACCAAAATTAATTATTGGACTGTTCTCAGTTCAGAGTTGGGTACATGACAGAAATCAGAATCCAAGGTGCTGGGCACAGCATGGCACTGACAGCACTCCTGGCTCTGCCTTGGGTGGGTGTTTAACACAGGCCAGTGGAAACATGATTGACTGAGCCCCAGCCCTCCTACACCCTCAGAAGAGGCCAGAGATCCTCAACAGGGTCAGATTTTCACCCTCTGCATTGGGCAACCCAACTCTTACCGCTCGGTTTCTAAAATTTCTTGTTCTCTTTTAACTTACAACTTCCAAAAAAACCAGATTTAAGGAGGTGACGCTCTAAATATCACATTTCACAGAAAGCTGACCAAGTTTATACTTCAAATCTCCTGAGAAATCCCAGGCTGTAAGTCATTTGACTTCGTTTCCACAGCTCTGCTCTGTTTTCTGTTCCTTGAGTCCATCCTTTCCTGGAATTCCTGACCCAGCTGCAGGGAGCTTCTAGAAAGCTCCACGGAGCAGAGCTCTGGAGGGCGAGTGGGCAAAGCTGGTGTGCCCCAGGTGCTGGGCAGGGTCTGGAGGGCTCCTACACCGAGGGAGGCGGTTTGGAGAAGCAAATTTGTGATAATGTGTGATACCAGCACAGCAGGACACAGTTCATCACCATTCCCTCCGTGTGCTGGGGTGGGTGCAGTGGGTGAACCCACAGCGTCCCAGTCCCCGTCCTGAGGGTTCAGGCTGTGCATTTCCCACAACAAAAGCTTCTCAGCTGGGAGAAGCAGAGGCTTTGGGACACCACATGTGCTGCCTGCCTGGACCTGGGCCCAGGCCACCACGAGTTGCACGAAGGCTCAAGTGCCACCATTTTCCTGTTTCTGGCTCTGTCACTCCCATGTCACGTCCCCTCAGACCTTTTTCTGTGCTTTTTTTCTACTGCACGGTTTGCCTGTGCTGTCTATAAATCTGAAGCCCTTTGGGGCAGATATTTTTCTGATTGCCTGTTTGTACTGGCAGAGGCCTCAGCTGGATTCTCCAGAGCCTAAACTCATAATTCCAGGGCTGCCTTTTTCTGCCTCAAGCTTTGTGTTTTTCTCTCAGCCAGCGAGCATTTCAGAACACGAATCTGGAAATCTACATATTGCTTTATTACAAAAGTGTTTATGCTTTTAATTCTTCCTTCTCTCTGTATAATGGAATTACAAAGCAAGAATCTTTCGTAATAAAATTTGATGTAGACATGCCTGGAAAATGAAATCAGAAGGCAGCAGTGATGGGAAAAGCTGCCATCAATCACGGCAGGCAGACTGTTCCCCTTGACAGCAGTCAGACACAGAGGTAGAAAATTCAGTAATTTGATAAAAGCTGCGGTAGAAAACCGGGAAGAAACGTTATGATGCCGGTCACTACATATTTAGCATCAAATCTGACCTGCACATCGGGCTCGTGAGGGATGGCTACAGCCAAAATTGCACTGAAGTCATCAAGCTGCAACTGCTTGCTTAAAGGCTGAAGAGTTCTTGTTCTTAGTTCCACTGTCTGAAGAGAGTGACCAGTGCTTTTCTCTGTCACCTCCCTCCTTCCATACCCCCCAAAAATAATCCAGGGGGAAAGGCACAACCCAGTGAAGCTTCACCCCACTTTATTCCTGATAAACTGACTTCTCAAGGGTCTATTTTTTGCCACTGACTATAGAGATGCTCTACATTAGAAGCCTGACTTTAAAATAAGTGTTTCAAACCAAGAAGCTTCCTCCAAACTTAAAGTCTCAAATGGATAAAGTACTTTTATGCAATTCACACTATAGTACTTTAATAAACACAATCATTTCCCTCCTCACCAAGTTACACCTTTCATCAAGCAAGAAAATTGAGGTGCCCTCCTCTCCATCCTGCTCCACAAGGAGCATCTGAAACAGCTCTTTCTCCAGCAGAAGTCTTGGATCAGAACAGAAATCTTGGTTTTTTATAAATTCACATTTATATAATGTGAATTTATAAACTCCTCCTGCATAGGATTGCCCACATGTTTTTTTAAGGGACTGGGAGATATGCAATGTAGCAAATTGCTCTAAATGCCCAATTTTTGCTAGTTCTCTTCAAACACAAACCCAAAACCTGCACGAAAGCTTCAGAGACTTCTTTCATTAATGGAAGAGAAAGAAAAGAGATTAATTTAAGCCCCAAGTTCTGGACTTGTAAAAAAACCAAAGAAACAGTCATAAATCATGGTTTAGACAGATAAGAAGATTCGTGTTGGAGTTTCCAGTTGTGTTTGCAGGTTGTGGGGGTTCTTTCAAAAACAAAGGATGAAGACTAATTGGTATTTTTATAACAAGCCAAAGCAAACTCTAGCATAAAAAATCAATAAAATTAAACACGAATTGTTTGAAGGCAGACTCTGACTAATGTTTTTAATTCTAATTTAACCTAGTGAATAATTCTGAATGCAAAGCCTACCAAAAGACAGCCTCAGAAAAGCTTCCAAGGGCCTTCATGAATAATCCTGTCAACCAGAAAAATTAAAAATCTAGGTATCAAACCAAAAAATATTTTGCTGCCATTTCATGCGAATTCAGGCAGCTGAAAATCATTTTATCGAAAGATAAAATGCTCATAAAACATATCACACATCTTCAGACAAAAAGAAGTCAGTCATAAGTTATGATTACTCTTTTTTTTCTCTCTCCAAGGATCTCTGCAGGTCTTCTTTTCAGACTTTCTTTCAGTGAAAGAGAGAAAAATATGTTGGGAAAGCACTAGGTTTTTGGAAGAGAAAAATTGTCAGTAAAAAAAATACCACCGAGGTTATAGGTAATCTCTTAAGAGAGCACTCCTGAAGCTTTAAGTCAGCAAATGTGAAAGACAAAATACTCTTGAGGAAAAAAAGATATTCTGGAGTGGGTCCTTCCAGTCCATTAGGGGCTCTCAGTCTGTACTTGCTAACACGTGCAGCACCAACACATTGGGTCATCTTTTCCCTTTGTCACAGGCAGGTCTGAACCTCTCACCTCGGAATGAAATAACCCCTCATGTCACACTGCTGCAGCAATTTAATGTTTAGCCACCCCTCGTGGCAAAGTAGATTTCAATTAAAAAGACAAAGGCTGTATTAAAAAGATGTTATTATTCCTCACTACAGGGGAAAAAAAATTACTATGTTTTATCTGATATAAATAAGTATGAAACTGGGAAGTTCAGTGGTGTAAACTGAGCTCTTTAATTAAAAAAAAAAAACCTAAAACAATAAAAAAGCAATTCATTGAGATTGTATCTCTAGCATGGACACCAACTCAGCCACTCCATAAATAAATCTCGCAGACCTGATTTCAGCAGCAGCCAAGTAAAAGAATCCAACTAAAAATATATTGCAGGAAATTTTTCTTGATGGAGGAAGTGATTTTGCATTTTACAGCTGTTTATGTATATTTGCGATACATTGAATATGCCGTGACCTTCAGAAGTAATAAAATTTGAGTTTCCATCCCATCAGAAACTATTTGGCATGCTGCAGGTTGCTGAGGCAGGCCATCACTCCAAACTGGGAAGCAATAAACTCGTCGGACTTATTTCCCTGAAGCACCCTGACTCCTGGCTGACACTTGGAGCAGCCCTAACTAATTATAATTGCTCCATAAAAACAAGGGCGACTTCTTAACAAAGTATTCCCTTAATGGCTTGGCAGAAATACATCATTTTCCCTTAACTGCTTGGAGATATCTTTAGGTGAAATCAGGTGAGTTACCCCTGGTTTCTCTACTATAAAGTTTGCAATAGCAATATTTCTGCTCACCTTTGCAAATCAAAACACAGAGCGAAATTGCCATTGCTATAAATCCACGAACAACAATAAGACCAGGCTGACAAGTGAAAAAATAGAATTGCAAGTAGTGTTTCTCAATAAATAATTTTTTTTTTTTTTTTTAAATCTCACTTGTAACTTCTTGTCCTAGAGTGGTACCGTTAAACTTCCGTGGTTTAAATCACAGCCCTCTGGACTTTGTTGGCTATTTATCACCAGGTTATTTAGGTTTTCCACTGTGGATGTGAAAGGCAATGCCTTCCCAATACCCATCAGGGACAGCAAATAAGTTGAAAACATTTATCAAAACAAGGCACTGGTTGAATGCAGCAGACAGTTTGAAGGCACAAATTATTTCCTAAATTTGCTTTAAATATGAGGATTCCCCAGATAAGAAAACTGCTTCCACCTTTTGTCCATAAGATGCCGGGTGCAGCACGTGAGAAGAGACAAGTGCTGAGTCTGGGAACAATCCGGCTGGATCAACAGCAAGGTGAAAAGACATTGATAAACTAGTCAGGGATAGAGTAACCAACAGCTTTGCTGGAAATTCCCCAAGAAAACATGGAACTAACTCAGTCTGCTCATCTCATCAGGCTCCCCGAGTCCCGCAGCCACAGCAGTGAGAGCTGAAATGCCTCCCTGATAACTCAGCACGGTGCTCCAAAGTGTGGCAATTATCCTTCCCACCCAGTTATTTGGTTATTTACACCTCTTTGTACAAAACCACAGCAAATTCTGAGAAACTAATTATGGTTTGTGTTGTTTCAGCAAACAGAGAGCTCAGTCTTTAGTTTGTACCACTTTTACCACAGTTAGATTACTTTCAAGTTCAAAATCCTTTGAATAGCTTCTCTTTAAAAGAATGGACAGTATTTCTTACAGGAACTGTTTTTCTCTCCCCCAAGAATCTCTTCACATCCTTGCCAGCTCTAATTTAATCAAGGAGCTAGCAGGGAACTTAAACTCTGCATAAGGCAGAAATATCTTTCTCTCTTTTAGCCCGGCGGAATTTATCTTCCGTTTCTGACAACACACCCCCATTTTTTCAGCTGCAACCAGACACTATAACCTGTCAACTTCACTCAGCAAACAACAACTGGTGATTCATGCAACAGTCCTGTGAGTTTTGAACAAGACAATGCACCAACAGATAAGTTTCACACACACACACATTACACTAAAATACTTTCAAGGTCATAGCAGGAATAAATTGCAAGATTCTCCCAAAAAAAGCACTAGAAGGGCTCAGCAAGCCCTCAGGCAGAGCTGCAGTTGTGACTGCTGGTGTTGTGCCTGCTCTTTCATAGCTTCACTGAGCAACCCTGAGGAGTACACCTTCCTCCCCCCCACACCCCTTTCCAAAGTTCATATTCTTTTAAGTTTATTAAAAATGAAGGCAACAACACTGAGCCATAGGGCACTTTGTGGCCTCAGGTGTTCCATCTTAATAGCATTAAACTTTATACCAGAGCAGCATTTCCTCATTCAGTTCTTAAAAGGTGGCAGTTTTCTCTCACAAGCCATCACCATTGTGTGGAGGGCAAGGCCCAGGGGCAGAAGCAGAACCTGAGGGGGATAAAAGCAGAAGGGGCGAGAGGAAAACCAGGAAACTGCTGACACCAGGATGAGTTTGAGGTGGCACTGCTCGTTTGATACATCCAAGGTCTGAGAATAGGCAGCTACAGTCTAACGCTCTGCTGTGCTTATTTGACAGGGATTTTAAGAGCTTGGCTTAAGAGGCAGATCCTCAGACACTTCAGGCTGTGGGAAATTCCCAAGAACTGCAGTTGGATTGAGCTAAGCTCTAAATGCTTCCTTACTCCAGCTTCTCAGAGGGGCAGCCTCTCGAGCTGTGTAATTAGAGCCAGAGCAGAGCATTTGATAACCCAGGGGGTCTGGAGAGCAGCACTCCCCCTGAGAAGCCATCCTTTCATCTCTGGAGCATTTGCATTTGCCCAGACCCCAGATATTTTAATTTTCCAGACATTTTGTAAGGAAGAGCTCATGAACAGGGTAGAGGAAATTAAAGGCATGCAAGCTTATCAGAGGTCAGCCTCTAGCCAATTAACATTTTGTTTTAATGCAGTCATTTGTATCCAGTTCCTGTTTTCTCAGACAAAATAAAAGTGAGCAAAGTAATTTATGATGTTGAGTATAAGTGAGGGCTTTTTTCACAGAGACGATGAGAGAAGCATCTCCTCAGCTGGAAGAACTAGAGAGGAAATGTTCTGGCATTTTGGAAGTGTTTTTACCAGAATCTGATTCATTTGAGAGAGTCTTCTTGATTTACAAGAGACAGAGGGAAACAAGTAACGTTACACCTGCTAGTCCTTCTGTATGGGATTGTCTTTCACCACCCACAGATTTCATTCACCTATTCAAAAAATAATTACATACCCTGGAATTACAAAGTTCTTTGATTTTCCTGATATCTTTCTTTACCACCCAAACTATAACTCAAGATGAGTAATCAGCAGGCCAAAAACTAGATACATCTCACTCTTCTTACAAGAAATGTTTTGATCAGCTGAATAAGGTATTTATTAAATAACTGAGGTCCATCAGCATTTTGTTTTCTTCCTTAACCAGTATGTTTTTCTACAGAAAAAAAAGTAAGCAGCTCCTCCTTTAAGCTTGTTGCTTTGGGGAGGCAACTTTGATTAATATTATCATTGCAAAAAAATGTTCCTAACTATGCCTGGACCAGGTCCTCAAATCTTGAAAACTTGTAGATGCAGGAGCACAGCCATAATGTGCATATTTATATAGTTTCCACTGATTTCTGTTATAAAATTAACTTCTTTGACAATCACATGTGTCATAACAGATTCTATGCAATACATCAAAAAATTTTCACGCACTCCACGCGTAACCTCTCTGGAAATCCCAAGGGTCATTTAATAGAGACCAAACACCCTCAGCTGCTCCTCATAAGATGTCTTTTCTAGACCCTTCCCCAGCTTCATCACCCTTCTCTGGACAGCTCCGGCTTCCAGATAAGTCTTTGAAAAAGCTTCTCCTAAAACTAAGAATCGCCCTTTAAAAAAATAGCAAATATCTCTACTTAAAAAAAAAAAATAAAAGCACCAATGAATCACCAACTGTACAAAGAGTGGCCCAGAACTGCGTTTCTGGTTATTCAGAGAGCGCAGCCTGAATTTCATGCTCCTTTCTGTTGAATTTGTGCCCATTGACAAAGCTCTGGGTATGGCACAAAACCTTCCCATTCCAAAGTTAATCCATAAACCTTCCTTCAAACAAAACTTCAACCTTCCAAGCAAAGTTCTCTCTGATCAGAGCTTTGTGTCAGGCAGTCACAGCATTTCTGATCCTCCATCACCAATTGAGAAGCCAGGTTTATCATATCATCAAGCCACAGCTCAGCCTGCTGCTAAGCCTTCCCACCATGCAGTTTTCTGAAGGCTGGCTGCTGACGAAAACATGGTTTGAGTTCCAATTTTTACCTCTTTGATCCCCATTTTGTCCAGAAATCAATTTTCAGCACTAAAATGCTCCCATCTCAGATGCGAGCTGCCTAAATAAGGCAGTGGATAAATCTGTAACCATTTTCAGATCTTTTGTTTTTTCCCCTCATGACTAGGCACATGAAATTTTAAAATAGGAAAGCAACAGTGATTGTTTTGTTCCAGGAGTTGCTTATACATTTGAATTTCCCAGAGGCCTGATGGATTATAGCAGGTGCCAAGAGGAGGTTGAATAGTTTTTATTCCTATAATCCACACTCATTCCTTTGTCAGATTTGTGTTGGCAGTGCTCCCCGGGTGCATTATCCGGCCTCTACATTAATATTGCAGAGAAATCATTTCTCCAAAGCCTCAACTTCTTGTTATTGCAATTTTTGCTTTATGTTACTTAGAGGAGAAGGTATAAACTCTTACTCTGTCAGGATTACTTCATGAAACTCTGGCACAGGCTGCCCAGAGAGGTGGTGGATGCCCCATCCCTGGAAGTGTCCAAGGTCAGGTCAGACAGGACTCTGAGGAGCCTGGGGTGGTTGAAGATGCCCCTGCTCATTGCAGAGAGGTTGGACGAGGTGGCCTTTAAAGGTCTCTTTAACCCAAACTGCTCTATGATTCTAATTCACTGAGCTGGAGACATTCCTGATCTCTCTGGTCACCTCACACGTGTGGTCTCCCAGCTTTGAAGGCTCTCATCCCTTCCCAACCCAGCTGGAGCAAAATTTACTCTCCTCTGAGCCCAGGCGTGACTGCAGATCCCAGGAGGCACTGCCTGGGCTCCATTTCAATCAATCCACACACAACTGCTTCTATTTCAGATATAAATTGTGCATTCAGTCTTTTGCCACACTGACAATGGTATCCCAGTGGCAACCGTGACTTCCTTGAGTGCCCAAGCCAACGCAACCACATCAGAGGAGCACATTTCACCAGCAAAACCGAGCAGCAGGCAGAGCTAATTAATCACTACAAACACATTTGCTCTTTGTCTGGCTGCTGAATTCAGCCTCACACAACCTCAGTGCCCGTGCACAACCCTTCCAAGACTGATGACCTTCCAGTTCTTGTGACACGCGAGGTGCCCTTCCTTCGGCAGGCTCCCTCCACTGCTTCAAGACTGGCATTTAAAGTCTGATAAATGGCTTTTCACTGGGCAGGGAATGAATAATGAGAGTTCACAGGGGATAAAATTAAAGCACACCCCCAAAAGCACCTCACACAGCCCACAGATCCCCTTGCTTCCTGGAGAAGCCACGGAACAGCAGTATAAACTCTTCTACACCTACAAGTGACTTACCAAGAACACATTGCCAATATTGAGCTATCAGCAAGTAATTACTCTGCATGTCTCCTCTTGGGGGTGGCCTTAATTCTGGAAACTAGTCTATGGCAGAAACCCCCTTCATTTTAAATAGACAGATGAGCCCTTTGCAGCCAGGCTGCAATTTGCCTTTGTTTGAAGTCAGTTAGGAGTGGGTATTTGAAGTCTTGAAGGTCATACTGACACTGCCTGCTGGATTTTTTCTCAGCAAGACAAAGACAAAAGAAGGAGAAAAATACTGTGAACAAAACCGTGCTACAGTGGCCGCTGGAGAGCCGAAAAACAGATGGTTTGGGGGATTCCCTTCTCCTTTGCAGGTGTTTCTGGGTCAGAGTCCTGAATCACGGCTCTTTCTTTGCTCTCAGATGAGAGCAGCATCCCAGAGCATCCCCAAGGAGAAACTGGACCACTCTGTCCTCTTGTTGCCTCCTGAAAGGAGAGAAGGATGTGCTGAAGCACGTAATTTAAAGCCTTTCACATCAGTTTGTTATTCAGGACCTGGGCTGTGCAATCCAGAGTCCCTGGCCAGAGCTGCACTGAAAGGGAACCTTTGGAAAAAGCCCACTGCCAAATGAGCACCTGTACAGACAAAGGGAGCTTGGAGTCATTGGAGGGAAATGGTACATAAATGCCATGGAGATGGGAGCAATATGCTTCTATTTGCCTGTGTGTACTTTATTTTTTTGAAACAAGAATCTACAGGGCAGAACAAATGTATCGTGCACCGCAGCCAGCTCCGAAACTGTCAGCAATTAGTTTTCTTCAATAGACACTGTGCTTTTTCTGTGACAATAAAGCCCTGTGACTATTCTGCCTCCCAGCAGATTGCAGTGCAGCTCATCTGTAAATTCCCCGCAGCATCAGGACGTATGTCTGCGCATGGTATTGCAATTAGGGTGGGGAATGTTCTGAATGCCTGAGCCTACCTTCAGCCATCTGGAGTCCCTCCTTTATTTAATTATTTCCAGTGTTTATGCAGTCTCCAGCTAATTAATTTAAGAGGTAAAGTAGATTTTTCCCATTTTCAGAAAACCATCACTCCTCAATTTGGTGACAACTTGAAAGATTACAGACAAAGTAATAATTATATGGAGTATATTGATATAAAAATGCAAGGCCATTAACTTAAACACTAAACACACACCACCCACTCAAGAGGAGCTTAAATTTCTGATCACTGTGTTTGCTGCAGAGAAAGGAGAGGATAGTTTTGTCCACATTAGGAAGGAGTTCTAATGAAGAGCTGAGCACAAAGTAAGGTCCAGAGAAGAGCAAAGTTGCCACCCCATCATCCCTTATCAGACATGGTCTGTAGATACAGAACCCTGAAGGAGGCGTGAACCATCTATTCCCATTTCCAGAAGCACAACGAGGTCACAAAGCTGCCCAGGCCTTGAAACCCATCTAACACCTTTGGGTTTAAGGCTGCAACTACCAGCACCCCAAATAAAACATGGGGACATTGCATAGGGCTGCTGTTTGCCCCAAAGGTCTGTAGGGTTGTGGTTGGAGCAGTTGATAAACCAGAAACAAGTGTAGGGGTATTAGGGAGGTTTGTAATTGTTGTATGATTTTTTTATTATTATTATTTCTTTTTAATAGAAGCTTGACTTGCATTTAATCAGAGAAAGGGTGCTGCACATAATTACACCACAGCATGGATGTGCCATTACGGGCTATTTTTTTTTTTCCCCTTTTAATTTCAGTCAGTGATTTGAAGCATTAATAACCTTCCTAATTTTTCCTAACTAATGTAAGCACAGATGCTAATCTTACTTACATAAGCAGCTCCTCGCATCGCCGTTTTCCAGGGACTAAATCAAGTTCAGCAAATTCATTAGGCTCTGCAGTGGAATTGATGAATCTGCCTGTGAACATTTGATCATTTCAAACTGCACCCCAGATTCTGCTACCAAACCCTGCCTGAACCAGTGTCCAAACTGGTTTGTTTCTTGCTTGGACAGCTGGCACTCTCATGGAGGATGTTATTCCTCTGAAGAGTTTTGTTTCAAACCTCCAGAAAGGCGTTTACCAATAACTGTCTAATCCTAAAGTACAATTAATTGTGGACAATTAATTACCAATGATTTGCCATAAAACCCAGGACTCCCTGGACTGGGTCCAGTCACGTTGCCTGCACAGAAGTATATCAGTACACTCTCTCTGAAGACTATAGGTCATGTATTCTGCCTTTAAATTTTAATTTCTTTTTAATGAAACTAAACTTCCTGATTACAGCAAACATCCCAAGACTAGTCCCTTATTAAATTCTTTTCATGGTGATATAGCTTGAGAAAAACAGAATTTTATTGTGAACTGCCTTATCTTCTTCATTGGTAAGCCACAAGAATTGAGATAACATGACCAAAGGGATTTCAAAAGCATTTTTTGAAAAGGCATTTAATAGTGGATAGGTGTGAGAATTAAAACAATCTACTGATTCTATAATTTATCTTGCAGTGCCTCTCTTAGGGAGAGAGAACATCTGTAAGTAAAAATAATTAGATCTGTTTTTCAGTATAAGAGACCACAGTGAAGTGTTTGGATACGCTCCTAGGAGAACTCCAGGCTTAATTCTCCCTAAAACCACAAGCACATCGCCTTGCAGAGGCAGAAGAGCCATTTGGGCAGGAAAAAGGATGCTTGCAGGCTATTATTTGTTTTTCCAGATGGAATCAAATGAAGAAAACTCTCCCAACCCTTTATTGGGCTACCTGAAAAAATACTTCTAATCTAACATATTTCTGCCCTCAAATACAGTTTATGGTTTGGATTTAGACCATTTGGCTTATTTCATGGGTTTTTATGGGCCTTTTTGAGGAAATACACTGAGATCTAAACACTAGCAAGGCCAGTTTTATTTCAACTTAACGCTATGAAATGTGCCTAAACACACACAGGTGGTTGGAAAAGAAAAAAGATATGGCTCACTCTTCAGACTTTTTTACAAAACCAGAACGACCTAAAGAACATCCCTGAATGTCACAATCTTGTGGAAGGCTGAATGAGAGGCAATATTTCCAAGAACTCCAGAAGAACAGGATTAAACCTGTGGGAATTCTGAAAAGTTACTTCAGACCTTTGCTTCCTACAGATATAATCACACAGCATTACAGTCACAGACACTCAAACATGGCAATCACAGAGCTATCACTCTTCACCATCAATTTATAAGTCATTTAGGTTCCAGAAATCACAACTGTAGTTTTGTTTGGGGTTGGTTGTGGGGGAGGCTGAGGGTTTTTTGGGGTATTTTTTAGGCAAAACTAAAGAAAAGTAAGCAGAGATGGAAGAGATTCTTCAGAAGAAACAGTGTAATAAAAAAAAAATTAGTTCAAAAATGCCACAAGTGTTGTTCCAATTGTACCAGACGAGGCAGATTTGTCTTGCAGGGCTCCGTGGTGCAGATGTGCTGCCAGTTTATGTTAAAGCTGTTCTGCAGAGTGCAGAATCCTTCCCAATTCCCTCAAACCCACCCCACTTCCACCACAAACATGGAATAGAACATTGATTAATAGCCAATGCACACCCCAGCAATACTCTTTGCGTTATATTAGACTGGTTTCACCAGCACTAGAGATCCTCCTCTTCTTCTCCAGTCTTTTATCCTTTATTTCATTTACTCATTGTGGCAAATGCCAGAGCTCATTCACACTCATTTCCAAGCTTGTCTCAGCCACCTCTACATCCCCACTGCAGCATCCCAGGAGCTACACCAGCACTCAGCTCACTTTGATCTCTGCTGTGAGCACAGCCAGGGCTGAACAACCTGCACTTGTGAGCCTTTGTAAGCACAGGGGGCTGCAGAGATTGATATTGATCCTCGCACGTGAACGTCTGGAGCAGCACCTCTGCGTGGTGCAGCAGCCACATCTCACTGTGCCACATGGAAAACACAGCAAACAGCTGCCCAAAAGCTCAAGCAAAAGGGCAAACCAGGTCTACCAGGTTCCTCTTTTCACCCACTACCACGATATCTTATACAATTATCTCTAGGCACGATGCACAAATAACATCTGAATTTTCTCTTGGCTTGCTGGTGCTGAGTACTAAGGGAAGCTGCACTGGGAGGAGCAATATGCTTCACACCACAAGCACACCAAATTAAAAAGTGCAGTTGAAGGATGAGTAACTCATTACAAGACCAGTGTTTGCTACACCCCAAAAAAAGGGCCTAGAATGAGATTTTTCTCATCAACCACATGGTACCGAGCCAGAACCATGTGATTTTTAAGGTCCGTTTGAACACAAAGTATTCTGTGATTCTGCAGTAGGGAGGAATGGGCAGCACTGTGAAGGAAGAGATGATTTCTAAGCTGGTTTCATGACAGCAGTGGCTGCACAGCCCCAGTGCCACCCACACTTGTGACAGCAGCACCTTGCCCTTACACACCCGGGCCTCGTTTTCCATTTGCACAAGTTATAACCAAATAAGAGACAATCATTATATTCTCTTGAGCGTTGAGACACATAAAGGATGTTTGCAAAGCACCAGCAGAGCTTCAGATGAGAGGTTTCATTGTCAGGAGAAGGGCTGGTGATCAAGAACCCTGGAGGAGATCTGCTCAAAAGCCGCCCTGGTGTGTGTGACAGGCCCTCGGGGAAGCCATTAGAGAGCCCCACAATTAAAGAAATTCATCACCCTCCCTCTCATGCCAACTTTTCATCTTAATGCAATGCATAAGGAAGACCAAGGAAAGCAGAGAAAACAAGGACTCGCTCTGATAAATGTTTCCTTTCAAGCCCTGTCAGCCCTGGGGAAGCAGGTAATATTTCTCACGGACTGTGCAACTTGCCAAGCATCCAACATTTAACTGCCAGGGTGTAACCAAGGTGCAAAGGCACTGCAGCTGCCAGCTGGGGAATATCTGTGCTGGGAACAGGAACTGGAGCAGCTGGAATCCATCAGCCCATCACAGCCTGTGCCCTCCTGCACAAACATCTTTCACAGGGCAGGAGCCCAGGTCCACACCCCTAAAGGAGGGCACAGTGTTAGTGACCAGAAGGAAGGGCAGTAAAACCAGGAGTTAAGAGGTGATTAATGCTTCTACAAAGCCATCAGGCATCTCTTGCAGAGCAGCTCCCTCCCTCGCTCCACCTCGCCTGTGCCACCTGGCAGCTGAGGCACACACCAGTCAGGGGGCTGAACTGGGAACCAGTCACTCCCCCCAGTTTATTGCCCTGGCCACAAAGAGAGAATGGGATTTTTTGCTTCAATTTTAAATTTTTTTGTTGCTTCTCAAAACCTTCACAAAGAGAAGCAAGTGGTGAGCCCGCATTTTCCAAACCAGCTCAGTTCACGGGGTGAGAGGAAAGGAAAGAAACAGCGGAAAAAACGGCACAGCAAAACCCACGGAGATCTAAACCACACATCCATTTCAGCTGCAGACCCATCCCTGCCTGGCCTTGCCATCAAGAAAGAGCCCAGCAGCAGCCCAGGGTTTGTAACTGCAGAGTTATTCCCACTTTCCTGAGACAGCAGCAAGTTTAACTGTAAAATATTTATATTCAATTCATTGTGTAGATTTACAAGCCCAAGAACAGCCTCTCAGCCCATCCCTGGGGTAGCCAGGCCACCAACCTGCACACAGCCTGTCCCAGGGGCTGGCCAGCAGCAGCTCAACAAATGCTCTGACAGTCCAAACAAGGCAGAAAATGCCCCACCAACATCCTCATAACACCTCAAAATTAATTTTTTTTTTCATAAAATTGAAAATATCAGCAGGCAAGACCAACACTAACCTCTTCTGAACTGAGCCATGTAGACCTTCCTGCTCCTTCCAAGCACACAGCCACCTCCCTGCTTGCCTAAAAAACTTTTATAGCAGCTGTTGGGTGTCAGGGATAATTACTGATTTCTAAGTTTATCTGGCAAACCAGATGAGCACCAGCTGGAATGGGGACTGTCTTGTGTCTCAGAGTTTGCATGGTTTTTGTATTACTGTCATTTGGCTTTTGTCTTTGGGATTAGAAGGTCCTCTGAAGTCAGACACCTCATCCCCTGGAATTACAGGTTCTGTATGTTTGAATCAATTTTATGAAATTTACTGTGCCATTTCCTCTCAGAAACTCTGGCCTTTACAGTGGGAAAGAAACTCCTCAACTCTGATGCCTGAAGGGTGACTGCTCTGCACCGAGGCAGCAGCACCACTTCTTCACTTCATGAAATTCTAATGTTTTTCTCTATTTTGACCAATAAATAGGGGAACAATTGCCTAAAATAATAAATATTCACAAAGTTGTTGCTAACACACATCATTGCCTTCTAAAACAGCCATTTCCTAAAAAAAAAAAAGAAGAGAAAGAACAGCATCATTACGGGAAAAGCAAGTTTGAAAAGAATTACTGTATTTGGCATGGCAGACACACCGCTCCTTTAATTTGGCTTTGACAGCCACACAAACGAGTCTGTTAAAAAATGGAGCAGGCATAAAATGGATGGTGCTCCCTCGAATCAAAACTCCTAACAAAGGTGGTATTTAGGTTTCAATTTCTTCTGCCACGCTATCAGCTGTGAGCCTTTCCAAGAGTCAATCACCGGGAGCTGGAATCATTGGAAACAATTTCATTGGAAACAATTTCTGCAAGCCCAGAGCGCTCTCAGCGAGGTGCAAGCGAGGGCAGAGTCTGTCCTGAAGCAAACAGCGTTTGGGTGAAATTATTCAGAGTTGCAAGGTTCATTATGGCTCTTGAAGCACTTCCACAGTAATGGAAAAAAAACAATAAAAAAGCTGAAGTCTTCCAGTAGGCTCTGCCTTATTATTCAGGGAATCAAAGTGGATCCCGTTTTCTGCTTCTCGGAACAGAAAATCACCTTTTGAGCTGAACTTTTTTGGCACTAAACGGCTTTATAGTTTTTGCCTTGTTTAGAAATAACTTTTAGCAATTTTATTAAACAGCAGTAGAAAAAAAAATAAAATTATTTTTCTTGAGATACCCTGCGAAAATAATGTTTCTGTACAAAATTCATTAGAATAATGAAAAAAAAAGAAAATAATTAAAAAAAAAAAAGAAAAACCACAGAACAATCAGCCTTGCCATCAAGAACGTTGGTATGAATTTTTTTGACATATTTGAGTTCGAAATCCATGCTTATAAGATCATCCCTGTAAGCCTGTAACCCTATTCATAAAATGTGAGTAAGGGACCAGAGGGCTTTTTCTAGGATTCATATTTAACAATTACTTAATTTCTTGTCATTATTGAAATGAAAATTTTTTAAAAAAAGAAATTTTTGTGCAGTTTTGGTTTCGAACCCTTGGTGATATATTTGGCACACAGACGTTTCCCTGTGTAAAATTATGACATTTTCAGGCAGGGACATGTTGAGTGTTTTGTTGGCTGGGCACAGTGCCTGGCAAAATCCAAGTATTAAAGACAAGTTCCCCAACTCATTTTAAATGTTTATATTTGTCATTCAGACCACTTTGCCTCCAGTATTGCATAAAATATTAAAGAATGCAAGGTGAAAAGGTTTCCAAGAATCTCCAACAACAATTGTATGCCGCGCTGTCATAAATACATGAAAGAAAACCAAATAAACATTGTGGAAAAAACATTTCTAAAAGTGTTTGACATCTCATATTGCATTTGAACAAATGGATGATGCAGGAAAGCACAGCTTGCTTTGCACTTGAATACTGATGGTTATGTCTGAAGGATTGTTTTTTCTGAATAGATTATATTTTGTCTATTTTAAGCAAGCAGTTCCATTTACATTGGATATTTTTAAGCGATTGCCTTAAAAGACCATGTAACTCATTCCAACTTTTGCCTTGATTGCATAAATCAGCAGTTATTTTAATTTAGGTGGAAAATGTTCCGACTTGAGACAAACAGGGCAAAATTTCTGTCTGCTGAGCCATCTACGTAACCTTAAAAACCACGTATTATTCAGCCTGTCATTCCTGCTCGCTGCAGTGGGGAAAGTTGTCTTTAATCCCATTAGCCCTGCCGAAAGAACAGCCTGGAGCCTGCACCATGTGGAACCAGCCAGAGCTAAGTGAGCAGCTCCACTGGTGATGCTCAGTCGGGCTGGCACTCAGCCTGAGAAATGCTGGGTTTTAATTACTGACACACAAAGCACCAGCGCTTCCCAGGGCCTCTCCCTCATCTGCAAACTCCCTTGTCAGGAAGAGCAGCTAAAATAAAAATCCTTTCCCAGGATGTGCTGGGCACCAGCACCTGAAAGCAACAGGAGTGCCCTGAGTAGTGCCCTGGGGAGGGGGTCAGGAAGGAATTGAATTCGGGTTTGGGGGAGGAAGGTCCATGCAGGAGGCTGAGGGCAGTGCTTGGTTTGGAGAAGCTGTGAGGGTACCTGAGCAAGGTCATAGAGACATGGAATGGGTTGGAAGGGACCTTGGGACCATCTCCTTCTGCCTGCTGCCATGGGCAGGGACACCTTCCACTGTCCCAGTGTGCTCCAAGCCCCGTCCAGCCTGGCCTTGGGCACTGCCAGGGATCCAGGGGCAGCCACAGCTTCTCTGGGCACCCTGTGCCAGGGCCTCCCCACCCTCACGGGGAAGAATTCCTTCCCAATATCCCATCTAACCCTGCTCTCTGGCAGGGGAAGCCATTCCCCCTTTGTCCCAACACTCCATCCCTTGTCCCAGGTCCCTCTCCAGCTCTCCTGGAGCCCCTTTAGGCACTGGGGGTGGCTTTAAGGTCTCCCTGGAGCCTTCTCTTCTCCAGGATGGATACCCCCAGCTCTCCCAGCCTCTGCTCACGGGAGAGGTGCCTCAGCCCTCTGAGCATCTCCGTGGCCCCTTTCCATCATTTCTCCAGATGTTTCACAGACCAGCAATAAGCTTTCTGTTCTTTCTCCACAGGCTTCCGAGATTTTCAAATGAGGTATAAAACCAATCCTCTCTGCTTTGCAAATAATTTGTCTTTCTGTTGCCTATTTTTATCTTCCAAGCTACAGATGAATCCAACACTCCCAAGCTGGTGCTGAAAAAGAAGCAGGAGCGTGGAGGAAGGGCTGGTGCCATGCCCAGAGCCAGCATTTGGCTCTTCCTCTGCCCAGTGCACGAGGACCCTTTCCAGAGCTGTGATATGGATATTCACACATTAAACTCAAATGCCAGGACCCAACACTCTCCAGTTTTTCCATTTCAGTGCAGCAGGCTCCTCATCCCATCAGGGTGATTTAGGCTTCAGTTGCTTCACTTTTTTCCCCAACCAGCTGGAATTGGCCATTTAGTCACCAAACCTGATATGGTATCTGGCAATATTAATTAGTCTGTCTAATAAGCCTAATAAAGAGCAAAGCTTTGTGTTTTTCCATTCTATTTTCTAATTAATTCACTGTGTGCACTTCACAAAGTGTTTTATAAGGAAACAGACACAGGCTGCCAAGTCTTCTTCCCCTGTAAAATCCAGGCTCTGCTGCTTGTATTGGAAATAATTTTAGCACGCTGAAAAACACAGAGTAAGGCATTGGACAGAAATAAGCATTCATATTGAGAGATTAAATATATTCCAGTTCAGCCATAGGATTTTGAACATTTCATCCTCACCAGGGTCTCATTTTATGAGCATATAGGTAATTCCTCCATGGCATGGGGCTGAGCTGATTTCATTGCTGCGTTGTCTCAAAACCGTCTTCCCTAAATTCCCAAGTAAGGAACAGTGCCCTGTGTACAAGGGGATTTCCTTTCCCTCTTTCCTGTCCCATCCACAATCTCCAGTGAGTCCCTGCTTTGCTGCCAGCCATCATCATAACTTGGAACAATTTTTAAAAGGGAGGAAAAATATCGAAGCTGTTTAAACACCCCTTAGGGAATGGGTGACACTCCACTGACACTCCTTTGGGAACGGGTGGAACTATTTATTTCAGTTTTCCACCATTTCATTTGGCTTCCCTGCACTTAAATATGGCATTTTTCCTTAGCAGATATCAGCCTTAACTCTGATAAAAGGTTAATATAATTGTGGTCTAGTTCTGGTGATTTATCCCATTTCGGGTGAAAGACTAAATATTTTAGGGTGCGTTTCAGTTGTTTTGGAGGTTTTCTTAAAGCTTTTATTTCAAATAAGGCATTTGATGTGAAGACTAAAACAGATGCAAGGGAATTCTCCATCCAAATAACCTTTGCAAGGAAATCTCATGTAAGACGGCTAATTTTATTTGGCACAACTAGTTTTTAAAAGATAAATGTTTATTGGTTGACCCCACACCTCCTCTCCAGACTCCAGATTTTAGCCCACAGCTTCAGTCAGTCTGCCTTAAATAAGCTTTCATGGAGTAAGGAAAGAGTTGGGCAAGAAGTTAATTGGAAGCAATTTTGATCTATGTGATTACACATCGCTGGCAGGAAAGACGATGGCGCAGAACTAATAACAAGGGGAAAAAACTAAGCTGGAGAATGGGAGAGGAAACAAAGGTAAAAATGGGTTTAATGCACTGAGATCTATCATGCAGAGTTGAAAAGCCAGACTGTGAAAAGCCAATTAGTGCACCAAATATGAAAAGCACCCGAATTAAACAGAGAGAACATCATCAAAGAGAGCTGAGCTACGGATGTTCCCAGCATGCAGACATAAAGACATTTCAGATGAGTGTATAAGAAAATGTTTTTAAAAAGAAATGAAATGCAGTGGGAATTCAGCAAAAACAAGCCTGTAATGGGCAAATGATAGGCTGTGAAATGAAAGTATAAAAGCCAAATCTTTATCGTGTCTAACACTGACAAAACACTTTAAGGCTGAGTTTATGAGGTTCTGTGCCATAAACATCAAAACTTAGAAAGCACATTTGTTGCTTGATGCATGTTTTTATTTAATCTCTTGGAGTGTTAATGAGCAAAAAGATGGATTCTAGTATAATACCCATGTTACCAGAACAAAAAATAAGGACCAACATTAGCACTGATGTTTCAAATGATTAAAAAATGTCTCGAAAATTGTATCTCCTTTTAAGCAACTTGGATGCTCCTTGTGGTCTGAACACACTGAGAAATGCTTTGATAGAAATATCAAATTTTTAAGTAAGTTTTCTGCATTTGGAGTGGTTACCTGCTGGCTTTTATTCAAAGGAGATCAAACAGAAATGTTTTTTGCTGGTCCTCTTCCACGTGGATAAAGAAAACTATTTAGGCAGTACAATAGCAAATAAGAAGTTGCTTGAGTTTCCAGCAATTACTGACAAAAATGGGTTTAAAGCCCCAGATACAATGAGAAAATACTTTGGCAAAGTATTTACCCTGAGATATGAGAACCCTGGATTAAGGAATGTGGGCGCTTCCTGCAGGTTAAATGAATCTGTCTCTGTAGCTTTGAGTGTTTTGTGTTTCTGGAGGCAGTCAGCACCTCGAGCTGATGTCAAGTCAATACCCAGTATTCTCGTTGAGCCCAAGTTAATATTTTATTTCAGTCATCATGCCAGGATGATTTGCAGTGCACGTGGAAATTGTGCTGTGTCCGCTCTTCATAGGAGAATTTTTTCTCTCAAATAATAAATGCCCTGCAGGCAGAGGTTGGCTTTGCAATCTTCATTCATAGGACAGTAAATACTGAATTGCTATGAAACCTGAGCACTGCCTTAACCTTTGGGATGGGTTTTTTGAATGCTCCACCTTTGTAGATGTGACAGCTACCAGGGAAGGTTTGCTCGAGCTTCCAGGGTAAGACTGACCTCTGTCCAGCGGGAGGTGTCCGCAGCAGGGGCTTGGAAGGAGATGATCTTTAAGGTCCTTTCCAATCCAAACCATTCTATAATTAAGAATTAAGTGTCTCACTGGTCTATCCTCGCTCTGACACACCAGAATCTGTTCTTCAGTCCTGGCTCAAAGACTGCATCATGAAACACAATGAGAGAGCTGGCGAGCCTTGGGTTGTTGCTTTGCACAACAAGCCACAGGATCACAACGTGCTGGATATTTCACTTCCCAGTGAAAGAAGCTCCACGAAGATTCCCTAAAGAAGTTAATTCCAGCTTTGAGCTGAAATGACACAGCTGCAGGTTAGTGGAAACCTCAACTAATCAGTATTGCTGAAGGAATGGATGTCCTGCAGCTCAGGCTTCAAGAAAACACATTCAAAGTTGCAGGTGAACCAACCTGGACTGGGTTAGAAATGCCAATTTTCTACTTCACCATCTCTGAAACTTCAAATGTTTGATTTCACAGCTCTTTCAAGTGTTATTTTAAAGCTGTTTACTGAAGACTGTGTTTAAGCTCCTGCCGGCGTCTTTCAATTTATTCAGTGTGTAAAATTCAAACTTTTCCTATCTTTCTGTGACTAGTTCTTTAACCCTCTAGAGCCCAACAACCTAACAAGCACACTCAGGAGATCTCTGACCATTTTCTAAAGAATTTACATATTTGTGTGTGTGTGTGTGTGCATGTAAAAATATATATATACACACACATATATGTATGGATATACAGAACCTCCATGCCTACAAATGATTTTGGGCTGAAAGAAATACTCTCTCCTCCTGGAAGTCTGTTTTGCTGACTGAATTTTCAGACAGCGGAATTTTTTTTTCTAAACTGAGCATTAAATCCACTCTATTTTACAGAGCAAATAAAGCCCCTACCAGATGGCCAGCCAAGGCTATTACAGGCTGTCATTACTTCCCACACCCACTTGTCCCTCCAGATTAGGAAATATGACTGAAGAGTTGCTTTTCCTCGTGCACTTTTTCCTATTTCCATTGCCAGTGAACAGATGATGCCTCGCAGATATCTCCAGCTCTTCCCCAAGCACTCTGCTGCCATTCCAGGGGGTTGCTTTGCTTTCCTATCACAGAGGAGGAAAATGGAAGTTTTAAAGAGTTGCACCTGCTCCCTGCAAGAGGGAGTGCAGCATTTCACTGCACAAATAAAATCTGGTTGGGACGGAACTTGAAGAAAAATCAGATTTATGCCCAAAAATAGGTGCTTGCCCTAGAGCCATCACCATAACATGTCCACATCCAACAGGAAGACTCATGCTGCAGAGTAATCATTCACAAAACAGACACACGGGTGGTTGTAACCCAGGAATTTCTCACAAACCAGCTCTTTGCTTCCTCATTTCCAGCTCTTTCCCTTCCTTCTCCCCCACTGCCTTGCAGGACACCGAGGCACAGCAGCACTTGTACTTCTAGGACACAGAGGGAAGCCCTGAGGCTGGGGGGATGGATGTGACACTTCTAGGACACAGAGAGAAGCCCTGAGGCTGGGGGGAATAAATGTGACACTTCCAGCACCTGGGGGAAGCCCTGAGGCTGGGGGGAATAAATGTGACACTTCCAGCACCTGGGGGAAGCCCTGAGGNTGCAGAGCAGCTCTCTTGACTCACGATTTCCTCTCCCCATCTGAGCAGCAAACTGATCCACATGGGGCTCTGGCCGTGCCAAGCTCAGTTAATCAGCGTTAATTGGAGTGTGTGGTGCTGCCTGAAGGCAAACAGCAGCTGATTGGAGTTAGGATGTGTTTGTCATCAATTGCAGAGATCGATTTCCAATCAGGTCTGATTTGCCAGGACTGTGTTCCCAGGCAGGTGCTACAGACACTGTCACCTTGGAACTCGTCTTTTTAGGGACTGGCTTCAGGTGGCTTTTTGTCTTTGTGTGCCCAGGTACTTACACAGAGCATAATTCAGTCCTTGGGAACGTTACAGCTCCTCCAGCTCAAGTCTTGCCCCACAGAAACACAAACACTGCTGTGCTCGAGCAAACATCAGCTGAGCAGCAAGGAGCAGTTCAGGAGAGCTCCAACAGATGAACCTGAAGGAACGCTGTGGGTGTGAGTGGGAAAGGGAGTTTTGACACCCACAGTGGGCAAATAACCATTGCTCCTGTTATGGATGCACAGACCTCCCGTCACAGGTGGAGTGGGAGCTTCTGGCAAAGTTTATTAGAGTTTGAGTAACTTTGTCCCACGGGATTTAAAGGTGGCAAATCAGATATGTTTATATAAAATTAATTATTTATTATGACAAATGATTAGACAAAAACTCTTAATCAGAATTATTTACTACACAGTATAAAAGCTAAAATAAACTCCTCCTAGAGGAGGGTGATGGAGTCAAATCAAGAGGGGTGATAAACCCTGTTGCCTTCAGTTTGCTGCCTTGCTCCTGCACCACCACTCAGTAATTTAGTATTCATTAGCAGGCAAGAGCTGCCAAACTGCCCTCAGGTTCTTTCTCCTCCTTGTATTTACCTTTTCTCATTCAGAGAGCCAGTTTTAAACTCCAGGGCGCTGTGTCACTGTGATGGGTTGGTGAATGAGGGGGTCTCTAAATTTTCTAAATTAATGTTTTTACTGTCTCATTCCAGCAGCCCTGCAGCCATCCCGAAAACTGTCGTGGGGACACGAGGACAGCTTCACTTGGGGGAATGACAATGGCAGCTGTCAGCAAAGGACTGTGCTCTAGAGGGCTGAGATGTGTGATGAATAATTAAAATAATTTTAATATTTGTTATGTCTTTCTCTACAATGCAACCCTTTTCCTGTGATAGAGCTCATAGAAATGAAGGATTAACAACCTTCAATTTGGCCTAAACCTTACATTTATGCTTTAAAGAACTGTCTTTGATCCAAAGCAATGCAACAGCGTGTTTAAGCGCAACTTATTTCACAGCAATTAATCCATTTTTCACTCTTCACTGCCTCCCCACTTTTGGTCTGTATCTGCACATTACAGGAAAAGCAGGGTGATGGAGGAGCCAGGGAGAGCAGCAGGGCTGCCTGGCACAGTCCAGGCATTCAGCACACACCGAACACTCACAAACTCCCTGGATTCCGGCCCCCACTCTGCTTCAAATTATCCATCAATCATTTTCAGTTCCATCACTGCCACCCCTTTGGTCACCGTGCCAGACACAAAGCAACAGCAGAGCTTCTGTTTGAATCCCCAGCCCTGCACAAGAGCCCCTGGGCCAGGCACTGCTGACTTTGTTCCCATTTCTATTGGTCAGAGACCTGCAGGACACAACGCAAATGCATCCCTGGGGACACGTCCTTGCTCCTGGTTGTGCTTTGTGACCTTTTTGTTGGATTTTAGCAGAACCTCTGAGGCTGGAGCTCAGAGAGGCCATGAGGGTGCTTGTGCACACAGCAGCTTCAGGACCTGGGCCTGAGACACAGAAAGTGTCAGAATTAAAAGGAAATGGGTTTTTCTTTGATTTTTTCCTGTCTTGTTTTCCTCCCCACAACATCAGTTCTGCAGCTAAAGTTTGCAGGGTCAGTGGAAAATGCAAAAGTTGTTGTAATCAGACTGGATGGGGTTTCCACTTGCTGACAGTGATGCTTTTTCAGCGTGAGGATTAAGTAGATGTATAAACACTTTCAGAATTAGCTCCCAAACACCAGATGGAAAAGCAATTGGAGTCAATGTAGAAATCTGTGCTCCAAATCACCCATGTATCTTGAGTTCAGGGTTACAACAGGTACCTTTCATTTGCATTTTTTATCTCAGCTCTGATCTGGGCTGTAGCATGCTCAGTGATGGTGAATCATAAGCAGTGAAGGACATGGCTGAAATTCCCTTTCAAAATGCCATTTGCAGGGTGAGCAATAAGGCAGAAGAAATGGGTTTTTTTGCTTATGAACAGAGCAAACTCACCTGGGAAGAGTAAAGTGACAAATAAATGTGCCATTTCCCAGTGCCACTCTCAGAGCGACTTTCCAGAACAGAACCATACTTTGACTTGAAAGCAAAAATTACCTCTGCCAAGTAACACATAGTAAACAATGGGATTTTAATTACAGCTCATTAGTTTTTGTTTTCTGTGTCAGAAAGTGCCTGGGAGACAACAACCCGGCCTGATGTTCATCAAACCCTTTGGGTGGATTGCCATTAATTTTATTGGGTTAAAAATGATCCCTTGAGAGGCCTGTGTATTAAAAATTTGAAGTGTGATTTTTAATTCCTTTAGTACCAAGAAGATTTCTTACTTGCACGTTTTTTCAGACCCAAAATGCTCAAGAACAATCCTAGTGGAGCCACTGCTTTCTGAGTTTAGTGACAGGTACTACAGAAGCAACTAAAACCTTGAAGTCTTGAGTAGCTCAAAGAAAATTCTGACTTTCTTTCATGTGCAGAAGGTCACTAAAGTGAATTTGAAGCTGCTGTGATAGCACTGGATGGCTTCTAAGAACCTGACGCAGAGTTAGCGGAGTTTGACAGGGTGTGTCAAATGATTTCTGTGGAGCTTGAAACACTCATTTCTGATTATTTCGGAAGAAAAGTGACACAAGAATATGGAAGTGCTTTTTCAAAGTTAGATAGTGAAATAAGCTTCAATAATTTAAGCTCGTCTGTGCCATAAATACCAAGCAACTTCCACTCTGGAATTTCTAACCCAGAAGAGGAGGCCAACGCTAGCTCAGCAGAAGATAAAACGAGTTGAAGAAAATGTTTTTGATCATAGTAGTGGCCTCTAAAGCTCTAAGGACACTCAAAAAGATAACATCAGCTTTTAGAAACTGTTTGACTTCAAAGAAATTGCTGTCACAGAAAACTGAAAATTGATGATCCCATTTCTCTATCTCACCCAACCAGGTAGCTCGGCGCTGCTGTGGCTGTAAAGGGAGCATCACTCCATAAAATCCAAAAGTGATATTCACAGCCTCCCAGGAAGGGGAGAAAAAACTGAAATATTACCACGGCAACAGAAAAAGCTGGAACCTAGAAGACAAAGCACTTTCACACAGGCTGCCCCAAATTCTGGGTCATTTTCAGCCGTGAAAGGCCAATGGCTGCAGAAGGCTGGGATGAGCAGAGCTTTTCCCTCTCTCAGTCCTGCTCCAGCTGCCCATTCCTGGGCTCTGTCACAGTGAGCTGATGCTTCACCTGCCTTCAGGGTTTCTCATGGTTATTTTTCTTTTACCAGTCTGTGAGTTTTTCCTTTCTTGCTCCTCTTGGTCCAGTAGCTGGGCAAAAGTTAGATGGTAGTGGTGTACCCCATGACAGAAGAATGCAATAAAAACCATTCACATGCAAAAAAAAAAAAAAAAGAGTGGTTTTCTGCTGCAGAAAGAATTTGGTGGAATTTTACTCTTTGTTATTTAGTCAGGGCTGCACTGTTCCTAGGATTAGTGCTGTATTTGGTATAAATTAGTTCTAACTTTTGTTCAGCTACTGCACTAAAAGGTATTTGTATTGCAAGCTGCCAATATAAAAAGCAGCATAGAACAGTCAATGTGTAGATTGGAAGGAACTTGACTCTTTTTCTCCCCTCATTTATCAGTGCTAAGTGATTCTTTCGCTCAGAAGTATGAAAGATTATCTTACAGTTTTCAAAATAACTTCCAGGCCACTTGAATCAGTGTCTTAAAGGATGCAAGCAAAGAGGAAGGGATCAAAAACCAGGAATTACAAAAGCCCAGGCTATTAAAGGGCTTTTTTAAAGGAAACAAAGCCTCTGTGAGCATCCCTCTCTTTCAGAACTTTAATTAGGTCTCTGTTTAAAGGATATCGAGCAGCAGATGGTTTTCACAGCTAATAGGCAGCTTGGAACCACTCAGTATTGAACCATTCCATTCTAACCAGGCCTTCCCAGGGACCTCAAGAGGACACAGTTTAAGGCCAGATCATCTTTCCCAAATGGACATGTCTGTATGGTTTCTAATCTGTAAGAATGGCATCTGGGGAAAGAGAAGCACCAAGAGAAGAGCCAAAGCTCTGGTTTTCTGTGATTGGAACTTTCAGCTTTTTCCACACAGAGGCCATCCATGTCCTCCCCTCCCAGGGGTCAGACATTTGTAGGGGCCAGTATCAATCAGAAGGACAGAATCCACTCAGTGTCAGGTGGAGGACTTTGAAGCCAACTCTACCTGAACTGCAAATCCTTCATTCCAGGATCTGTTATTGGGCCCCGAATCTCATCCATGTGATGGAAGGAATCCCAGAAGAAACAACCAGGTTCAAAAAAGGAGCTGCAGTTTGATTCTGCTTTTCCCTAATAAGCAGATACTACATTGCTGAGCTACAGTAGTGATCCTCGGGGTTTAATCCCTGTATTATCTATTAACTTAGCAGGAAAGTTCTGCTTAAGTTTCATCACAGCCTGAGCTCCCTCCGGTGAATTTTTTTACTCCTGAATTCTTTATTGGGCTCTGAATTAAGTGCTACATAATAACAACCTCTCTCTTCCCTTCAAAATCCTGCAGGTCTTAATGAAGTTCTCAATACCAAACAACTTTTCCCAGCGCTAATGAGAACTCGGTGTGGCCAGAAACTGAAAAGGTTCGAGTCAAAGAACCTAAAGATCATCCAGTTTCAATCCTCTGCAGTGGTAGGGACATTTTCCCCTGTCCCAGGTTGCTCCAAGCCCCACCCAACCTGGCCTTGGACACTCCCAGGGATCCAGGGGCAGCCACAGCTGCTCTGGGCACCCTGTGCCAGGGCCTCCCCACCCTGACAGGGAACAATTCCTTCCCAATATCCAATCTGAACCCATTCTAAAAGCAGATTATTTGTTCACTTTCATTTATTGTCTTGATAGGGAAATGGGAGCAGGTTTTGGATGAAGGCTTTGACTTACCAAACCAAATGCCTGCACTGTGATCAGATCCAGACGCTCACGGCGATGTGGAGCCTCCCAACGCCTACAGTAACTCCCAAATTCCAATCTGTTCGTGTTCTGGCCCCAAAACAGTCTCACAGCAACAACAGGCAGCAATAATAAAGCTGCTACAGGCAGTTCTTCATGTGCAATTTGAAAATAACGAGAGAAATTGGATTTTTGACTGATTTCCCTGAAAAAAAATCTTGATTGCTTGGAAATATAACAGTATACAGCTTTGGAACTATGCATTTATGTAACTGTGCAAAACCAAGCTTTTTGTTATTTAGAGGGAACAGAAAAGAAAATACTCTGTTTTTCAAGGTGAACTCATTAAAGGCAATATTTAAGACTTGAACATCTAACTTTTTTTGCTGTAGTGATGCCACGGGGATATATATCAATGCTTCAGTTTGTTCCACTTACTACTTTTGCCTTTTTTTTTTTTTTTCAGTAGGCTATGTAGACCCAGTCTTAGAGACTGGACTTTTTCTATATTGATACAGGAAAGTGATTTATACATATTTATATTTTTTGGCCCTTAATCATCTGTCCTAGAAAAGCAATGACCAGGAATTCATGTGAACAAAATGTACCTTCCATTTTAAAATAAACCAGATTGTAGTAGCTGGCTTCAGGTAATAACAATTCCTCCTTTTAACAGCTAAATACACCAGGTGAGCATTTTCTGTTCTGAGAACAGAGACCATTTTTGGTGGTAGCACACAAAGCCCAGCTCCAGTAGCCTGGTGAGCACTGATGCTTTGATGAAGTGGATTCTCTGCTCTTCTGAAGGCTGGCAGGGAAATGCTGAAGTTTGGAATAAAAAGCTGCCATCCAGCAGCAGAAGGTTGTCCCATACGCCTGTCCCTCTGCTGGAAAATGTTCACGTTGCGTTCCAAGGTCACTGAGGAGGCTGGGTCCGTGGGCAGGTGAGGGGCAGAGGTCCCTGATGCTCCTGCACTCCTCTGCTCTGGTTTCAGTCACAGCAGGGCTGGACACAGGCAGCCTTGCTTCCCTTTTTTCCTTCCCTCTGCTGCTTGCTGTGGCTGCTCTGTTCGTGCGGGCGGAGGGAGGGTTTGAGAAATGCAGCTCAACAGGTGGTGGGATTGCTGCTGGCAGCCCATTTGTTGTCATTAGCTGGTACAGGGAAAACAGTGGTCAGATAAAACAGTTCTAAAAAAATAGAGCGAGTGATGGGGCTCTAATCCCTGTATTTGGCATGATTTTTTAATTTCAACAAAGCCTCACAGGGACTATTCATCAAGTTCTTTTCCTGGAGGAATTTTTTCTCTGTGTACACTCAGAGAAGATAGAATCTGCAAAAATTATACTGATAGGGTATCTGTTTAGAACAAAAATGGGGAGAGTGATCCCTTTCCTTCATTCCAAAGTACATCAAGAGGAAGACAATCACTCCAACCGAGTTACATCAGACTGAGACCAAAGACACACAACAAACACATCAGTGGTGATCAAATCCACCTGGTAGGGGTCCTACTGATGTTAACAAAAGACACTGAGCCCTGGGAAATATTACACAACAGGTTGAGCCCTAGATCAAAAAAAAAGCACATTTAACCAGTCTTCTAGAACATATTTTTATGTGAATCATGCTAAGAATAATTAGACAGATTTTTGAGTTCGTTTTTCTCGTTTTAAGAAAGAGGAGCTGGTGTGTGATCACACTGCTGTCCTGACTCCAGCAGGACAAGCTGAAGGCAGATTCCTGGTGAGACACTGGCCCTGCCTGCTTCAACTGAGTGCTGCTCCTATAATAACCCCTGCAATTCCAGCAGAGCAGGCAGCAGAAAAAAAGCAACACAAAACGGTTTTGGAAAGGAGCCAGCACTCCATAATTCTCCAGCTGAACCCCAAGCCCTCGCTGCCACTCTGCAAAGTGCCAGAGTCACCTGTGACTGCAGGCTGGAGAAGCAGCAGGCCGTTCATCCCATGCCCTTCCTCTCCCTAAATCCACTGCACCTGCAAATCCACTGCTGCAGACGTCTCCCCACTCCTGCATTCATTGGTATGCTGGTCTGCCTGGAGTGTCAGCAGCAGAACATGCAGTAGAAGATGAGTTTAGAGAGGATTTCGGGGAGTGAACTAAAATGAGCTATCACGAGAGGCGTGCGCACTGCTCTGAGTGCCACAAACATTCATTACAGCAATTCACCAGCTCCCTAAATATCCCCCCAAGCTTTCATGGCACCGGGGTACAGCAGCATAATTATCCAGGATGCTTTGCTGCCACTATTTCATTTTAATATTTTCTATCATGTTGTCTGGGCTTTGGGGCAGGGTCCCACTTTCTGATGTTTTGGGGCAATTCAATGCTTTTCTGAAGTACTTAAAATTTGTCTGAAAGTCATAGCAGCTCAGTGGGGTAAGAGAGCTGTTCCAAATTGTTCCTGAATGAGGAACTCTCATATTTCATTCTCAGTAACCTCATTCTTTACACCTAGGCTGAGCTTCAATAGAATCCCTGAGCCCAGGGCTGGGGGTACAGGTCCCAGGTGAGGCTGGTTGGTGTCACCAAGGTTTTTTGTGCCCTCAGGATGGTGACACAGCTGTGCCAGGCCCTTGGGTGGTGCAAAACAGCTCCAGCACTGTTTAGGAGTGATGCAGGCTTCAGCATTTTTAATTCCCTCCATTGCCTCCATCTGTTCTTTGCAGGAGGTGAAAGGCAGAGGGAAGGGAGAAGGGGCTGAGACAGGCTCTGCATGTCCCCAGCAAAGTGTCTGCAGGTGGCAGAGAGCACTGGCGGGAGTCAGGAATGAACTCACGAGTTACAGGAAGGGCAAGAGCAATCAAAAGAGAGAAGTGAAGCTGATCTGGGTTATATTTTTTGATCTCTCTGCTTTCACATCAGTGAGTCGCAGCTGCAGCTTATAAGGGTCCCATATAAGATGCAATTCCCCCCGAAGCCCCGTGGTAGCTCTGCTAATGGTTTATGATGTGGGAAAAGGCTGCTAAAACAGCGCCAGGAAAAGCAAAATGGAAATCCCTTTCTTAGCTCTTAAGATTGGTTAAGAAAAATCTTTGTTAGCTCTAAAAAGTTCATAGCATAATGACAGACACTACAGAGCTGCATGATTTTCACAGAATCACAGGAGTTTAGGGAGCACAGTGGCTCATCTGGTGCCACCTCTCTGCTCAAGCAGGGCCAGCCCAGAGCACAGGGCACAGGATTGTGTCCAGAGGGTTCTGGAATATCTCCAGTGAGAGAGACTCCAGACCCACTCTGGACAATCTGTCCCAGTGCTCGGTCACTGCACAGGGAAGAAGTCCTTCCTCAGGTTCAGGTGGAACTTCCTGGGCATCAGTTCCTGCCTGTTGCCTCTTCATGGTGTTAATAGTAGAGAAAATGTAAAAAAACAATGGTGGCTGGTAGTAAAGTCATAGTTAATGATTTGGCAAAGACCACCTCCAGCAACTTTATTTGCTGTCTTGTTTGGCTGCTCAGCTTGTGGGAAAACTGATCTCATTCTACACCAGAACAGCTCAGATTTGAGCAGAGTAATGTCGAGGAAGGGGATGGTGGCTGTTGGCACAATTCCGTCCTGGTTTGTACAGACATCCATCCATCCATCCAGGCACTTTTACTGCAAACTCCCTCAGCAGATCAGAGCACCGAGAGCAACTGGCTTCATCCTGGCCTTGGCTGGAAGTGCCACATTGCTGTTTGAAAGCAGAGTTGTTGCTCCTGTAGAACCAGTGAAGCCCAAAAATAATTTTGGCTGAACTTCTTTTCAGAGCTTCATTTGTAAAGGATCCTGAAGGTGAAGTAAAGATCCTTATTCTTTCTTATGTACAAAGATTGCATTTAACAGTTTGGATTATCAGTTCTGACACATGTATAGATGAGTTCATAATTTTATGATTCAGCTAGACTGGAGAGAAAACATCATCCTGTTCTGACTGGTAATATTAGGAGCTGTGCTTGTCTCACCAGTGTAAATGTATTTGGGCAACAAATTATTTTTTTCTTAACAGTTTAAGGATTTTATTCTAATTATTTTGTTATGTTTTAATGAGGCATTTGGAATGAAGTTCAGTTCGAATGTGTGTTGAGTTTGCTGTGTTAATTAGATCACTTCCATCTATTTAATATAAATGTTTTGGATGTATTTTCATGCTTTCTGCAAGAACACATTGCAGCCATTACTTCTTATGAGATAATAGAAATGTCATAATTTCATGTTCTGTATCAGATATAAATGGAGCTGTCATGCAATATTCCATTTCTGACAAGAAACCAATAAACCAACAGAAGAAAGAAGGTAAAAAACATTTAAAAAAAGAAATCCAAAAGCAGCTGTGATTGATGGGCACAGAACTGAGCTAGGATCCCCACAAATAATGTTAGTTACACAACATGCCAAAAGACAGAGTTTCCAAAGGGAGTGATTTTGTGATTAGTTGTAAATTGCAATCAGGACCAGAATAGTTCCGAGAATTAAATGCTGCTAAGCACAGAAATGAAGAAAATGGAAAACCATTCTCATGTTAAACAGGGCTTTGTTTTTCTTGGCATCGTATTTTGTGGCAGCTGTCCTGCCTATAAAGTATTGATTTGGGGGATTTTTTAAATTGACAGCTGAAAAATCATATTAAAACAAAACCCTACCTGTGCTGCTGATAGTATTCCACGTTATTAAATCTGAAAGAACTTTTTAAAATCTGATTTTCTCTTCAGTAATTCACCACTCACACATTAGATGTCTTGGGCAATAAAAACTTCTGTCATTACTTTGCTTTCTGGAATGCCATGTTTTAACAGGGTTTTGTGACATGTGAAGTGCTCAGAGAGGTTTCTGGGTAAACCATTCCTTTCATTTCAACAAAATGAAAATACAAGAATATAACTTAATCGATATTTGATCCTACAAAAAAGAATTTTCCCTTCTCACAAAACATAAGTTATCCAACAACATTAATAGATACAACTGAAGTGCCTGAGAGAGAAAACTTCTGAAATTTGGTTTGCAAGACCGACACAACAGAATCATTAACACAGGCCATCCAGGCTGGTGGAATTTCAACCTGCAATTCTTTCCTTACTGCTTAGAGTTAAAACTAAAGGAAGAAAAAAAGTCGTCAGCGTTTGGTTTCACGTCTTGCACACAAATTCTCTCACACAAGGTCAACATTGCGTGTATTGTTCTCCCATGGATTGTCTGCACTCGCTGGTAATTCATTCATTTTCTGGCTCATCAACTCTTCCTTCCAAGAGATTAAATGGCCCTTGAGTCTCCTCAAGAAATATGAGAGAGCTTGATTGCACAGGGATGACACGAAGGATGAATGGATTGAATTTTGACAGGGCTCCTTCCTTCGCTTCTCTTATTTCTCTGCTTCTTGGGAAAACACAATCTGCTGCCAGTGCAGGAAAAGCAGGATAGATCCACTGGGAAGTTTTACTTTCCGAAAAACAACTTAGGCCAGGTGAAATTTCTCTGTGAAGGAATCTTTCTGGACAGGAGGGTGCTGCTGGCTGTGGGGGGACTGGCACGAACACGAGTCTCTCTCACACCTATTCATTTTTCTCTGGAAAAACTTCTTGCTGCTGGTCTTTCCTTCCCATGTCAGGGAAGAAGTTTTAATTCATTTCCATGGCTCTGTTTCCCTGTTCCTGAATGAAAACGTGAATGAAGACCCCCCTCTGGAACACCTTCTCAGGAAAAGTCTGTGTGAGCGTAATCGATTTATGCTGCAAGGCAAACGATTGTCTCAGAGCAAGATAGAGGTATTAACATTTTATTTGACCTCCTTTACTCCTGTATCTGACTATTTAATACAAATAAACTCTTATATTCCCCTTTACATCTCGGATCCTAAAAGGAAGGGCCCATCATGGTTATTTTCACATTCAAATAGGATTTCTGGACATGCATTTTGCTTCACATTTTTGCAAACTGCCTTTGCAGAGGTGTGGGCTGAACTGGCCATGGAGACAAGGGCAGGAGGTTGTCAGCAGGATTTGCTCTCCAAAAACATGCCAGGCCATATTTGAATCCAACTGAAGCACTAACAAACTCCCAATTCTCTTTCAACTGACTTTCCATTTCTGATATGATTAATCCTCATTTTATATAGTACTTCCCACATTCGGTGCTGGGCATGAAAAACAGCTAATTAGTTTCTGCTCAAGCACCCTCAAAAAGATAAAATTAAAGCAAGTTCTGCAGTGTATATATATATATATATGTATAATGGCCAATACCAACAGAGCTCCTAAAAGCCATAATTCCCCTGCAGAGGGAAATATCAGAGTTTCTCTGCTGCAGCACAGGGCAGAACCTGGTCTGTGTTTGAGAACACACAGCCAGGCCATGTTTAAACCAGCTGCTGTTTTTCCAGGACAGGAACACACCACGGACACCGAGTATGAAGGTCTCTGTTTTGCAGCACAGGGTATCTCATGGGCACCATCCCTGCCTGGGTGAGAGGCATTGTCATTATCTCTAAGAAAGGTGCTCCGAGTCGGTCTCTCGTGTATATTAATAATGATACACTAATTGAATCCTGAAGCTCATGGCTCAGAAGCGATGGATTCGGGGCTAATAGCAGCATTTTACAGCTTTGGACAGAAAGCAAGGGCGGGTCTTGCCAAGATAAACTCAAGGTTTGCTTTTATTGCTGGCAGGCATTGCTGGAGCTCCTTTGTTAGAGCTGGACTTCTGCAATATATATCAGCACAAAGCTCAGCCCCAAGTCCATAACTCGCTGTGCTGAAGGTGAAGCCCTTAACAATCTGTGCTGAAATTCCCTTACTAAAGAGAATTTAAGGAATTCCTTTCCTTCCTGAGGGACTTCTTTCTTGAAACTCAGCATGAAAAGGTAAAGATTGTGGAGTTCATTGTTATTTTAAAGTGCCCTCGAGAGAGCAAGAAGTGAGACATTTATTACCTTTGCAGTGCAGGTTGCCACTGGCACATGAAGTTTACCACTGGATAACGGGCAAGGTTGGGCAGGAGCACTTTCTATCTGCAGCAAGCCCTTGTTAAAACATTGGCAGCATATTTTGGAGCCAGACACGGTCAGACACACCACCAAAAAGCTGCAGGGGACACAGAAGGAATTGTGCTGTTCTTGTTTGTCCTCAGACGTGCTGTGCATGACTTCCGTGGTTTATCAGGCATCCAGAACAGACTCTCTTCCCTCTGTATCCCAGTGGGATTTTCTGATCACTCTCTTAGGTACCTAGGAAGATAATTCATCCAGAGAGCTGTGCTCTTCACATAGACCTTTCCTGTGCAGCTCTGGAGGCAGGGAGTTGGGGAGCTCTGTAACAAATCTTGGCAAGTGGCACACATTCATTGTATTTGAAATTTGGTACATTCCTAAGGGAACTGCTTGCAAAGATGACAAGCCATCTGTCCCTACTTCTGGTGTTTTCTCTGCTTCCACATCCATAAGTTAAGGTAGAAATAATGTTTTCAACTCAAAAGCCTAATTTGGGCTGTAAATTGTACATTTGTAATGATCAAATCTAGTTTAAGCCAGGCAGTGAATATTTTTGCATCACCCTTTGCTGGCAGGAATTTCTTCCTCTAGCACTGATGGCTTGCAGGTTACAGCTGTTATTTGCATTTAATATGGTCTATTATCACATCACCAACTCCACTTCTGGACTCCTGTTTGTGTCACCCAGATCCAGGGTTATTTACAGTAACCATTCTGTTGCTCTGTCCCAGTGGAGATTCTATTATCATAAATGTGGGCAGTGTAAAAAACAATGTTGCAGAATATTGCTTTGCTTAGCAAGGAGCCGCAAGGGCGCATTGGGGAGTTACATACACGGACGCCTGGAATGAAGAGCAGTAGAAGGAAAATATTGTTTAATTCCTCTGCAGACACATCGTGTGGGCAGAGCTGAGCCCTCCCAGCTGGCTCTGTGACCAGAAGTAATGAGCTCAGACTCAATGAAGCAGGCAAGGAAGGGTTTTGGGAATGAGGCATTTTCCTCGAGCAGGATGAGGGGGTGAGAAGCACAACAGAGGCTCAGTCGTGCTCCCATCAGGGGCATCCCAGGTCCTGTGCCAGGTAAAGACCAGGAGCTGCTCAGCCACAGCAGGGTCCAGCTGCCTGCACAGATAACTTTCCTGCAAAAGGTTTTTCTATTTCACCACCAAATCCATTCTTCGCACTGTTTTTCTTAACAATTCCCAGCAATTAAGGTTGTACAAACTTTTCATGTCCTTCCCTGTCCTACCATCAGCTTCAATTTTAAACAAATTTGGAGAACTTCAAAATCCTGACCCCTGGTACTGAAAGCACAGGATGCCTCCAGCTTTCCTTAGGGCTGTGGCTGATAAAGCACCAGGGCTCAGCTCATTGAATTTCTGCCTGTTTTGAAAGAGTTTGTCCTTCCCACAAACTTCCAAAGTTTCACTGCTGGCCAAGCTCAAACCCACAATGTTTTTAGCCTACAGATTATTTTAAATTCTACTGAACTAATCCCAAATTGCTTTACCCTCAGTGCTTCCAGTACAACATCTGATACGATTAGCTAGTCCATTAATTATCTTGTACTTTAACTATGAACCTCCTGCTGAAATCCAAGGAAAGGTCAATGCATATCTGGAGAAAATGATACCTAACAAGGTACATTTATCAGCAAATTAGGCACACTGTGAGTTCAGCACACACAGACTGTCCAAAGGGTTTTTACTCCTGTGCTAATGGTACTTGAGATGTTTTGCTAAGGATATTTGCTTGTAGTCAACAGGAAACTGCCTGGCTAAAAACCTCCCGTGGACATCGGTGCACAAAAATCCTTCATCCATTATAACAATGAGTCAGATTAAAGAATGCAGAAGATATTTGTTGAGTGGTCCAGTCTGCACAGATATCAAACGATACCTGAGGAGCTGTTGTTGCAAACAATAAATCTGTTACATGTTTTTACCTCAAATAATAAAAAAATAGTTGTTGTCACATAAGCCACCCAAGGGACAGCTTGACAGGCACTTTCTTCCAGCAGTGTTGCTGGCCTAAATTCCACATCCCCAAGGTGTCGCCCCTGCTGTGGCTGAAAAGTTGTTTGGTTCACCAGAACCAGGAGCTGAACCAGAGCAAAAAAGCTTTTTTTTTTCTTCTGAACTACTTTTAACCTGAGTCCAGGTCACCAAGTGCCCTCACAGCTGCACAGACACACCCAAGCAAGCAGCTGAGGGATCAAAATGGGGAAAGGGGCTTGTAGGGTGATGTTACTACTCAAAATACGTCAAAACACCACCTGAGTGATGGCAGAATTAATTACTAAGTTCACAGTAGAGTAAAAGGAGCCTGGCACAAGCCCTTTGAACACAGCACAGATGCATTTCCACCCCTACCTTGAATCTGCTGTGTCAGTGGCCTGCTGCAGCTGGCATTTTGAACTTAACGCCATTTAAAAGAAAGGCAACAAGTCAAGGTCATATTAAAAATATATTGGGGACATGTTAAAAGTACTCAAGTGTATTTAGTTCAATACATCTTAGACGGTTTATAACTTGTATCATTTCTCCTGGAGGAAAGGTTAGACTTGGGATCTATTATCAAAATAAAGGACAAAAGGCTGAAGAAGCTGCCCACCGTCTGCACGTGTATTTGGCACTTCTTTATTTCATCATCCAGTTTATGATTAATAGAACACCTGGGTGCTCAGAGCAGTTTTGCACAGATGGGTGAGCTCAGGGGGACTTGGGAGCCAAACCCTGTTTGTTGCAGCTCCTGTTCGGGCAGTTCTCTGTGCCCAGGCACTGAGGCTGCAGGGAGCTCCTGCTTCACAGGTTACAGGGCTTCCAGGGCAGAGGTTCTCAGCCTCTTCACAAACCAAGCACTGATGTTACAGGAGAGATCCCTCTTCTGTCCTCAGGACTTTTCAAAGAGATGCCCCATTACATAAACACATAATGTATAAAAATGCATTTATACCTGGTTGTTAATTCCATCTCAGTTCGTAGTTTCTGTTAACAGCTCTTTTGAAGCTGTTGTCAGGCACCACTGTTTTCTAAGTGTGTTATCTCCTGAGAGGATTTCACCAATCATTCAATATGAGATGTCACCACATCTGAATCAATAAACTTGTATCATGGCCCTATTAACAAAGGGGCTTCCAGTGGCTGAAACCACATATGTTTGTACAAAGGATGGCCTGAAAAGCAAAACTAATCTTGTTTATTGACAGAGCTCAGCTCTGAAGAAGAATGGCTCCTTAACAAATCATTTAGTCAAGATATTTTGCAGAAATGCTGCCACCTTCATGAAGGACTTTTGGAGGTGATTTATTTCTGCTCTCTGGCTGCAGCTCCTGTTTTTCACTGTCAGTATTTTCCCCACATGGAGCTTCCACTAAGAAGCAAAGGGGAAAAAAACAGAGAAAGTATTTGCCATGACAAAGCTGAGCTCCCCTTTTCCTGGCTACTACTTTAAATGTGCCAAAATCTGAGACCCGATTCTCCCTCAGATCCCTTCTCCAGCTCCCTGCCACACCACTTTAGACCCTCCCTGGTGGCTACTAGAGCTAGAGCTGATTATTTAGAAATTCAGAGCTGCATTTTCTCAGTCCTTTGTGCAGACAGAAAACTGGGGACAGGACAATCACACCTGAACATCCTGCAATGCAGAGAACGCCGTAAATCCCCTCAGCTACCAACAGATGAATAACCAACACCCGTAACAAAGCTCAGCTTAGGAAAACTTGGCTTCTGACTACACTCCAGTGAGCTCCTGGTTTCTGAATAAACCCTGTCCTACTCATGCACTCAGAGTAGTCTCGAGCATAAACATTGCTTTTGGTTCTATTCATGAGGCCATTTTAACAAGATTACATTAAAAGTTATTTGAACTCTTTTTTGGCAGAAAGTGAGCTACAAGGTCAACTGCTTGATTTGTTCTCCTCTCAGGCCTTTGTTCTCTATAACCATCTCTTAAATAGACACACTTCACTTTTGATTGCCTGGATTTATATGGATCTGAAGCTGGTTTATTGACATATAAAAGATGTTTCTTTTACAGCCTCCATATGTAAAGGAAGCCTGAGAACCCTGCATTAAGAGCCATCGAGCTGAGAGCACCACTCCTCCTGCACATTGGGGAACTGCATTTTTCCTCCAAGGGGGTGCATTAGGTGGGGTTCCCTGCCCTCCAAACAGCTCAGCTGAGCACTGTGAGCAAACCCTGCACTCATGGCCCCCTCTGCTCAGGTCACTGAAAATTTCCACTGTGGAAAAAAGACAAATACTTCAGTCTTTGGGCTCTGCAACAGTGGGCAGAGCAGTTCATGCTTCTCTGTCCATAGGTCCCTTTGCAGTTAGGAATAAAGCCTAAAAGGAAGTGCTGGGTGATGGTTGTGCTGCCAGTGAGGGGGATCTCAGCAGGCTGGAGAAATGGGGGCTGTCCAGCAGGAAAGCACTGCAGGGACAGTGCTGGTGATTGTGGATAACATCTCCATTCCTGCCTTTCTTACCCATTTCCATCCCACAGCAGAAGAACACAAGGTTCACACATCCCCACGTTCCTGGTCAAACCCCCACATGCAGGGCCAAGGGTGCTCTAACGACCCCGTTTGGATGCTCCAGATCCCAGCTCCCTGCTGCAATGCCCATTTTTCCCTCAGCCTCCTTCCTAGGGAGACACCCAGGGGCTGTGTGGAATCCAGAGCCCATCTTCTGCTTCCCTTCACCCCATTCCTGCCATCATGGGAAAATGGGAACTCCTTGGAGGGCATCACTGGTAAATCTGCACCTGAAGCAAATAAAACCCCTCAGTTTTAATAAAATAATCATAAAACTGGCTCTGCAGCAATGCCCTGCAGGCTGTTTGTAATCATATTTACACTGGAGTGGTTCCATCAGCCTTTGGGAAGTTAATCCTGATTTACAGTTATGAAAATCAGGTCTAGAGCCAAGCTCAGAGTTTAAGAGTTGCTGTTAGAACAGTGGGAAAAAAAACCCCTACACTGCTCCAATTAACTCCAAGCAGTTGTCAGTGATTCCACCATTTGGGTTAAGCACAGGTATGCACAGAGCACTGAAATGGGAACAGGCATGTGAAATAATATTTCCCATTATTAAACAGAAATTAATGGGATTTTTTTATTTCAACACTGGGGAACACATCCTAATTCAAAGGGATGATTAAAAATAATAGTTCAGTAATACAGCTCTGCAAAGGGCTGTTCTCCAATCCTTGCTCCTATTTGAACATCCAGTCTCCAGCAGCAGCACCCTGGCACCGATCATTTTGCAGGAAAAATGAAATGCTGGATTTTGTTATTCAGCACATGTTAAAAAAAAAAAAAAAACACATGCAGGGAGGAATCAGGGAGAATATTATTATGGAAATAGCATTTTAGACAGAGTTTGTAAAACGTTTGTCATATTGCAGACACAAAGTTATAAATATTAATATAACATTCATTGGGAAAGGACCAGGACAACTCCAGCACAGTTACTGGAAATTTTCTGTGCTGTGCAAGACATCTCCCAGCACAAGGAGAAATTATTTGACTATGCTACTTTTATGAACAGCTGTGTGAGGAGGTGTTCCCAAAGGAGAGGAACATTCCTACCGGCAGAGGCAGTGAATCCTGGAACAGTGGGAGAGAAGCGGTGGATACAAAGTTTTCCAAAAGAAAAAGTTTTCAATGAAACATTCAATTTTGTCCAAATGAGAATTTTTTGGAAAGGTCCTGGATTTCTTAAGAGAGGCTCTGATTTTTTTGCTTGGAATTATTTCATTAAAATTTCCACCTCCTTTCCTGTCCTACTATGCCCTGCTCCACAGTTATTTTGATTTTTTAAAAAATCTTTTTCTGGACAATTTTTTTTTTAATTGTTTACAATCACTTCAGCAAAGATGAAAATATAGCAGGGAAAACTTAAAATTTTTGTATGCGGATTGACTAATTAAGAGTTTAATTAGCCTTATCTGTTTAACTATGCATTATAATTAATACAAAAATAAATCAAAACCAGCAGCATATACTGGAAGCTGGGCTGTGTATGGTGTGTGTTGCAGGACACAAGGAAGATTTCTGCTGAGGAAGTGATGTATTCATCTGTAACAGATTTAAAATCACTCTATAAACTCTATTTATTTTATTTTGTTTTCTATAACCATAGGTTACAGTCATTTTTCCTTCCTTTATGTCTAAACTTCCATTTGCTTTCAAGACGTGAGAAGGGCTTGTAGTTACAGTCCATTTTTTGTTTATATAACTAGAACTAATTTTTATGCCACATTCCCAAACCAATTTCTGCACTCCAGATGGTCCTGACTCCTGCAGCATCCTCCTGTGCAGCCTTCCATTGCAAAGGCAGCTCCTTGGCAGCCAGGGGCCCCCTGCAACACCTCCTCTCACCCACCCATAGAATCTGACTGTTCCTTGGTGCTGCTGCCTCTCTGGGGGGGATGTGGCACAGCCCAGCAGCTCCTTAAAAATGCTATTTAAGCAAACTCATCACATGGCTCAGCGTGGCACAGAGTTGATCAAGACAAGTGTATATAACCTTCCACTCTATGATATTTAAGATGAAAATGAGGCCAGTGGTCATGGGGGTTGTTGTAGATATATATATATTTTAAAAAATTGTATTCTAACTATCAAAGAACATTGTAAAGCTTAAATAATTCTGTGTTAGAGGTTAATTTTTAAAGATACAAAGACATCTGGCTGTTTTGGATAAGGAGTTTCCTTTGGCAAACCTGCTCCCCAGAACAAGAAGGATTTTGAAAAGCCAGTTCAGTGGGAAGCCCCAAGACTGACTAGAGGGTCACAGCTCACGGCAGGCAAGGAGATGCCAAGGGAAGTGCTGGGTCTCGAGAAGACAAACAGGAAAATCTTGTTGTTGTCCTCAACTATGAAACGTGAGAGTACAAGAGGAGACAGAGATGTTATTCTTGAAGATGCAGAGAAAGGACAAAAGGCCACAGACATGAGCTCCACCTAGAAAATTTCAACTGTATATTAGAAAATTTGCAAAAAATAGTAGTCAAACATTTCAACAGGGCCAGAGAGGCAAAGGATCTCCAGCCTTGAACAAGGCCCTAAGCAGCAAAGCTGGACTAAGCAACCTGTCCAAGCTATTTTTTTGTGGTTAAATACAAAACCTTGTTGTAAAGACCCACTGGAAGCAAGGTGATTTTAATGACAGCAATCAAATTATATACACAATAATGTGTATTTTACACAAAATAATAAAAAAAAAACATACTGCATTTCAAAATTTGTTTACTGCAATAACAGAGGCAAATAGTCAGGAATAAGGTGAAGCCACTAATATTAAGGAAAGCCACAATGTGTGTGCAAATTGAAGCCAGAGGAAAGCTACAGAAGCTCAGTATTCAGAGACATGAGTTCCAAGGATTTCACAATACCTAATTCACCTCAACCTCACTGCATGAAAATGGAGTCTGGATTGCAGGGTTGGAGCTAGATTATTATCTAGCACCCATAAGCTTCAGGTTCCTATTTACAGTAACTGTCTTGAGATGCTAAACTGCAAGGTCAAGGTAAGTATTTTAGTTCTCACAACTGCAGCCTAGTTTCACTAAAATTGCCTTAATTAACTTACAACAGTCTGTGATTCTGTAATTACCAGATCAAAATGTCATTTTAAATCGTTCCTCATTTCAGGATATGTGAACACTGAACTAGCTGTAACAAAGTTCTAATATTTTCAAAGTCAAAGGTTCATTTTTACTTAAAAAAAAGCCACAATAAAACTCTTAACAGAGGCTTAAAAAGGTCTTTATAAAATAATCTCCATCACACTTACAATAGTAAGAAAATTATTCTGGTTGCTAGTTTTTAGTAAATACGAACTGGTTTGTGTAATCTGTATTAAAGATGGTTTTAACTACAGTTCACATTTTCTTTCTTAAAGGTGGACGAACGAATGTGTCAAGAAAAGAAGATTATTGCTGTTTCTCAACAAGTCCTTTTCACTAAGGACATGCTGCCTTGGTAGGCAAATCATGTCTGGCAGCCAGCTGAGACAGGAGAGCTGAAGGAGAGAAGTTATGATTTGCATGCCAAAAAAAACCTTCTTCAATCACCTTGTATTTGGCAATGGTACAATTAAACTGATTTAAGATCAAAACTGTGTCATTCCATCCATCTCCTGAATGACAGCGCTGATCATCTCATAATTTAAGTTTGCTTGAAGAGACACAAGAAGGTAGAATCCAAGCAAGTTCTGGACAGGCAGGAAAAAAAACCCTCTGATGCTTATCCTGTCATGTGCAACTATGAAAATACCAGATGTTCTTCAGAGGCTTTTTCACCAGGTCTGCTGGAGCAACAGGCGTGGCTGTGCAGAGAAAACAGAACATGGACATATTGGAAATAGGAAATACACCAGGTTTTCTATTCCTGCAGTAGTACTAATCAAAATAAATATGCCACCATTCAGTTTCAAGAGGACTCAAAAGGATCTAAAAACCCACACACGTTTTTAATCAAACTTTTCGTACAGCAAGCCTCTGAAATGGACTTTCTGTGGACACAAATTGGCAATTACAAGTGCAAACAGAAAAAGCTCACAACAACTGCTAATAGGGTGTCATTCATTACATATTTTAACCAGCTATTAGATTCTTTAGCTTTTGGTAATAAATTATCCTAGTGAGGATGGTGATAGTTTATACATCCAAGCTTTAATATGCTGGTGCATATTCCATTGTTGACATGAAACCCTGTATTATTGTTTCACAAAGAGCAGATTCAAGAGGGTCTAGAAGAGCTAAATCAAGTCACTCATACAAAATAAAATGGATGTTGCTGCCATAGGCACCACTGGATAATCCATTACCTTCACACTGCCACCCTTCACGTTTGAAGGTCTTTAAAGAACAGAAAAAAAGAGAAAAAACCCACATGACTGCTAACACTGGGGGAGAATTTTCCACTTCAGTACTTCCAGATTTCTTGTGATGTGATAATGTTTTACACAGCTCATGTAAAGACATTTCTTCTCATGTGCAAAAGATCCTGGTCTCGTGGTGTGCAGCCTTCCCAAGACACCACTTCAGTGCATCCTGCCCTCTTCTCATTTAAGCCTCAGGTATCTGAATCCCAGAGTCTCAAACGCTGCTCAGTCAAGCCAACGCTGAGGGACATTCTAAGCAACTGCTAATGGAATTACAGACTTCCCTGACTGTGCTCTGCCGTGTAACATCCTGCTAAACTGTCCCCCAACTGTGCAGCTCTCAATGAAAAAAAACACAATTATGCCAGTGTCTGCTGCAGCTGAGCAACAAACTCCTCTGAGCTCTGCAATGATAAATTATCACATCCCATTACCCCCTGCAATGAGACTTAAAGGCATTTCCTCTGCAATGAGATTCCTATGATTTCAACCAGAGCCATCATAAAGAAATAGAAGTAGGGAAAAAATTCTGCAACTGTGACTCGAGACTCTGCATAAGCCATTGTGATGACTGATACACCACTGTCAGAGCTGTGCAGCCAGCTGGTGCCTTTTTCCTTTTACTTCTCCATGCTTTAAAGAAACGCATTTGATCAGTCTTGACATTTTATGTTAAAAAAAGCTGCTATCAACTGACCATCAGAAGCATTCTGTTACAAAAGAGTACTAAAACCGTATGGGAGCAATGAAAGACACCTAAAATATTCCTCTGAAATGTCAAGCATTTCTCTTCATGCTGGGTATTTATGTACCTTGACATTATCAGTTCTTCAGCAAATGGAGAAATACATCAGAAACTATCTTGTATGATTCCAAAAAGGCAAGGGGCATATTATTTCTTCCCTGCCTCTCAAAAGGAAGTATTTTCTTTTCTATAACATCCAGTGATGCAAACTGGTACAATACAGAGCCTCAGTTTAGAAACACACATCTTAAAATAAAAATACCTGCGAGAATATTTCAGATCTAAGATACTCAATTATATTGGGTATTTAATTTCTTTTCAAAGCAAACCAACTTCCATGCTGTGTCATTTCACTTGCTCTACTGAAATTCTGAAGCTATACAAAGAGAATAAAATACTGACCTATGTAAGGGTCTCATTCAGTAATTTATCAATATCAATGTTTAACACCTTGGGAGACAAACAGCTTTTTGCTGGCAAATGTGCACCATTGGTCAATGGACACTGTCAATGGACATTACAGCAGTGAAACACTGTTGGTGTTCTTCAATCTACTGCATTGTAAATAAAGTTTCATCATATCCAATTTCACCAAATTTTCCTGGTCTTGAACATTCACTGAACAATTGAACTGAGGGAGAAGCATGATAAAGAGATTATACTTGGTTATATTTGTAGTGGCAATTATTATCCAGTACCAAAAGCACTAACTTCAGATATCTTTTGGGAATGAAAGGAAGAACTCAAAGGCTTCCTCTGCATTCAAGTTTAGAAATTGTTTTTGCAATCAAAATGACATTTTATGGCTGTCTGCTTTGTAATTTAATCTTCAGAGGAGAAAGGGAAAGTAAAGACATCTAAGCTGCAGCTGAATTTGATATAAGCACAGAAGTTACATTAGAGCAAACTTACAAATTCATGTTCTTATACATCAATGCTGTGGCTGCTCAGGATTGATATTCATAGTCCTGTATATCTCTTTGAGAAACAGCAAGGCAGTGTCTTCAGACCCCCTATGAAAAATGAAATAAATAAAACAAAAGGAAAAGTGGAAAAAAAAAAGGAAAAAGTTAGTTCAGTATGGTCCATGTTCTAATTCTCCTAAGTCACATTTCATCCCATTTCAGCTCTCTAAAGAGTTTGCACAACCTACTGGCCTAGAACTTATTTGTCATGAACTTGGCCTTGCCTCTACCAACTTCCTTCAAGCTACAGTTCTTCAGCAGTTTTGAATTAGTTCTGCTATCAGCCCTAGCCCATGCATTTACCTTTTTTCTACTGCATTTCCTCCTCCCATCCTCCCTAACTTCCTATGCTGCAACTCTTAATCCCCTCCTCTATCCACTTCTTTGATGTTACTTCCTTGTCTTAATCTCCCCAAATAATGGATCATTTTTTGTCTGCAACGAGCTCCTTAATATATTCCACACTTCATTCTACTCATCTTGTCCCACTCCATTAATTAGCCCAGTGTCAAAACTCAGCCTTGCCAGTTCTAGCAGCAATATTCTAATTCTTCTCTAGCTGGCTGGCCCTTAATTGTGAGCAGACTATGTTAAATACCCATAGTCTTCCTCTCTTCCTTACCACTAAAATGTAAGATAGCTCTCCAATAATTTAAAGATTAATATAATTCAAGTGCCATGTTTCCAAAGGGGCTGTTTTCCCTCCTCTTTTCAAAAATCAAAGCTTCAGGCTGTCTGAATTTAAAGTTAACATGAATAGACTTAATTTTCTTATTTGTCTATAAAATAACAAAGTTAAACAGGCAAATTTGAACAAAGTTCCAGAGCTGCAGGAGTTGTCAGGTGAGGGCAGCTTCCTGTGCTTTTTAAAATAAATGACACAGAGAGCCAGTAAAGGAGATTTAGATGGTCACAACTGTGCTCTTCCAAATGTGAGGAGCACAATTTGCAGAACACCAGCACAGAATTAAACGTGCGAGCTAAGGGACTACACGTACTTTCCACAATTAAGCACAGACATTTCTTGATGGTCTCTGCATTAAATGAGCAGCAAACAAGCAAGCAGAGGGTTCAACACAGAAGCTCCAATCTCTCCAACACTCAGAGCATTTCATTTAAAGCTTTTCCCATCACTCCTCAGGAAAAAAATGCTCTCCTATTTGGGTCATTAATCACCGTGCTTATCTTCCTTACTCGAATGACAAAAACGGCTACGGGTACCAAGTTTTCAAAAACCTGGCAGTGATCGGCTGCCACCTCGTGGAAAGAATTCCCATCCCTTCAGCCCCGCCTGCGGAACGGCACTGCCACCAGCGGGTCACCCTGAGAGAGCTCAGGGCTCACAGCAGCCCCGGCAACCCCTCCTCTGGCAGGTGCTGAGCTTTCACAGGGGAAGTGATGATGGCTTTAACGAGACCCTTCAGGTAATGCTTTCAGAGCTGTATTTTAACCTCTAGAAAAAAGGCCTGCTGCTAAAATTACCCATTGAAAATCAAAGCCTGCAAAAAGAATGTAGAGCACTCTTTGTCCAGCACCTGCTGAACTCAGAATGAGAGACCAGTCACTCCTCCTTCAACACCACTTTGCACAGCTCACAGCTGACACCCATGGTTAACTACTACATACAAAGGTGTGTTGTTAAATATAGTTCACACACCCTTGGCTCTGCCAGAGGAAGCAATAAAGCTTTACCACTTATTGTAGTCTAATAAAATTCCTTCATGAACAATGTCATTTGAAAATCTACAGCTGTCAAAATGTTTCCAGAGCTCTCCTTGTTTTGAAAATGACAGTAGCTAAAACTCTGTGTTTGGAGAGTCAAAGGTCAAGAGAACAGTGTACAATGTCTTTATTGCAAACTGATTTGTTTTCTGTGTGCTAACACAGAATTTTGTTTTGAAATAGGATTATCAGTGACATCCAAGCACAACACCCTGAGTATGACACTCCTGGACAATGACACACACTGTGTACCTTAAGCAGCATTTACAGAATCACAGCTATTTCCCCTCACCAGTAGCACAGATGACTCTGCAAAGCAAACAGGTATTCATTGAAGCTTTCTATTGGTTTCTCCTGTAGAACGTAATCAATGCGACGCCCTCCATTCAGCATTCCAACCTTCACTGAAACATCTTCATCTTTTGGAGGCTCTGGGCTTTCAGTGATCTTCTCAGCTGAAATCAAAGAGTTTCAGATTTAAACTATTTTCAAGTACAGCCTGCGTGACTATAATTAAGAAATATTACCCATTTTTCCTGCTGTAATTCCCAGGTGCTTGTGATAAGACAATAATAACAACCTGAACTGCCCAGCATGGTTCAGAAAGGTTACTGAACCATAGGCTTACTTCTTTCCTAACTGTTTGAACAGTTTTCTTGAGAAGTAACTGCTGAGTCATCTCTCCCTGAACTTACCTCAATCCTTACAAACCTTTCATTGTGTTTTCTCTCCCCACCCAGCTGGGGAGGTGAATGACAGAGCAGCTTTGGTGGCAACCTGGCATTTAGCAGAGGCCTCCTTAACAGGGTCAGGAAAATCAATAGCAAACTGTCACCGGGATACTCAAGTGTCAACTTATTTGAGATAAGAAAACCAATTGATAAGAAAACCAATAATGTGTCCACATACCTTCCACCACCTGCTTTTCTTCCTCCTCTTTAATTTGGTTAGCTACTTTCTCCAGTTCTGCTTGCAGCTGGGTTGAAGATGTATGAGCACGTGCAAACTCATTAAGGGTCTGCCATGCGCTCTTCAAAGAGCTAATAAAGCCCTGCTTCAGATCAGATCCCATACGAGAGAGAGAGTCTTTCAGCTCTGAGAAAAAACAGAAACAAAACAAAAAATTTAACACAGAATGACTTAAAATTACCAACTAAAACCAGAATGATGACGCTCTGTTCAATGAACATCTCAGTTACCAGGAGAAACAGGACTGCTATGTCCTAAATGTGTGTTTCTTGCTTCTCTATTCAAGATTAGGTGAAATGCAATTAATACACAATTGACTTCTTACTGAGTGGGTCACCTACATCAAAGTAGAAACAGTAAAGAGCAACAGACCATATTTTTCTCCTCTACTATACACACTTTTGGAGAGTTGTAACCTACAACAAGTATCTTGTCTAGTCTAGCAAAGCAGACTCACTCTCATGTACAATTCTAAAGGCCAGATGCTGCAGAATCTCTCCAAGTGCCTGAAGAGAGGCTTTCAGAGGGGCTCTGTGAACTTGCACAACAGCAAAAGTGACTTTACTTATTAGGTGTACAAAATTTAACTAGAGCACCTTGGTCTGATGTGCACCCAGGAGCAACAAAATCCAGTCCCTGCCCTCCAATGGCTACAGAACCTCCTTTTCCCTCAGGGTTTCCAACACTGAACAGACTCTGGTTGAACACATCATGGTGGTCACTAAGGTCAAGGTAAAAAAACCCAATAAATTCAGTTTCTGTTTCACGTCTCAGAAATGAACAAACAATGTAAAGCCATTTTTAATGGCCCTTTGGTAATGAGAAGGTTAAATCTGGAGGAAATATGATTATTACTTTTGAATGAAATTGTGAACGCCCAGCTAATGGGGCTGGGTGGAATCACCTCTGAATCTTATGAAAAACATGGAGTCAGATATCCAGGAACATTCATTAGTCTCTTAAAATCTTACAATATTCTAATGCATCAAATGAGTACATAATGAAGAGGATCCATATGAAATAAGTTTTCTTTTTACCCAGATGAAGTCTTTTTCTGCCTTTATGATGTGGAATGAGAACTGGTTTTAAATCCATGTCTTCGATGATCATTGGTTCTAACCTGTAAGCTACTGGATCAAGCTGTTAAGAAACAACACATTGACACTTAGTTATCTTTAAAATTATTCTAATTATTGCATGTCAGTGAAAAAAAATCCCTACTTATGGTTTATAGACAACCATTTTTGAATTCTGTACTATGAATTTACAGAAATTCAGTTCATGACTTATTAAGCAGGTCCATGAACTACTTTGGTCTTGTTCTCCTACAGAAGGAGATTCTTGTGAGGAAACACAACAGCAAGATTTCCTTGCACTCAATCTCTATCAACGTGTCACTGTGGAATTGTTCAATAAAATGAGACAGAAGAGGACAAACACCACATGTAAGAATACAAACATTCCACAAAAATCTACAAGAGTGGCCTCAAATTAATGAAAAAAACCCAAACAACTCCCCCCCAAAAAACTTCCTTAGTTCTGAAAAGGAACAAGGCAAATATGACCAAACCAACCCATACCTGGAAGTGTTTTAGGAAATGTACATAGAGGAACAAGAGGTGTAATGCTCAGAAGTTAAAACTTAGTATTCTGCCTTTTTTGTCATCTACATCAACTAAAATCAGATCTCAAAAGCACTGCTACTCACTGGGTGATAGATATTGAAGAACCCCTTGCAGGTAGGGAGCCTGTAGTTCTCATCAATCTTCTCCACACCCCTCACAGTAAGGAACACACCAATAGGGGAACCAAGAGCAAAGAAAATATCTGGTTCAAAGTCCAGTGCGCTGTAAACCACAGAAACCTACCAGACAGAAATCAGACACATCATCTCTCAGAACTGTCAGCTTCAAAGCTTCAAAGAAGAAGTAGCAAAAGGTCATCAACATTAAAGAAAATATAATGAAAAGACAGGATTGTTCAAATCCTTCAAACTGTTCAAATCATTTAAACCTATGTAGTCTCACCTGGCCAGTTCCAACTTCAAAATACTCATAGTCAATGTTCACAGAAGACACGGATGCACCAACTGGGAGCTTCCTCTTTGAGTGCATCTGACCAGACTCTGAAGGGGACACAGGAGAAACTGCCTCTTTTGGTTTCTGGGTGTCTTCCTGAGTCTGGAGTGTGGCAGCCAGCACCGCTTTCTTTTCTGCTACTGCTTTCTTCTGTTCCTTTTGAGAAAAGTTTTAAAGTTAGGGAGAAAAAAAAGTTCATTTCACAGTTGTCAAAATTCCTTTAATATATCCAGGATGCTAATAAGTGTGTTCAAGAATAGAAGCTACTCCACAGCAAGGAAGTCAGTTACATTTGCTTAACAACTTTTTATTTCAATCCTGAAATATGTATTTACCTGCTTGGCAGCTCTGTCTTTTACAAAATTAGCTATTTTCTTTCTTGGTCCAAGAGGTATCCCCATCTCCTTCAGGTCATCAACTGTACACATGAGCTAAAGAAACAAGCCCCAAACACACACGTCAAAACGTGTTTTTCTAGTAGAAAAAGTACTTTTAACCTTTTTTAGTAAAATGAATCACTTCTTACTGGCAATGACTTAAGAATTGGTTAAGTCAATTTATAAAGCTACAGAAAACACAAAAAGTTAAAAAGACATGACACAAAGTGCCTTAACATAACTGGGGGGGATGCACCACACCAAGAAACAACCGTCAAGAGTCGCAGAACATTCAGTCTTCAAGTCATGCATTGATTATCTTATCTTTGCAACTGTTCTCACAGGCACAGAACTCAACGGAAAAACAAAACACCACAAAGAAATCCCAAACATAAACCCCCACAGCCTGGCAATCCCTACAAGCCAAGTGAACGTTTTTGTACCAGAGACTCCATGTCGATTCGCTCCTTTTCAAAGGTGCTGGCGTACTCTGACAAACTGAGCATCTCCAGAGTCTTTTGCAAAGTAGGAACGTCTTCGTCCGCTTCAGGCTCGCAAAGATCATCACCAGAAGTAGCGATGGAGGAGCCCAAGGAACTGGTATCCTCAGTCACCTTAACAAAACAGCACAGAAACAGAATCACATCCTCTGACAGCGAAAAACCAATATGCAGCAAACAAAACCAAGCCGGACTACTTTCTCTTAAAAATATTATCATGCAAGCTCTGTAAACATACATCCATTTTTAGTGAAGCAGGACACAGATTTTCCACTAAAACAGACCTGCAAAATAAATATTTAAAAATTACTAGGAGAGACAAAACACTTTCAAAAATGCTTCCTTTTATTCCTCAAACAACTGGTCACCATTTCTAGTCTAAACGCAGACAGATTCCTTCCCTCTTGTACATCTCCCCTACCATTTAGATAGTGTTAGACCAAGTTACATGTTCACAAGGGTCAAAGCTGATGTTCACCATCAAATCTCATTACTGGCCTACTTGGAATTTAAGAGAGATCTAATTAATTTGTCCTGGGAACTGACAATATTTACAAAACTGCATCTTTCCATTAACATGTTTAAATGTACCATCAAAACCCACAAACACGTTTCAGCTAATAAATTCTGAAAAGTTAAGAAGAAACAGCTGAAAATATCAGATCCAGCGGCCTGGAAAGACCAGCATGCAAATTACCTGTTTATCATGAACAGTCACATCCTTCACACTCCCATTAACACCAGAGAATGGTCCAGAATTTACTGATGAAGCCAAGTCCTTCTGGTTAGACAATATGTCAAATAGAATTAAGGAACCTGCAAACAGGAATTAGAGTTGACTTGGGAAAAATATCGGGTTTTCCTGTCCCTAAATCTTGAGCAAGATTTATATGCAATAGTAATGTCACGGTACAGATTGATCAAAAGAGATGGCTGAATTAAAATACCCATATATTAACTTGAACACAATCACTCTCAGCTAAAATCAAGCCCTTTTATTTCCTGTTCATGCTTTATGTAGTGGCCATGACTAAACTATTTTTCCTTAAACAACTGAGACTGCTCGATAAACTGGAGGAAGAGTTCCAGTCCAAACCAATATGTCAATATGCTGCTCTAACACTTAATTCTATCTTCCAAAAAATGATTGAACTCTTACTAAGTGGGGGTTCTTAGACACAGAAATCACCCACTTAACAAGATAACCTGTTAACTTTTAAACGCAGATTAGACACTAAGTTTTTGTGAATGGAAGCACAAACTTTCTCTCAAAGCCTGATAAACTCAGCTGTTGAGAAGAGTTTGTCAGCTGTTTTCTGAAAGACGGCCATGGCCTAACAGCTAATTTGAGTCTTATGCTCAATGAAGGGTCCGATTCCCTTAAGAAGGAAGTGATTTGGGATAAAAGCAGCATTCCTCAGACAATCACCTAAGCTGTGCCCAGCCACAGAGACTCCCCCTTTGAAGTCGGGGTTGCGGCTCATGAAGAGCGCGTACAGGCGGTTCATTTCCATGCCCACTTTATCCACGATGGTCTGGCAGTAGGTGGGGCTGTTGTAGAACAGGATGTCGAGCAGCGTTTCGTTGGTGAAGTGCCTCAGGCGACCGATGCTTGGCAAAGTGATTTTCTTTATGTTCCTGGTAACACAGAATCGTTAGAAGCATGAAAGGCTTTAAAGAAACACTCGTGAGGACTTTGTTAGCTTTTGAAATTAATGCGATGTAAATTCTACAGAAAAGGACTCTAAAGAGATTTTAAAAAACCATACAGCCTTCTGGCCTTGTTGCATATTCATATATTAATGCTACCTGCTGATTGTAATATTTGAGAAAGATACAGCTCCCTTTTTTTCTCTCCAGGCTGAAAGGATGCCTGAAATAACCTCTTCTCTATTCCAACACTGCTCTCATAAAGTACCAGGCAAGTTTGGTGAGCAGATTGAAGTGGAAGAGAAAAAGGAACTCGCATATAAAATTAGAACCATAGAATCGTAATACTCTCTTTTTGGAGAAAAAGCTTGGCATCACCATCTGCCTGCCTGCAGTCAAGACAGCTGCAGTGGAATTGCTATAGACTTGAGACTGCCTGGTTTGATTAACAGAATAAGGATCCCTCCTCATGCAGTGCTCAAATGCAAATAAAACACCAAGGCTGGAGGAAAGCAGGGTGATTTGACTGAGCCAGAACAGTCTGAAGAGCATCAGCATCGCTTTAAGTGGCACAGGTTGCCACCCTCACAATTTCTACTTCCCCAGCTTTGAGCGAGGGAAAACAGCTTGCAATGTGAAGTCACAGCAAAGGGGAAGGCACAGAGAAGGGATTTTAAAACAGATTTTTAAATGCTGTAACACTCCTACCCAAATATAGATACTTTGCTTCAAAAAAACCCCTTAGCTCAAGTGCCTAATCACAATTCAGGTACTCCTCTAGGACTGGACAGAGGGCTCAATGCCTTCCTCAGAAATAACTCCTAGGGTCAAACTCAGTCAGACTGCAGGAAAGTAAAGAATAGAAAACTCTCCCCTCTAAATTGTGCACCTGGTACTGGACAAAACATCTCCATGCTCAGCACCTCATCACAGTCATCACAGTCTCTACACACTCACTCATCATCAGGTATCATGCATTGGCCACTCTCATGCAAATGCAGTACTGAACAGGTGTGTGCATGAAAACAAACAAGAGAAAATATTCCTCATGTCTTTCCAGCTTTACTCATCAAAATATTAATTTTTAAAAATTAGCAATTCTCTTTTGTAACCCAGCCATACATTTATTCATCTAGCCTGCAGAGCACACGAACTGCTCTTTTTCTCCACTTTCCAGAACCCCTTAAAAAGCAGCTTTTAAAAGGTTTTCAGCATTAAACAACACCCTCACCTGTCTACACCTGTTGCATCTCCATGCAGAGAACTGTGCCAGTGAACTGGAAGGAATTCCACCCTGCTCACTTTGCGTTCCTCCAAACATTTCTTAAAGTGAGTCTGCAACAACTTCAGAGAAACAGTCCTAAAATCATCAACTGTAAAGAAAAAGAATAATGAAAATCTGATAGCTGCAATACCCAAGCAACACACAAATAGTCCCTCCTGCCCCGTAACTTCACACATAGTCAGAATACAAATGATGGAAACTGAAAACTGGAAAAATCTTTTCAAGTATTACTATTCTAATAATAAGAAAGTACACATTTTTGTTAGAGTGGATTTTCTAGCAAGCTTCTATTTATCTCACAATGACTGCCTGTTCATTCCATAACCAGACAGGGCTTTCTTAATTTCTTGTACTGGAGTGTATTTTTTAAAAAAAAGCAAACAAAAAACCACACCCCATACACAAACCACATAAAACAAACCCATCCACTCACACCACAAAAAGAAAAAGCAAAAAAACCAATCGACCAAAAAAACCCCTCACCACATATCCCAAAACCCAAATCACCCTGCAAGTCTGATAATGAGTACTAGTAATAGCAGCTCAAGCTTCAAGTCTGACAGAACACAGGTCCTGCCTTTGGAAAATAATGATGAAAAAATTGAATTTCTTAATATCAGAGATTTTCTTTTAAAAAAAAAGTTATTAAGATGTGCTTATCTGAATATGAGCTAGGGAGAGCCACATTTAAACAGTTAAGAATACAAATGCTCATTGTACAAGCCCAAACTTACCACATTCAACAATGCTTCTAAACCTCAAGTCACACACAGGACCTATGCCATGAACCATAAATACCAGATGGTCAATTTGGGACATTTCTCCTGTAGAGAGAGAAAAAAAAAAAGAAAACATTCAGAGTACCAACATGTACTGCAGGAGTGAAGTTTAGAGTCAAGCAAGTGTAATACACACTTGTTTTATAAAGCCTATTACATAACATGGTTCAGGACATAAGAGAGCCCACAAGACTCCTTTGATTAAAACCAGATAACCTCTTTCAAGCAGTTTAGATGAAGGAATAACTTTAATCTTTAGACTCCAGGCACAAAGAGCACACAGCCACTCCACCCACTATTGTCCAGCTTTTGCACAGATCCAAAATGACTGCTCCCAGTGCAGACCCAAGTACACCAGGAATCTCATCACCTACCATCAGGAATCTCATCATGGTCATCATCAATTCCACGTTTCACTACCCTTGGCCTTGCCTGACCATCTTGAGTGGTGCCCCATTCATCTGGTGTGGCAGAAGGCTGGAACTGAACTATGACCTGCAACAAATACAGTGTCCAATTCTAACCACAGAAAACCCTCACGACTCCCACTGCTAGTCTGAAAGCACTGCATGGTTTAACACAGTTTTTGATTGCTTTACCTCACATCTGAAACTCAAATGTATTCTTCCACGAAATCCTCATCAGTGTGAAAAGCAAACTCAAAGTAACCACTAGGTGAAGAAGCTGGGCCTGCTCAGTGATTCTGAACCATTTTAACTCCTCAGCCAAGCATTATTCAAGTTCCTCTTTCCTACTCTCCAGTATCCAATCTTCCTTAGCAGACTGCTGCTTATGTAAGGAAATTGAATGCTACCTTATTTACAATAACTCTATCACAAGGAGAAAATGGGAAAGAAATGTGCAGTGTCTTTCAGGGAAGGACAACAGTACCTGAAGTAGTCCAGAAACACTAAAAAGTGAGAAATTCAGTAGTACAGCTGTTTATAGGACTTACAGTCTGAATTCATATTTATGACACCAAGTGGTTTACATGCTCCTTCTCTAGGTTTTTACTGGACAGAATTCCATAACCAGCATCATGAAACACTTAAAGAAGGAGCAACCCTGATCCTTTCTGGCCCTTGGATAGTTCTATGTATTAATTACTGCATCTGTGATAAGTGAACAGTTAACAGCATTGGTCAATAAGGCTGAAGTCCATGTTTTAATCACATGAGACTGTTCACAGAGTATTTAGAGTAACTTTCACAGCTTGTCTTGCCATAATTTCTTATGGCGTAAAAACAGTCACGGCAGAAACCTTCTCAGAGCTTAAATAAACTAATTATTTACCTTATAGCTAGATTAATGCTCTTCTCCACATGAAAGCTCTCAGTTTTAATTATCTTTCATTTAGTACAGACAGAGGTTAAACTAATTCAAATTGCTTACCATTTGCTGCCAGTTATGTTTAGCCAAAATATTTACTATGCAAACCCTTATTCTCTTTGGGTTTCAGAAAGCATTGTCTTTTAACCACATGACAGCACACCGCAGTTCAGTGTTCTGTAAACTTGATCATCTTTAATGCACTCACACTCAGAACAACCAACTGGCACTTTTTCATGCAAGATTAAGACTGCATTCAATTTATGCTTCCATCCATTTGCTCGTTCACCCTTAATGAATCCTGCGAGACACAATTGCCAAAATCTGTTACCTTGGGATTATGCATAACAATTGTCTCCCCATTTGGAAACTCAAGTCGCCGATGCCATTGATTTGTAGTTACAGCCCTCTTATATTCTGCCTGAAACAGTAAACGAGTTACACAAAATCAGCATGGCAACCTTTTCAGTACTTTGTGGCTTCCTGCATCATCTGTAATGCTACAGTTAAAATGTACACAACTTTGTTCATATAAAAATGTCACATGTAGAGCTGCACAAGTAGATTTTAGGCCACAGCAGTGCAGGACTGATGCAGGAGCAATGTGGCCTTCTAGACACTCCTCCTTCCAGGATTTGCTTATGCTCCAGAACGTGCATTCTGGAAATCATCTTAACGAAACAGAAAGAACCGTTTCTAAGATGGGTAACGCAGCGAACCAACACTTTGCGACTTACTAACCTCCAGTTTGTCACTAAAATCCTCAGTGTAAGGGATGAAGCGGCTGTCCTTGTCTCCCTTATAGAACCACATGCAGCGCCTCACTTCCGAGGGCTCCTCGTCCCAGTACACGGCTTTCCTCACGCGCTCGTACAGGAAGACGTCGTAGCGGCCCCCGTCCGTGCTCAGCACCACGCTCTCGGGGTCAGGCTGGACTGGGACACACAGCCACACGTGGTTACCACACCAACACACGTCTCTGCTCTCTCACCCCGGCCCCAGCCACTCCTGGCATCAATATTAGGCCATTAGGACTGATAGCCACACAATGGCAGAGCAGCTTTGTAACACTGTGACGCTTCTGTAACGCTTCTATACGCTCTGTACACAATGAAAAACCTCTGAAAAACTCCCAAACACAAATACTTATTCCAAAGCTGGTAGTTTAACAAAAAGGCAACCCAAGACACAAATAACTAGGAGTTCTATCTGAAAATCTGATACCTATTTGGGATGGTACATCTCAACACTGACAGCATCAAGCAGTGATGATGTCAGTGAAATAAACCACAAAATACATCTTACTTATTACTGCCATACACATGAGTGGCATTACTCCAGTATTTTCCTTTTAGTCCTTCTGCTCACCTCTGGGTAAGACAGGACTTACCAGAATTATAGACCTCCTCTAGTTTTGCAGAATCCAGAATGCTGAATGGCATCCATATTTGCTTGTCCTCCACCTCCTTACAGTAGAACCAGTGTGGCTGAACTGGCTCGTATTGGTTCTGCAGCAGCACAGGAGGGGCTGGGACCAGGGGCCCTGCAGGCCTGGCAGGCTGGAGCTGGGACTGCTGGGACTGTGGAAACTGAAAAGAGATGGGCTCAGCACCTCAATCTCACGCGGTTTTTACAGAACTCTTCTGTACTTTGCTACAGAGAACACTCTGAACTTTTAATTCCAACATTTTTTCCTCCCCAAGAATATAACCTTCCATTCTAAAAAAATTGTCTACTTTATCATGTGTTTGAAAACTTACACCTTTTCAAACTGAGAAAGAATGTGAATTTCATTCCCACAAACATGTTAAAAGCTGCCATGGTTTAGCATCACGATCACCTAAAATCAGTGAGATTTCAAATATTCTCTTAAATTTTCAAAACTCGAGCTGAGCTTGTTTCTTACAGCCACAAAATTTGACACGAAAATAAAAATGCACTCTTCTCATTATTCATTTACATATAATTATGCTTTTGCATAAAGATTCCCAGTTTTAACAAGTGGCCACTTCAGTAACAGCTCTCTTCCTACAAAGTGATCAAAACAGGCAGATTTCAAACTCAAATGTAGCATCAGTGGCACAAGAAAAGTAACTGATTTTGAAAGGGTCTACAGCCTACATAAAGCTGATTTCGTACAAATTGTACCAAAATCCCAGTCAGTACAACTAAAAGCAACTAATGTCAGCTGTAGCAACTGCCTTGGTTGATGACACATTTAAAACCAAAAAAAAAAAGGCACAAAAATATTGTGCAATATATAAAATTCTACAAACAGAAATTCTGAAATTATATAATCTAAAACTCCAGACTGTTTAGGTTCCACTGCCCTTGCTATGTTTTGTCGTTATATAATCTTCACACTCTTTATTCATGATAACAGAAATGTAACAATAGCTCAGGCAAAAATAAAAACAATTTTTGCTGTTTTCAAGGCAAACGTGCCAGGTTTTACTAAACCATTAGCATTGTTTTAATAATGATTTTGTGCAGATAAAAAAGAATGGAGATTAATGCTTTATATCACACAAAATCCTCAACCAATGGGTTTCAAAGAGTTTGCTGACAATTTTATGTGACTTTAGTTTCAACAAGTTCTGGCTACACCAACAAAACCAGCTCCAAGAGAGATTTTTGCCCATATCCTGCAAATAGCTGAATGACCTGATTTACAGCTGAGGCACAAAAAAAATGCAGCAGCACAGCTGAAACTCAGCAAACTCAGAAACCCACAGAAAAGAGCAACAGAACTTCACAACCTGGCTTTGTTTCTGATGCCCAGAGGCTCTCACAGCTACAGCCTCAGGGTATGCTCACTTCAAAGATAGGACATTTTCCTGAAACAACAGTTCCAAGCTATTTCTAGTGAAAAGACTTTGCTGTTATAAACGGTTCAAGACTTTTTCTGGGGGGTTTTTTTTGCAGAGAAGAAAAATCTTCAAAAGATAAAATACACAGTTCAAAGAGGGAAGTGACTGTTTTGCTGTGGTAGCTGGAAGGAGTCACGTACCTGCGTCAGTGGCCCCGGGGGCGTCTGGTACATCTGCACGGGCAGCACGGGGGACGCCGTGGCAGGGGGGTGGCTCTGCTGCAGCTGGGGTGGGGTGAGGTAGGGGTTGGCCCTGCTGCTCAGGGTGGTGTGCCTGTAGGGGTTATAGCCCTGCTGGGGTGTCCCTGCGGGCAGGGCAGTGCTGGCGGGCGGGGGACAGCTCTGCTGAGGGGACTGATAAGGCGTCATTCCCACCTGGGAAGTGGGCGGTGCGCTGTAAGACTGGGATTTGGGAGTATGTGGTGAAAAGGCATTTTGCCCATCCTGTGACCCAGAAGCGAGTGGAAGTGAAGTGGGAGGTCTGGAGAAGGCCGGTGCTCCGACAGGCGTTGAAACGGTTGTTAAAGGTGGCTGGCCAATACTTCCAAAGGGATCACTGCTACTGGGAACTTGAGAGAAGTAGCTGAAAGTCTGTGGTGGGTTGGGGCTGGCAGAAGTCTGACCCAAGAAGCTGTCCTCTTCCCCAACGTCTGCAGAATCATCTGCAAAAACAAAAGGATCACCAGAGATCTTGTGAGAGCTTCAAACCACTGTATGGGGTCAAAATGATCCGTAACATCATCAGCTATTGCCAAAACTGTTGGCCGCCAGAAAGCCAAAAGGATTACAAAGCTTACACATCCTGGATTCAGCACGTCATAAAATGAAACAAAAGATACCCAGTCTTCAAGAACATTTTAAATGGACCATGAAAGTCACTCAGTGTACACAGAAAAAGCAACAAATACTAAAAATATTAAAATAAGAAACCATAGTATAACTGGACTCGGGACCTTCCCAGGGCAACTTGGCAGGCACTAAAATCCCTCCCAACTTCACTTATCCCTCAAATGCAAGAACAGCCTTGGTTCATATCCTTTCACCATGAAAACACCTACTAAGCATAGGACTTCATGCTCCAATTTTTAGGGTAGAACTTAAAAACATTCCTAAATAGGCCAAACCTACTGGTTAACCCATCCATTCTTGCCTGCTCCTTCAGCAGAGCCCTCTCAAGGTTTCTCATCTGACTTGCAAGGTGCCTGTAACTCATGATCCCAAGCCACTTAATGAGCAGGACTTACTCCAGCTCTAAAAATCCTACTCTAGACTTGCATAAAAGCCACATCTCTGGCACAGAAAAAATCAGTCCTCATTCTGCATAACTGCAGGAGAGGATTTTAAAAGACGCAAGGCCACGAACGCCCTCTCACATTGAGAAAATAAATAAAACAGGTCCTGATCAATCACAGTTTTCTACTTTGCAGTGATCTAGGAACAAGTGGGGAAAAAGGAGGTTCGTCATGATTATAGGTCTCTCAGTAAGCTCACCTAAGGCTGTGATGGCCTGAGCAGCACTGCTGCCTGCTGAGGGAACAGCACCTTGCAAGGAGTCAGTGCAATCTGCAGAAACCAGCAGTGTTTCACCTGCCCGGCAATCAAATGATCCCAGGCTGTGGGGAGGACACCACAGAGCATCTCTGCTGCTCAGTCCCCAGGCAGAGAGAGACCAAAAGCCTCTGCAGCCACAAGCAGCCAACAACAAATGTCTTTATCCACAGCCAACACAGCTGTAACAGGGAGTATCAAGGGAGTACAGGGGAATCCATGGAGAAGTCTCCCTAGGAAGCTGCTGCTCTAATTAATTAATCATAAAAGACACAGCTGCCAAGATTAAATGGAACTATTTTAACCATCTTTTATTTAGTCTTTGCAGAGGGTGCCGTTTGAGGCATCACCTGCATTTACCAATTCCTCTCACTTTCACTTACAGCACTTGATCCCACTTTGAGGAACAAAGCCAAAATCCATGTGTGCAAGCCACTGTGTGGAGAATGTTGAAACCACGTACAACCAACAACCACTCTGAAGTCAGGCCTGGGGATTATCTCCCAGCTGCAAGCAGAGTAGCCATTTATACTAAATAATCGCTCTCAGCTTCTAAACAATAAAATCCACCTTCATTTCACATTTCATAAACACTGTGGGACAGAGAGAAGCACACTGCAACTCTCAGCTTTCCCAAACAAGTGACAGAAGAGCAGGCCCGTCACCTCACCGTGTCGGGTCACCATAAACATGCAGCAGTGTGCTCAAGAGTTCTCAAGGCCTTTAGCAAATGAATGTTCACAAAACACCTACTCTTCTCCAATTTCAAATAGGTTTTGGAGATTTAGCCTAAGTGCAGCTTTCCCTGAAAAATGAGTTTGACAAAAGTTCTGTCAAAAAAAAACTATACATGTATATGCACATGCAGTTTTCCAACACAAAACATTACTTTTTATCTTGCCTTTTTCTAATTGTGCAAAAACTATATCGGAAAAACAAGCACGTTATACAAATGTAAAAAAACGAGCGTACAGCTCTTGACGTGTGTTCTTCCCATGCACCAAACAGTCTTTCTTCAACCGTGACTGTGCCAACCTACTGTACATCCCTCCCTAAACAAGGCAGAACCTTGTCATTCACAGACTGTCACCACAAGTGACATCAGTCCACGTCCTCACTGGGAACACTCCTCCCTTCCTACAGTAAATAAATTGGTGACATCACCCACACCTGAGCTGGAGAACGTATCTGACTGTCAAACTGCAGGGCTCAAACCGCTAATTACTCACTCTTGGAGACAGATAAACAAATGAATGACTGCACACAGCTCTCTAATGTTGGCTGTCAGGTGACAAACAAATCTCCAGGATTGATTCTGATTACATTTTACACAATTTAAAATTCAAACTCAAGAGCTTGTTCTTTCCTGTTTCATGCTAGGATTCCAAACACAAACTACTGTACTCAGCAGGATCCCCACAGCACCTGGCTGGACAGATGGTGTCTGTACACTTGACCACGGAAGCAGAACATTTAACAGGACACGGGCCTTACTTAGACTGACATGGAATGTGGCACAACCTCTGACACTGAAATTCACTCCAGCAGCAGAACCATGAACCCTCACTCGATCAAATTTTAAGTCCCATGGAGAGTATAAGATTCACCACATTAATCAAATTCCATCCCATTTTATCCCTGGCTGGCTTCAAAATGTTCAGGAAATTGCCAGAACAGTCATTTGTGCAACGCTACTGGCCAGATCAGCACTTAGAAATTACTTTATTTTCTTAATGAAAAATTAATGTATATTTGCATGAAAGAAAAACTATAAGGATGACACAATGGAATTAGTAAATGTACCAACTACCTAGATACCTCAAGTAAGTAGGAATAATATTCTGATGCTTTTATCCCTCCTACCCAAAAAAAGTAGTTGATCTAAAAAACTATTCCAAAGCCATCTTAGCAAATATTTTATTAAATCTACAGAGAGGTATTGCACTGATTTGCAGCTATATTAATACTTATTTTAGCTAAGACACAACAGTGTTGAAATGAAGTCTTGAAGACTCAGCATAGAATACTTTGGGTTAAAAGGGACCTTTAAAGGTCATCAGTCCAATCCCAACATATACAATGCAGTAAAATTTGAAATGCCTGATTTCTAGATGCATTCCTAATGTTTAGAGCTTTAATCTCTGACTGAATACACTCCCAGAAAAATCCATTCCTTTATCTGAAACTGCCCGAGCATCAGATTTTAAGTTCCACACGCATGTGTCAGGAACGGCATCAAAGCTTTACGAGGAAAGGGTATTAGAACCAGGATTCAATTAGCAAGGATACTTAAAGTGGCTGCTTAACGTGCTATTTTCAAACTGGGAAAAGAGAAGTTAACACGAAAGAGGAGCTTAAAAAAACGCGAAAACACTAAGGACACACCGAACGGAAGCACCGACGCGTCGGGGAGCTGGGAGCGCGATGATCAGCGCCCGTCCTTAGACACAGCGCTAAAAACCACAAACACAAGCATTAAGTAGGGGGAAGCAGAAGAAATTAAGTGCCGGAAAGCGGAATATGTAATCCCGAGCGGTGTCTCTCTCCTGAAGCACCACCAGGGACATCCGGAGAGCTTCAGAGCCGGGTCGAGCCCGCACGTACCGGGGCCCCCAGGCCCGCAGCCACCCCTGGCAGCCCCGGCTCGGCTCTGGGGGCTCCCCCGGCCCCACCGCCCCTTCCCGGTGGCGGCGGTGGCGGGACCCAGCGGGACTCCGCACAGCCCCTGCGCTCCCGGCTGCCCACCCTCCCTCCCCGTCTCACTCTCTCCGTACCGGCGGGCAGGAGCGCGGAGCCGGGCGGCGCGGCCGGCGCTTGGCTGACGGGGATGAAGGGCACATTGAAGCTGAACTCGGTGGCGGAGGAGGAGAAGAGCAGGTTGGTGCCGGTGCCTCCCCCGGGCTTC
>VZTA01020590.1:164826-220286 GCA_013398855.1 Mohoua ochrocephala
GCGAGCGGGAGTCGGCGGCCGCAGGGTGCCGGCAGCCCCGCGGCGAGGCGCGACCCCGCCATGCCGTGCGTGGGCGACTGGCTCAACAGCCCCCTCAGCATCGTGCAGGGCATCTTCGGTGAGGCGGGGCCCGCGTCCCCTCGGCGGCAGCGGGAGCGCCCCGAGGGCGCCCGGAACCGGACGGCGCTTTCCCTCGCGGGGTGGTGGCGGGAGAGCGGCGAGGCCGGCTCTATAGCTTATATAGCTGTCCTACGTCATATAAATCTTTCCTATAGCGTATATTTCGTGTATCTCGTGTATTTCTGGGTTCCGGCAACAACGCGTGCTGTGTGCACGCGCTGCCGTTCGGTGCTAATGTTACCAGTGCTATCAGCCGCGGCTGTTTCCGTGCTGGGCTCGAGCTTAGCTAAAAGAATAGCGAAATAAAAATTTCCGCAGCCGACACAGCGTGGAAAGCAGTTCCTCGGCTCCTGCCCTTTCCCACTGGGCTGTTGTGGAGCTTTCCCTCCCTTTCAAGAATGGCTCTGGGCTTCTTGGTTGGCCTGAAAGGGCTTGAAAGGGGAAGTCAGTGAATTGCAAGGGGAACAAATTAGTCTAAGATGCACTTACTTCCCCTAAGATAGGAGTGAAAGTTGGGTTTGTTTGATATGCTGGAAGAATGCTGGATAAAAGTCTCTTATGTGGTGCTAATAGGCACGTAAATGTGTTGGTTTTGTAGCCCAAAATGTTCCAAACTCTGACTGGGAGAAGAAGGTAACCGAATACTTCAAGGAGAAATTAAAAGAAAACAATGCCACTAACTGGGTAAGAGTGTTTTATTCTTTTCGAAGTACACTTTTTCTTAAGCTTCATTGTTTTTTTACATTTTATTGCGGTGGCTTGCTTTGGTAAATTCTGCCTTTTCACGATAAGTGCGCAGGCGAATTTCAGGCCCAGGCTTTGGGATGTGGAATTTACACCTCGGCTGCTTTAACCTGAGTGCAAAGCCGGGATGTGAAATCCCAGCTGGAACAGCCCATCCATCCCCCTGCCTTCAGCACCCTCCTTCCCCCAGGCCATCCCTGCTGGGTGCTGCCACTCTGGAGCACAGTCAGTAGATGGCAGGAGATGACAAATATTGTCATTTTTGGGGAAGTGTGAGTCCTCAGTGTGCACCACGAGCTTCTCAGCTGCTGGTTAGAGACCTCTTCTCTCAAGAGCTGAGAGCATCACGATGCTGCAAACTCTTGTGTGGGTTGAATAAATAGCTGCCTGGGCCTTCAGGTTTTAAGGAAAAAATGCTTTTCCTACTAAAACTGTGCTATATTGGGCTGGGTCAGGCCTGGTTTGTGCAGTTTAGCAGAGAAGCTGTGCTTTAGGTTTTAAAAATAAAATGTGCACAGTTGAGTTCAAAAGTTGGTATTTTTCTAAAAGGCTGTAGCAGAAATGACATCATGGAACTGCTAAGGGGATTAGAAACTCTCTTATCAAGTCTGGTCTACTTATGACTAAAAGCAGGTGAAAATGATTTCTTTTCTTTCTCTGTCAGTTGAGAGTGTTCTGTATTTAGTATTTAAATGGTAGCTTAAACCAAAGCATAAATGGCAAAATTGACTAAAACTTACAACATGAGAAGGAATTGAAATCACATTTTCTTACTCAAAAAAACCATGAGGGGATATGCTTTTGTTAAAATGCCACTTGCTATAAGGCCACTTAGGGCTTTTGTTGCATTTTAATGTTGGACGTGGGCTTTTTTAACAAAGATTTTATCTTCAAATTTAGAAAACTCTATTCATATTGCAAGTCTCATTCTTTGAAGTTGTACCACGTGCTCAGGCATTGATTTTTTTCCTTTCTATTTTCCCATTGTCATGTAAAACTCTGTGAAAAAGACTTCCCCAATGTGGACTTGGAAATTAACATACAGGTTTTTCCAGGACCTTTTGTTATAATAAATTGCGTATGCAAATTGTTCTAGTACTGCTGCTACACAGCACATGGTAGAAGTGCTGTTGAGTAGAAATAAGATGAGTAATAAATTCTGTTTAATCCTGCAGCTGCAATATTTCCAAGTTTAAAAGTTGGTTTCTAATGTTGTACAGTTTTCATACAGTTCCAAGTGACCTATAACCACTTCTTTCATAGGGCAGTATTGGCACTGGTGGCTTTGGGACTGGAAAAATTTGAGAACTGTTAAGTGCCTGATAATTGTAACTCTTATCTGTAACAGCCTCTGCAGAAAGGTGTTGGCATAGATACACTTTGTTACTGCTTAGATTAGGACGGGAGATGCACCCAGAAAATATTAAGTGTTTTATGTATATAGGGGTTGGAGGAGGAGGAGGAGGATCTCCTGGATGGTCAGAGAATGAGGTTTTGTGCTGGTTTTGGCTTACTTCAGAGCACTGCTCAATATATACCCCTTGTATAGAACAATCTCTTTTTTCCCAGGTTCCATCACTGAATGATGTTCCTGTGCATTACCTAAAACCCAACAGTTTAGTGAAGTTTCGCTGCATGGTTCAAGATATGTTTGATCCTGAGTTCTACATGGGAGTGTATGAAACAGTTGACCCAAACACAAATGCCCGTGTGAGTGAAATACTGATTTAGTGTTTTAGCAAATGTTGGTCATTTTACTCGTTCTGCTCCTTGTTTTTCTCTAGTTTGTGAGTTAAACCTGTGGAGTCTGGACACTGCTAGTGACTGTTCAGCTCCAGTGGCATCAGTAAAACATCACATGTAACATTTCTGTTGAGGAATAGAAACTGCTAAAGTGATGAAAGCTTTGGCAGTATGTCTGTGAGGGACTTTGGACTGCAGTGATTTTGGTGTGATTCATGTTCAGGATGCTGTCAGAAACAGAATGATTGCATTGCCTTTTCCCTCTTGACAGGTTTTGCATTTTGGTAAATACAGAGATGTGGCAGAATGTGGGGTAAGTTATATAAATTATATGAACTTTGAGATAAAATATTAGATGGAAAGTTGCAGTTTTATAAATGTGACAGAGCTTCTTTGGTACTTGCCAGTGGATTCCTGAAGATACTGCTCTAAATGCAAAATTAATCTTTGGTTTGGAAAGCAGAGTATTCATAACTGCTCACTGGCATTCTAATTTCAGCAGGCTTCCAGCTGTTTCTGTTGTATTTAAAATTTGTTTTGGTTGAGTGGATGGGGGAGTGCCCATGACCTCGAAACTGTCTGCTGTGGAAAACAGTTGCTTTTGGTAGTGCAGTGCAATTTGAACCAAAGCATTATATATTCACTTTTTCCCGAGCTATGTAGTCTTGTATGTTGGTTGTAACTTCTGGCTGCGTAACTGAATCTGTGGGATTAGTTTATAAAAAGAAAACAAACTGTAATCAGGTTTTTAACAGAATTTCTCTTGGGATTCCAGCCTCAGCAGGAAATTGATCTGAACTCCTCACAAACAGTCACCTCGGAGAGACAAACTTTCTACTGTGTTCCAGTGCCTGGTGAATCAGCATGGGTGAAAGAAATATCTTTTTTGGCTGAGCTGGTGCTTTGTTATACAGTCAGTGGTCACCAACTAATTAATTAGATATAAGGAGATAAGTTTATTTGAAGTTTCCTTTTTTGTTTTTTTTTTTCTTAGAGAATCAGGAGAAGGTGGTAGGTGTAGAAAGAGAAAAAAGGAAAATTGGTGGTGTATAATATGCACAAAGAGGATGCAAATGGATTTAGGAGCATTTGCTTTGATTTAGTAGACATTTTTGCTTGGGAGAGTCTTGAAAATTTCTGTTAATTTCTGTTTGCAAATGTTTAGAAAAAGGAAACTTCGGTTGAGCCACTGACATTTTCTACAGTAGGACACTGTTACACAGTGAGAGTCTCCTATAAAACACCTGTAGCTGAGTATGTTAAGATTAGGATTTTGTTAAAAACAACCAAACTAAACCTTGGTGTGGTTGGGTTTTCCCTGCTCAGTCTGTGAGTTCCTTAACCCGCAGCTCCACGCGTACATCAGTGCCAGCCAAGCCCGAGTGAGCCCTTCAACGTCCTACACACCCAGCCGCCACAAGAGGAGCTATGAGGAGGATGAGGACATGGATCTGCATCCCTCCAAGCAGAAGGAGCAACATATGGGTAATAGTTGCTGTTGATGAATAGTTGTTCTGATATCTTTCCAGAATTTGTCAAAAACCCATCGCTAAAAATTGAAATATTTGCAGCTGTTTGAATTATTAGTGTTGTTGCAGCCTTTATGATTTGGGGGCTTTGTTGAAGTCAGTGGTTTGATTTGAAGGAGTGTGGGAGAGTGTTACATGTTAACACAGTGTTACATGTGTTGTATGACTTGCTGACAGTCTACAGAGATTTTTGATATAAACTGGATTTTATGCATATTATCACCTTTAAGAACTGGTTTTTTAAACGTGAAGTGCAGAAAAATATTACCTTTGTAGTCCTATGGACTCTAGAAAAAAAAATCATTCCCCTAGTTTAAACATTGCATTTTGAAAATCAGATTTCTGGCCGTGTTTGGGTTTCCAAGACACATAGATCTTTGCCAGTACTCTCTCTCACACTTAACTTGATAACCTAAAATAGGTATTTGTGGGACTTCTCATATTCAGAATATATTCTGTCAAATATCTTGCATTATTAAATATTTTTGTCTCAGATGTCTTGTTAAATTAGTTTCATTCTGTGTTGCTCAGTGAAGGAAGTTGTTCAGGTTTGCATTTCTGTTTAAAGACCCTGCAAATGCTGTGTTTTTCAGGCAGTGGAGGCGATATCCACGGGTGTGTAGAGCCAAAGAGATTAGAAACAGAAGCTTCTGCGGGTCATCATGTCATTTCTCCCAACTGCTCCCCTCCACTTGACCTAAATTTTCCCTTGCCGGGAGAGAAGGGACCTGCGTGTCTCGTAAAGGTAAGAGAAGGAGAGGAGATGAGCAGGGCTGTGCTCTCAGAGAGGCAGACGGAATCAGCCTTGCAGTGGTTTGTAGGCACAGAAATTGTTTCCCAAGTCCCGAATTTTGTTTCTAGAGATAATTACATTCTTTCTCTTCACTAACACAGTGTTACTCTTCTTGGGTGCTGCGTTCGAGTTGCTGAAATCCTTCAGCAGCCTTTATTAGAGCTTGCACCTTCTCACCACACTTAGTTTAAAAAAAAGATTCCAGTATTAGATGCTTGAGGATGTAGCTGGTATTGAGTCCTGGTATTTTGCTTTTAGGATGTCTCCTCTATTTGAAAAACAGCTGTGAAAAACCAAGCTGAAAAACCAATAAACTACACATTTGTGTATTGAATTTGAAGTAGTCCTTGATTTATTGCTGTGCTATATTACTATGAAACTTTAACACAAAATTTCTCTGCTGTTGCTGTGCTGTTCTCTCTTATTCAGCAAATCTTGATGAATTAGAGTAGAATACAATTGTTCACACCTGTGTGGCAAAGAATGCCAATAGAAAAAGTGTGCAATCATAGAAACTCCCTTTTCCAATGTAAGCTTGCTGACACCGAGGGCTGGGGGAGACCTCCTCACTCAGACTGTTCTCAGTCCACAGCTGAGTCTCCTGAGTTTCCTTTGTCTGTGTTTTTCTGCTGTCCTGCATCTGGCCCATCTGCCTCTGCATTTTATTTTCTGTTTGGGGCAGGTCTATGAGAGCTGGGAGAGCTTCAAAGTCAATGATGTGCTGGAGGTGTTTGGTGTTCTGTCTGTGGACCCAGTGCTGAGCATAGTGAACAGTGAAGAGAGGTAAGGCTGCCCTGAAATGCAGGTTTTTATTGCAGTGAGCAGGCTGCCCTTAATGCAGACAAGGAAATGTGTAAATACATGATAATTCTGCTTAAGAAGTGAATTTTGTTGCTTAAAAATAGCTCGATGAGGAAAGTGTTATATCCAGCATCCTGTAAACTGAAGCCCAATGTGCTCTGGTACATCCATATCCTTGGATACCCAGTGCATCTTTTTTTAGGTTGTTGTACAGTCTATAAAGCAGAAAATGCTTCTATAGCTAAATGTTTTGTGCTCTTTCATGCCTGCTAAACTTTCAGCAAGTGAGTGAATAGCAAACAAAGCTTTCAAAGATGTTTTAAAATTATAAAATGTCCTTTTGAACCAATTTCTAAGTCCGTGAAAGTTGTTACCAGAAATGTAAACATTTCTGAAGAATATTAGAAAAAAAGTTTGCATGTCTGCATAGAGAGCGATAGAGACCAAAATGAGTAAAAAATGGGTTGATTTTTCATTAATTATCTCATCATGTTGTACCACTGATAGAAACTTCCCATTTCACCTGCTGTTCTGCAATTCCTTGCCTGACAAAATACAAACTAACCCAAGACACAAGAAGTCAATTTTCAAAATAAAACTCTTGTCTTGACCAAAATCTAACATAAATACTGCTGCTGTCTTGAACCATTGCACTCTGAGTCATTTCTGTTGGTGAGTTTTTTTGTCTGTCTGGCGTGTACAATATCCAGAGTGCAATGTGAATCCTTTATAGTGCCAACTTCTTAAAAATTAACTCAGCCTGGTCAGCTGCTTTTTGTTATCATCTGGGTGACAGCTTATCCCAGACTGGCAGCTCAGTTGCTCTGTCACAGGTGCTTGTGGGTTTTTTCCTGTGTCACTCTATAACAAGAAGACAGAACGGTGGCATTTAGCAACATTTTGAATGCAAACAAAAGAAATCTCTTTTAATGGAAAGAGTGGATAGTGTGTGGGTGAACTGCTGAAGTGGCTTTGAAATTATAAAGCCTGACAGCTTTTAAAACCAGTACAAGAAAATGAAATTTGTGCTAAACTGTACTATCATTTGATAGAGTTGCTTTTGGGATTTTACTTTCTAAAAATGAAAATGAAAAATGAAAACCACCTGGAAGAAATTTTGTAAGACATCTTCAGGGAGGGCAAAGCTGGTGTATCTGAACTCTTAAATTAAGAGGTAATACCTCCAGGTTCCAGCAGAGGTACGTTAGGGTTTATTTATTCATAGATTTTTTGCTCAGTCAGTAATAGAGCTGTGATGTGACTGTCTAGAAGATCTTGTCAGGCTCCATGACCTGGTGGGATATGAAAATCCCACATGTGCACACAGAGACAAATGTAATAAATCATGACCTGATTTTTTTAAAAGCTACTGTTTAGACTTCATTCAGCACAGGCTGGACAGAACAGTGTGGAACATTTTACTTGAAGCTGCAGCCTATTAAATGGTGCAGCAAATAATAAATGTGGTTTGGTTTTGAGAGTTTGCTTTTATAGTTTTTTGTTCAGTTGGGCTTTATTTCTTCAGAAAAGTATGACTTGATTATTTTCTGGAAATAATAGAATCCAGATATTTTGGGTCAAGCCTGCTTTTGGTGGTTATACGTCATTATATAATTTTGATTCAGTACTTGTGGTGTTTATAAAGATCCTAAAGAAGGTCATTTGGATGTGGGAGGAGTCACCAGGAGCGGATGTTGTTTGTTCCCTCTGTTCTTGGCCTGGCTCCAGCTGCTCTGGGTCAGAGGGAGAGAAATTCCCGAGGAATGTTTCTGAGTCCAGCTGTGCTGTGCCCTCTCCCCAGGGACAGCTCAACCCTTGATCCTATGGAGTGCATGGACACGGCAGAGGAGCAGAGAGTGCACAGCCCTCCAGCCTCATTAGTGCCCAGGATCCATGTGATTTTGGCACAGAAGTTGCAACACATTAACCCCTTGCTGCCTGCCTGCCTTAACGAAGAGGAGAGTAAAACCTGTGAGTGTCTGAACTCGGGGCACTTCCATGAACAAAACTTTCCACATCTGAACAAACACTGCTTTGCTCACAGGCAAACGCCTCCACAGCAGGGTTTGAATTTAAATCTTGTTAAATGGAAGAACCATGCAGTGCTGCACGGGATGCAACTGTTTGTGTTTATGTCACGTTTACGTTTTTATTTGGCAGAAATAAATGTGATTTATATGGAACTTAGTTTTGCATTCTACGTGCCCATGGATTTTACCGAGTCGCTCAGCCATAAGATTTGATTTTGCAGGGCCAGGAGTTGTGAATTGCTGGAAAATTAGATTTCCAATTCAGTATGACAGTGGAAATAAGAAACATACTGATAATACAGAGAATCATAAAACTGTGCAGAGAATAAGGCGATTCTGCTTTTAAGCAACTGTGCTATTCCTTGTTTGACTGTTATTTTTTTTCATTGAATTCTAGCTTGCAGACCTCTGATAGTTATAACTTTCTTCCTTGAGTGCCTCCTATTGCTTGTTCTGAGCTATGTGTAAGAGGTTTTTTCTGCCTTTAATATAAAATGGATCAGCTATGGATTTTAGAAATTTGGCTCTAAACTTTGTAGCCTGCTGCAAATGCATTACACAATGTCTAATTTTTTTTTAAAAAGCATTTCCAAGGAAATGTTGAGTGATTCAGGTTATCCAAAGCCAGTTGGAAAAACTGAATGTTTATTTTTCCTAGACTGCTTTGGAATAAACATTTTTCTTCATCAAACTGTGACGGAAAGTCAGATTTATGTAGAGGGAGGAGGGTGAGAAACAGAACATTTTCTGACATTTGTCTTCTGCTCTTTTGCCAGTTGTTTCTAATTTCATGTCTGAGCTGTCACCAGTGAGAGCAGAGTTGCTGGGGTTCCTCACCCATGCCCTCCTGGGAGACAGTTTGGCTGCTGAATACCTGATACTGCATCTCATCTCTACAGTGTAAGTATTTAGATGTGTGCTGAGAATTTGTGTATTTATCATTTAAAAGAAATATCTTTTGTTGGGGTTCTTCACCAGTCTGCAAATAAATGGCAGAAATAGCTTAAATAGTACTTATTTCAGTAGTACTTTTGTCTAGCTGGTAGAGTCGTCCTGTCACAATACACACAAAGGCAGATTTCATTGTCTGAAATAACAGTAAATATTGATAAAAGAGCAGCTTCATGGCAGTGTATCTTTCCAATGCTGCTCTGAGAGCTGACAAAATCTCCAAGATGCTTTTTAAACAGAGGTATGAAAACATCTTTTCTGCCTCTGGCTTTTTCTAATGAGTAGGACATGCCACTGACTTCCCAAAGACAGCATTTCCTCACTGCAGGAATTATTGCTTAGGTACTGACAGGTACATTCTGGGAATTTGATTAAGTGTAAACATGTTTAAGGGTAAGTTCAAGTGACCTGTTTAGCATGGGATAGAAATTGACTCTTATGTTGATTTAAACTGTCTCTGAGTGAAAGAGCAGCATCCTCATTAAAATCTCAAGTGTGAAGCTTCAGTGTAGCTGTCAGCCCCAAATTTAATGTTAGGCATTTTAGTCTTCAAAATCAAAATGAGTTGTGTTTTCATTCTTTTTAGTGGGATTGTGAGTGTTCCAACACTTAGACTAGAATGTATTTTCTCTCTTAGCTGGCTGGTATCACAAAAAGGTTGAGAGTTGGCCAGAATGGGGAGAAGATACACAGTGAGAAGAGGGAGAGGAAAGCTGAGGGCAGGTAAAGGAGATGAACAAGTGTGATAAGCAGGGAAATTGAGATTGGGCACGAGGAAGGAAAAGAATGGAGTGTGTTCACTGAGTAACAACAGAACACAAGGAGAACAGAATGTCTGGAAGGCCATTGCAGGAGGCCAAGCACTGTAAATTACTGCCTTTGTGTGGTGCTGTGAAGCCTTGAGGAGCAGCTTCAGCCTGGCTCAGCTCCTTGGGCGCTGCAGAGGGAAGGAAGAGGAGTTGGCTGATTTTGGTGTGTTAGTTCTGAAATCCTGCTGGCTGTCAGAGACACCACACAGTGCTCGAGCTGAATGCTACCTGTATTCAGTGTTAGCCAGCTGTTTGCCTAACCTGTGCCATTTTTGGTGCAGTTATGCCAGACGGGACGTGCTTCCTCTGGGAAAATTCGCCGTCAACCTGAGCGGGTGTCCCCGGAACAGCGCCTTCACGGAGCACCTGTACCGCCTCATCCAGCAGCTGGTGCCAGCAGTAAGCATTGCCCCGGGCAGGGCTCTGGGGGGACGTGTTCTCACTGATTCCACCAGGCAAACACTGCTTTAGGTCAAGACAGGTTGATTAAATGCTCTCCTGCTACCCATTTAGAGAGCACATAACAACAGAGATGTGACTGGCCTGTGTGTCCAAGTCTCTGTACCTCATCATCTGGGATGAATATGGGATGAAATCCTCTCTTCAGAGGTGTTGAACTGACATCTGCTGCATGCTTTATTTGGTCTTTCTGGACTGGTGTGTTTAGACATTTGGGTCATTAAATTATGATGTCATTATGGTTTATTCCCAAGTTTGTGGGTACTGCTCTGCAGAAAATTCATGGTAATTCAATTTGGGGTCACACTAACAGTATTGCTGCAATAAATCATTTATTATTGAGCTCATCCTAGATGTGCAGGACAGGTGACAGGAATTCCTAACAGCAATATTTTCCTTTGCGAAATTTTTACTCTAAATATACGGCATTTGGATATTTGGGATAAAATGTTGCAGTGCCAAGTTTTGTTTTACTTCTTACTGTGCAGGCTTCCAGCCCAGCTCTAGCTGAAGGGAGCAGCATTCCCCAGGGAAGCTGGAGGACACGAAAGGTGCTGATGGTTTGTTGCCTGATGGTTTGTTGCCTGATGGTTTGTTGTCTCGTTGCAGTCCTACCACCTCCGCATGAGCATTGAGAGCATGAACCACTCGCGCTTCATCCCTCACAAGGACTACACGGCCAATCGCCTGGTCAGTGGGCTGCTGCAGCTGGCCAGCAACACATCCCTGGTCATAGATGAGACCCAGCTCGAGCAAGGACAGCTGGACACAGCAGGTACACAGCTTTTGGTGCTTAAAATCTCATTTGGGAGATGAAAAGCTGTTATGTTTTAAGACAGTGATGATAATTGTGTCCCGGTGACAAGGGTCTGTTGCAAAACTGTTTGTGGTTTCTACATCCTATTTCATTGCTTTGAAGCAGCTTCCTGCAGCTTTCTCAGCCAACTTAAGACAAATTGGGAGAGTTTTTTATTACCAAAATAACTCTGATTCATTAGAGTGGCCTTTCAGTTTCCTGTGATAGTGCATGAAGTGGGCAAAGCATATGCTGATGCCTTATGCTCTACATTTCTACTGTGTATCTGGAAAGCACCCTGAGAACACAGCTAAAAACTGGAGAAGAAAGATTGCTATTACTGTGTTAGAAAGAGTGGGGATTCTGCCTTACAAGCTGATGTAGTACTGTGTAGCATGCTTTCAGCAGAGCTTTAGAAATTAATTTAATTACAACTCACATAAAAGAAATGAGTTGCACACTAAAAGCTCAGTAACTGGAGAATGCACAGTACAGGTGTCTGTGGTGACTCCTGTGCAGGGCCAGGAGTTGGAGACCAATGATCCTTGTGGGTCCCTTCCAACTCAGGAGATTCTGTGAAAGAACAACAGGAAATCACTGCAAGTAACTTAATTTTAAAATAAAAATGCTGTCTTGAGAAAGCTGCTTCAGTTTTTTTTTTAATTACTGCTCTTAGAAGTTGCTAATTGAAATTATTCAATTGCTTTTGAGTTTTCAGTAATTTTTTTATTACTCAGCTTTAGTAAAGCTACAAAATTTTACTAAAGAAAATGGTAAAACTAGTAACAAGCTTTGCATTGTCTGTTTCCAAAAAAAATAGTCAAAATATGATAAAGTCACATTTAGAGAGAACTCTTGCTGTGCTGATTTATAGGTTTTCTAAAATGTTTGTCTGTAATGTCTAAAAAAACCTCAGCATTTAGTGAAAAATAATATTTTAGGTATTAAAAGTTGCAGATAAAAAAGGCTTGTTAATTTGATTTCATTTTTGTTGGCGTGATATTGTTTTTTACTGAATTTAGAGTAAAGAAGTAAAAATTTTTAATTTCTTACAGCAACATTGGGAACAAAATTTAATCCTAGAGAAGAGTGGCTTCAGATGTAGTAGTTGGTTTGGAACTCTTGGAAGCTACAGCCTAGAAATTTCAAATGGAAAAATGTCCCAGAAGTCAACCCTAATATTAAATTTGCCTTTATTTACAATATACTAAATTATTACTAATTATTTAAAGGCAAAACCATAACGGTAGTTTTGTCATTTGATGCAGTAACTGCTGAAGAGAAATTCAATTTGTCAGGTACATGTTGGTATTTCAAAGAGAGAATCCCAAGGGTCAACCAGTTAATTTGTCAATTTTGGCATTTTATATTTTTAATAACTTAATTCCAGGTAAGGCAAGTGAGTACTATAAAAAAATTTGGCAAAATTACATTGATAGTTTTTTTTCTGCTTTTGAGGAGAGATTTCTTTTTTGGTTTTTCTCTGTGAATAGATATTTGGCTTTGTAGGGCCAATGAAAACATGAGCTATAAACACATGTACTAATGTACGAAGCCAAAGTTTAGGCCTGACATCAGGAATTCTTAATTTTGATTCCCATTAAGAAGTGGTTGTCTCTGTCTGGAAGACACCTCAGACACAAGAAGGAATCCTTCTGCTGGCTGCTCCTTAAAGACACATGGGAGACAAAAATCAGGGCTGGCTTTTGCTTAGGTCCAGTGGTCAGGGAATTTGTTCTTGCCCTTGCAGGTGTCCATAATGTGACAGCACTGGGTAACCTGATCACTTGGCAGAAGGTGGATTATGACTTCAGTTACCACCGGATGGAATTCCCATGCAACATTAATGTTCTGATCACTTCCGAGGGCCGCTCGCTCCTGCCGGTATGGGAAGGGTTCCTGGCTCTGCTGGGAACTGCAGCTGGCAGCTGCTGCTCAGAGCAGGCCCTGCCAGGGACAAGTGGGGACAGGAAACGTGTCTTGTGACCAGGGCGGGTGTGACACTGGCAGAAGCTGCTGCCTTCTCCCTCGTGGCTGCAGCCAGGCCAGAAACCTGTTCATGGCAAAACACAGAGATGGAGCTTCCCTTCTCCTTTCTGAACAGGGAGGGTGAGGTGGTGAAGGACCTGGGGATGGGTAAAGCCGCGGCCATGTGCCACTCTCAAAGCCTCCCTCTGGCATGGTGGGTTCTGAGGTGATGGGCACAGATGTGGCATTGCCCCTGGAGCAGACTGAGCTTGCAAACATCTGCTCTCTGACATTCCAGCCTTGTCCGCTGAGCCTTTGCTCTTCTGCTTGAATCAGGAGCTGTTCAAAATGGGAGCTGTGGACTGTTTAAAGAATTGTCTTACCTTAATTCTGGGAAATAGTGACTCCTGCTGGTTCTGAGAGTAGATTAGTCTTGGAATAGAAAACAGTGGGACGTGGAAAGAGATGAAATGTAATTTTCTCTTTCAGTCAGATTGCCAAGTCCACTTACAGCCACAGATTATTCCCCCAAACATGGAAGAGTACATGAGCAGCCTCCTCACTGCAGTGCTGCCCTCCGTGCTGAACAAATTCCGAATTTACCTGAGTTTATTGAGGCTGCTGGACTACAGCATATCTGATGAGGTGACCAAGGTATGGACACTTCACTGATACCTTTTCAACTGTGGTTTTGGATAGAAAGCACCTTAGTAGACATTACTGTACTTTCCCTGTCAGTGATTCTCCTTTAAGTTTTACAAAAACCATCCAGAAGTGTTTCTACATCCTGAATCATTTACAATGATTTGTAAAGTGTATCCTGAAATTAGTACAAATAAGAAACTGTGTGTTTCTAACACTCACTTTGAAAGCTTAGTTCTTTGCAAAGATGAGAAGTAACCTGGTTTTGCTCAGGCTCACTTCTGTACAGTAGTGAGTTGAAATGTTCTCCTGTAATCTAAAGGTGTAGTTACAGTGTTCAGCTCCTCAAAAGCCCGTCTTGGAGTGGAGATTCTGTCTTGCTCCATAATCCCACGCTGTGTTTTCACAGGCAGTAGAAGAAGACTTTGTGGAAATGCGCAAGAACGACCCCGAGAGCGTCACGGCCGATGACCTGCACAAGATGCTGCTCGTGGCCAGGTGGGTGTGGTGCCCTTGCCACCACTCAAGGCTTCCCAGCAAGCTGCAAATAAGGCCAGCACTTGGTCTGCAGCTGAATTGAGTTGTGCCAGACTAGCCAGATAGGCAGAGGAGATTCTATGTTCCTCTTAGTCAGGCAAAGTATTCCCTCCCTACCTTCATCCCATGCTTTCTGATTCCCAGGATACTGAAAGCCAGCCGGTTTTGAGCTGTCCTGGTGTATCAGCAGCTGCAGGAGCTGTTCCTGACTGGCTCTTTGTGCTCCCCCAGGTTCCTGTCGCTCAGCGCGGGGCAGACGACGCTGTCGAGGGAGAGGTGGCTGAGAGCAAAACAACTCGAGGCCCTGAGGAAGGCCAGGCTGCAGCAGCAGCAGTGTGTCAATGGCAATGAACTTTAACACCTGGATGGCACCCTGAAGATTTCTCTAATCCTAGGTGGAACCCATACTACGATTGGGATATTGTTTATACCAGTTTTTGTAGATAATTTATACCAAAAAAGTTATGGATATTTACCCTTGCAGTCTGAACACACTTAACTCTGTTCAGCCACCTAAACATATTTTATGGAATTTTTTTGGACCCCGTTTTGTAATTGAAAATTGGTAACATTGAGCAAATTGTTTGATATTAAACTTTAATACTGAGGTTGTGTAAACTTATTTCCTTTAATAAGAAGAAAATTTAAGCCAGAGCCCTTCATACACAGCAGTGGTAGGCTCTGCTCTGGAATACATTTGTGCTCTAATTCCTGCATGGCTGAATTGTGAGGATCAGAGCTCTCAGCTGGCCAGCAGCTGCAGCTGGAGGAGGTGCTGATTTCGTTCTCTGAGCTGTTCTGTGAGCTGAGGCACATCCCACTCAGAGCAGCAGCAGCATCACTGTCATCAGTGTGGTATCAAGCAGTGATTTGATCTTACCCATGACCAGCTCAGGTATGAAATATAATTTCTTTGTGCTTAGAGCAGACCATGACTTGTCAAATTTCGCCAATGAGCTTTATTCTGGTACAGCTTCTTAAAACACTCCACATTGACTGGACAACGGGTGATATGCATGTGCTCCTACAAAACATATCTTTAACTTTCTACCTTAGCAGGACTGCAGTGCTTAAATGGTTTGAATAACATCATTGAAGCACTAAGAATGGTCTCTCCAGCCCTGATTCCTGCTGGACAGTTTGAGCTGGTCCTCAGAGGATGTGCTGCCCCTACTGGGACTTGCAGAACTCATTTATTAAGGATGGTTTAAAGAGTGAAACGTTGGGAGTAATCCAGGGAGGCTGCTGTGTGGAGAGACAGCCTGCAGGAGCCTGTGATGGAGCCACTTGTACATCTTGCTTTAATTAATCCTGTTCTGAACAAGATAAAAGGCTCCTGCCAAATTTTCATTAAGCTCAGACCCCCTTTACTTAGTCCTTTCTCCCAAATGAAATCAGAGGGAGAGGAACCCCCTTTTTTACTGCATTTTCCTGTTCTAACCACGAGGGGTTTTGCTGGACAGCCAAGCTGGATATTTTGCCTCTTCACAGTAATAATGAGTACTTATTGTGAGAAACATTTTTTGTGTATCCTAAACTTGAGCCAAGCTTGATGCCTTTTCAAATCACTTCTTTCTTTTTTTTTTTTTTTGAACACTAAAAATGAATATTCATGGTTTCATCTGACTTGTGCTGCGTTACTGTGAAGTGAAGCAACTGAACAAATAGAGGAAGGAAATGAAGTCTCTCTTCAAAAGGCAGCTGGGCTGGAATGCAGAGTTGGGTTCTAAGATTGTCTCAGAGGATGGTTTTGTGCACACTGCCATCTCCAACATTTCACAGCCAGGGATGGCTGGGACAGTTCCCATCTGGAAGGTGACTGAGCTGGAGAGGGACAGGGAGAGGACAAGGGGTGATAACTTCAAACTAACAGAGGGTAGATTTAGATTAAATATGAAGAAATTCTTCCCTGTGAGCGTGGTGAGGCCCTGGCACAGGTTGCCCAGAGAAGCTTTTTAGAGCAGCACCATTTTAAAAGGATGAAGAACTGAAGTCATGGCTGTGGCCCTTGACTGCCAGGGGATCGTGTCTGTAACTTCAAACCAAACCCCCAGAGCCCTGCATCCCTTAACATCACATACCAAACCCATCTTTTGATTCCACTTTTTTTATTAAAATATCTCATGTATATTGCTCACATTAAAATACAGCAGTAGTTTAATTTTAAATATAGCCACAAGTATAGACACTCAAAAAAAAAAAAAAAACCCAAACCCACATCACTTTAATAAAATAAATAAACCAAATTTGTTTATCAAAGTTTCAGACCATCAGGGTGATAAATGATTTCAGACACAGCACAAGTCCTAAGACACAGAGCTACCCTACCCCAGGACACGACATTGTGGGGACACCACGTGCAGCCTATCTACAGTACAGGGACGAGGACAGAGGCACTGGGTCTGTCAGGGTGGTTATAGTCACAAACCACAGCACAGGAAGGTCCTGCTTCACAGCAGCTTTGGGACAATGTCCTAGACTAGCATGGCATGGCAAGGCATTCCTGGGAAAGAGATATTGAATAGATGGAATCCTTTGACACACACACACAGAAGGGGATTTTTTATCCAGTTCCCAGCATGAGCGGATGCTGTACCCTGCGAGTTGCAAAGCTGGAGTTGGTCATGAATTTGGTCTCGAGTAGATGCTGACAGCTGTGCTCTAATGCAACACTGATCTTACAAAGCAGTGCACTGGCCTTCTGCTCTAGATGGTAGTTGGGATTTTGCATCTGGGCAGTCAGGATACATTTTTAAAGAGAATCCTGACACAGTGCCTGAGGGGCAGGTATCTGGCTCGTCTTGCTTTACGTAGAGACAAAAAATCAGAGCAAATTGGCAGAGTTTGGAATTTTTAAAAAAAAGGAATTGCTTTAACATGGGCAAGACAATTCAAAGACATTTGCTTTGTTTCCCCTCACCTCAAAACAAGCGAGGGAAAAAAACCAATCGACAGAAGAAATTTGCACTGCAGGATTGTGGATATTTCAGATTGGGTCTTTAAGCTTTATCTATAATGAAAGTGTCCCAGGATGTCTGGAAAGAAAAGGATAGCAAAGAAATCTTGCTTTCTGGTTAACAGACTTAAATTCAACAAAAACACATCGGTTCCCATTGTAGAGGCACAATTCATAGAGAGCTGCATCTAGAACTTCAATGAAAACAAGTAAAAATACTAGTCCAAAAATAAATAAAATGTAATTTACCGGTACTTTATTTTGCTGGTGTAGTGCAAGGTAAGTAAGGTCAGAGAAGTGCAGTATCACCTTTTGAGTATAAATACTTTCTACATAATTCAGAAGAGCTACAAAATTAGTCTCAAAAAAATAACTGTGCAACACATCTAAGATAGACAGCATGCTTATTGAATCCCAGTGTCTAAGCTACCTGTTTAAATATGGTTTATACAGGTTCTGTCTCACCTGCCTGAGGGAATTCTGAAGCTTGATCAGAACCAAATTCATTTGCATCTCTCACTGCCTGTAAACAAGTTACCTGTTATCAATCCCAGTATCCAGTAGCAGTTCATGCCACAACAGTCCTGATGTCATTGCGTTACTTTATTAGAAGCCACAGCTAGAAGAACAACTTCCCAAATTAGCAACTAGATCTGAATTATTCGTGTCTGGCATTGCGTAAACATTTCTCTCAGTTCTTTTTGTTTGATTTCATTTAAAGCTTCTGGTTCCGCAGGGCTCTTCTGGACCTTTGCCACAGCAAAATTAATCCCTTGAGTCAATCCTGCCTGGGTGATGTTGGCAACCTGGACCATGGAGCTGCGGATTTTAGCGAAGGGAGACACGGCCCTGCTGCCGCTGCCGTCGGCGGGGGAAGGAGTCGTGTGGAGTCCTGGCTCGTGGTTCCCAGACACAGATCCCGGGCTTCTGTGGGATTTACTGAAGTCAGGCCCACCGACAGCCAAGAGCTGAGGATTTGGCTCAGAAGACCGAACATCCAGCTTGGATGGCCTGGAAGGAATGTCTGCAACAGCTTCAGCCTTAGGTTCTGCCTTCTTGGCTGCGTTCCTGCTGGATTGGGTCAGGGTGTGATGGGGCTCCTGAGAACCAGCCTCAGGCTCCAACACATCGGACCCCTTGCTCTGGGCGTCCTGCACGAACCTCTGGCAGTACACATCCACGGGCTTAGCGAACTCCAGCTCTGCGTTGTCAGCAGAAGGCATGGCAATGTCCTCGCAGTCGGAGCGGCCGGCCGGGCGGTCCTGGCCCTCGGCCGGAACGGGAATGCTGATGCTCATGTCCGTGCTGCTGACGGACTGCGAGCGGCTGCCCAGCCGCGGGGCCGAGGCGATGATGCCGCAGCTGGGCAGCACGTAGTCCGTGGGGCCGATGTTCTCCAGGGAATCCGGCAGCTGGGTGTCCTCGTCCGATTTGGAATTAGTGAGGAAGTCATCGGAGTGGAACGAGTCATTGTCTGAGCCTTCCGTGTCAGATTCGCTGGGGGCTTTAGCATCTACCCCTGGATTATCCAGAGTTTCGAGGCTGCTGTCCGATTTCCAAAGATTCACTTTCAAATTTGGCTTTAAAAAATTGACTTTCATTTCAGGTTTGGCAAAGTTGCCCAGCTTCCGAAGGTTGCTGATGTTTACGTTGGATTTGGTTTGCTTCACCTTTTGATTGAGAGAGGAGAACTTGCTCAGTAAATAATTCTTGCCTTGGGCCAGGGACCCTCTGTTCTGAGACCGAATACCAATGATGTCTTCGTGAGGTTTGCTGCTCCTCCTGGAAGAGGAAAAAAAGATCTTTAATGCACAATCAAAGCAGTCCTTTTTTATAAGCACCAAGTATTCGCTGTCTTCCAGTGTATTTCCATAACAGAGATGGACATTTGAGTTCCTCAGTTACCCTTTCCTTACATAAATAATAAATTTAATCCTTTTTTTACATAATAGTATTGTTCCCATATAAGCTAATCAAGCTCAAACCAACAAAACCAAAGGAGGGCTGATACAGAACAGCAGCCAAACAAGGGGAACAGGCAGCTTCTGCAGGCACTTCAGTTTTTGATGAAAAAGGATTTGAATTCTCCATTTTTGCAACCCTGACTTTGTGTATGCTGTACTCAGCAGCCAGATTTAGCAAATATTCAGTCTGCAATACCTGTAGAAAAGAACAAGGTATTTTTGCTACACCTCCTACTCAGCTGGGAGAAGAAGCTGAGTTGAGAGCGAAAGTGGGATACAGAAGGTTCGCATCATTTAGGTACTCACCTCTCCAGCCTCTTCTCAATAATGGGCACATCCATCCCCATCGCTTGCTTTGTGATTCTCAGCATTTCTGCAATGCACTGGAGGGTGTCTGAAATCCAAGCAGCAGCCTGTCAGACCCTTAAAAAAACCCTTAAAAGCCCATATTCCACAATCTACAAAGAAACAGGTCTAATTTTAACATAATTTTGTTTGATTTTATCGGGGTTTTTTTTCTTTCACCTCACAGAACAGTTGTGCCCTACAAGTTGCAATCCTGATTTAAAGCTTGCAAAACAAGCCTAGAGAATAAACTCTCCTTCAGCCCTAAACACTCAGCATTAAGTGAATCACTGCCACGCTGCTTCATTTGGGGAAGGAAGAGAAGCAATTTTATTTATTCTAATCCTTGTTGACAAAACTCAGTGCTCCAGGTATGAAGTGATGTTTTTTCCCTTACTAGTGTTCATTTAATCTAGTTAAACAACAAGCAAGAACATTTCACTAAAGAAATCAATTTCTTTACCTCTTTAGGAGCTAATTTTAACTTCATTTTCTAAGTTTTTGGAGCAGTAAAGAGCTGGATGGGGAAATTACTCCAGTTCTAGAAAGATGTGTTGCTTCAAAGCTGTATCTGAAACTTATTTTTCTTTCTATTAAAACAGTAACATCTGAGTAGGTTTTTTTAAATTGTTTCCCCACCTCACACAACTGGATTTTATTCGAATGACTTCTGAAGAAGGATAAATTTTAACAGCAGTGGAATTAGTGTTTCTTAGAGAAACACTGATACACTGAATATACTTTCATGTCTAAAACTTTTACATAGGATACAAACCTTTTCCATCTTCTTCTGGGCTGCGAACCACAGCCCTGAGAGTGTGAAAATATCCACTCATTTCTTTGTATTTGTAATGCAGCCTCATGCAAGAGAACTTGGGTTTGCCAAAGAGAGTAGGCTCAGGCCCTGAGAGAGAAACCAGATCAGAAATCTTTAGAAATCTTTAACCAAACACTGAAAGAGATACTGCAGAGTCTGTACCTAAAGGCAGGTAAATGCTGACAGGTTTTTTCAGCCTAAAAGTCTTCATGTTTTCATTAGAGCAGGACAGGCTCATTTTTAAATGAAAGATTTTCACATTAACTAAACAATCAGTAACTCACAAAAAGCAATTAGACTCCCTGTATGTCTGTTACAATCCAGCCTGATTGTTTATTACAGATCACCCTTGCACACAGAAGGAAAAGAAAAAGTTTTACACTTTTTACATCCCGTGGGTTTTTTAGGGAATGCTCCTGCAAGGATTAAAGGGAAAGCTAATATATTTTTATCAAGAGGATGTAATTTAAGTTTCAAGATTTAGATCAGGTACTTTGACTCTTCAGTGCATTCTACAGCATTTCAGGAGGTGCAGATGTAGATGTTTCACTCTGTTCTGTACCTTGGGATACAAATCTCCACAAGGCACAAGGGAGGGAGACCTCTCCCCTGAACTCCCAGAAATTGCACAGACACAGTGAAAGTTACAGTCAGGAGATGGTGAAATCACTGTGTATTGTGTAATGGAGGATTAAACTCCATCAGGGGGCCACACACTCTCTTCTCTCCAAATGGATCACCTTTTTCATGATCCAAAGACACCCCCACCTTTAACGCTTCCAGCAGAAAATGCTGGAATTTGCCTGCAGACGTTACATTCTACAGCAAATAAGTTAAATCAGCATAACAAGGTGCTTTTTTGTAATAGCATGTTTGTTACCAGTCCTGGAGAAAGAAGTTTTACAAAGCTCTGAAACAGATCTAAAGTGCAATTCCAAGCCAGCTGCTGCGTTTGGATCAAAGGAAGAGAGCGCTGAATGCACAAACCCGTGACTCGTTGCAGAAGTTGATCAAATTGTTCCTGCCATTTGATAAATAACGAAATCTCTTTGGATGACTCCGTGGTTCTTTCAGGAGTTTGAAAGAGGGAAAACTTTAGAATCCTTCCAGTGATCAAAGCTCCCATTTGCAGCAGTAGGAAGAGCCTGGCATCTGTTACCAGCCAGAAGGGCCATTTCTAGGTGGGCTGCCCGGGGTATGTGCCACACTTCAAGGACTTCTGCTTCAATACATTCGTAGGATGCTTTGATAAGTGCTCAAGCCATTGTTAAGAGCATTCCAAAAAAGACACAGAGTGACTGTTTTCTTACCTATTTCTATTTTTTCCAGAGCTTCAAGACTTAACCTTTGGTACTGATTCACTTTGTCGATTTCATCATCGTAACTAGAAAAAAGAAACAGAATTTAGCTCTTCCTGCTAACCTAAAGCAAAGCTCCTAAAATAAACTACACACAGTAAGGGAAAGTGGTAACTTACTAGGCCACATAGTAGGCAGAATTTGAAAGTAAAAGCAGCACATCCACATCCCTGTGAGTGGCATCGATGAGACTGAGGGGAAGAAAAATAAATACAGGGTAGAAGGTTTTATTTGCAGAGCTGTAACCCATGCCCAGTGTGTTCTGGGGCCACTCTTTTACAGCTGAACACGAGTTACAAGAAGTTTCAATCACGGTGTGTTATCAAATGGATCCATGTAAGCAACACTCCCTCTCAAACCTGAAGTTACCTAACAGCTCAAATACGTCAGCAGAAGGTCCAAAAATAAATAGAAAGCCCACAAGCTATTAAAAATGCTACCAGAGAAATGGAAAAATACCTCAGACTCAGTGAGGGAGATGAGTCTGTGCCCTGAATAGCTGTCATAACAACCTGCTCTGCTATTTTTAGATGCTGAAGTTCAACCTGCAGGAGATCTAACCACTATTTTTCTTTTACAAGCTACTGAACTCTGAACTTGATAAGGAGTAAAGTTCAGAGTTTACGGCCATGACTTTCCATGAACAGAAATCCAGACTGATCCATGCTGACTCATTCCCCAAGGACTCAATCTGATCAGTCAAGTTACACGTTCCCTATAAAGCACTAAGGAACAACAGCTCCTCAAGCACTCCCTTCTAACCCCCCTTAGTTCTACAAGTTCTCCTCATGGTACCTGCCACGTTTTGGCAATATTAACCAAATGCATCCATTTCCAGATGATGTCTCAAAGGTAATTCCAGTGTGCACCATTTTTATGGCACTTTGGGAAAAGCACGTGTTCAGAGGACCTTTTCTTTTATAATTTTAAGTATTCAAACCCTTCAAGCATTCTTGTCCTTCTACACAACTCTCCACTTGTTTCCTGTTCACACACCAGCTATCAAAACCTTTTAACATCAGGAGCAATTAACAGAGGTGCCAGAGCAGCAGCTGATCAATTTTAACTTTGCTCAACAAACCTTGGGTCACAGTCAATGAGTGCCCAACCTCCGTGGAATTTTTCATCATCTGGCAAGAGCAGTTTCATGTAGCTCTGCAGCAGCTGGCTGATCAGTTCCTGGTGACTCCTCAGGTTCTCCTTGTGCAGGGCTTCGTGCTCCTTCTCTTTTGTAAATATGGAGTACAGGTCCTCTGTCACAGGGATACCCTGCATCAAATCTAAAATAAAAAAAACCAAAACAAAATACCGAACAAGAAAAAAACAGTTAGAAGTGATACATGGCAACAGTTTTGAAAATTCCTTCCACATGCTGCATTTCAATGATGCTCTTGGTAGTCTTTCTGAACAGAATGTTGCCTGAAACTGAAAGCTCAGTAGGTATAACCCTATTTTCAGTGAAAAACAAGAGTTCCTTGTCATTTTAAGAGACACTTGCTACATAAATTTAACTTTGTCTTAAAAAAAAAGAGATGCTACAAGACATTTAATGCTGTAATGAAGTTGGGGTGAAGTTTCCAATGAGTCACACTGCATGCCATCACTCTGAATTGAGTGTTGCTTAAATTCCAGAGTGAGTGAGACTCTTCCTTACAGTGTCCAGCACAGACATGACCACTGTACACACTCAAGGTGCTTTTAAGCAACAGGAAAAAAAAAAAATCAGTCAGAAAGATAAAACCAATTTGATTTAATAATCTTTTCTAGCTCAGCTTGGCTGAAGTTGTGCTCTTACCTATGACTGCTTGCCTGTAAGCATCCCTGAACCGATTCAGGTAGTATCTGTTTGCAGAGTTCACTCCGTCCTTCATCACCCCTGCCAGCTTCCTTTCACCAGTCCTTGTGAAGTCACCCTGTCACACACAACATGCAAACCATGCAAACGTGAAACCTCGCAGCAGCAGGCTCAGCTCAAAGGATCTGGCACTCTGAAACTCACAACTGAAGAGATGGCAACTCAGGAATTATCTTCAAGTAACCATTTCATACAGAAGTTGAAAACACTGATTTTTTCAAAGAGCATCTTCTGGCACTGACTGCAGAGAATCCTATGTTTTTGACTGACTTACCATTTCAGAAGAAAATTCCAATAGAAAACAAATCTGGACACATAAGGCAGCTAACACTGAAGCAGGACTTTCAAGACATCAATCACTGTGATGCTTCAATACCTCCAAAAAAAAATCCCTTTATTTTTTGGCCTTTAATGTAAAAGGAACACTACTGGAACAATAGAAAAGACTGAAGCTTACTGAAAAAAGGTTTTCATCTTCTCTGCCTTTGCTACCAAAACAAGACAAGCATAACGTACTGAGGGAAAGCAGCACATATCCTCACAACCTCAGAAACAAAAGAAAGTTTCTAGGCCATGGAAGGCTTAGAATTTGAATAAAAAGCTGTTTTGGTAGCTACACTTCATTAGAGGATTCTATTTTCAGAGACACTCTGAACACTGGCACAGAGCAATTCTAAAAGCCACATCAACTCCCCTGAAGAATGTTTCAAGTGTGTTTCACTTTCAAATTAAAAGAAATAACGCAATTAAAATTAATTTAATCCATGAACCTCAACAGTGAGTAGGGAAACCTTCCAGCAGAAGGCCTGAAAATTTAGATCTACAAATTGAGGCCAGCGCTTCAGATTTAAAGTTTAATATACTTAATGAAAACAAGCATGTCAGGCTGGTTTTTATATTTTTTTTAATATTAGTACAATCAACTAATCAAAGATCAGTAGAGATATTTAAAGAGAGATTTAAGTGTTGAGTGTTTCCACCATAATGAATTTTGTTATGCCAGATGCAAATACTACTACAATTTGTTCCACCAGTTACACACAGCAAATACTCAAATTCTATGACTTTTCAGAGCAGTAGAAGTACAGAGCAAGGAGTTTCATGCTTAATCTTGGTAGACAGAGTGCATTACAGCTAATTAAGGAAAGTCTTTAGAAAATGTAATTAATTAATATCACCCTACTACCTACATAGTCCTATTTCCAGAACTTTAGAGTATTATTTTTTAAGTATTGTAACTGCTTAGAAGTACTATAACCATGCTAGAAATTTAGATGGATGTAGTAATTAATACATATCTCAAACTCTTATCTCAGCTCTGCTTTGTACCCAGACACGAAGGGAGCAGAATGCAGGCAAAGTGCAGGGAGCACTCAGCTCTTCCCCGATTCACACCAAGCGCGACACAAAACATCCTCCCGTTGCAAAGCCTCATCCCTCCAGAACAAAACCACCCAGACTATCTGGTGAACTTTTAAATATCCCAGGGGTTTCCACTGCACACGAGCCCTGCAACACAAGACACTGCTGAGGGCAGGTGAGGCTCTCTCCCTTACCTTCAAGGCTGCCGTGCCCGCGTACTGCCGGCTTATGGCATCGCCGTTGTTGGCCCACATGATCTGGTAGATCCTGTTGCATTTCACTGGCAAAGGCTGCTCTGGTGGCATCACACCCAGTTTTTTGAGCTGGAATTTGACATGTGTATCAATTCAATGCCCAAAGTAAAAGTCATTCTCGATATCAAGAGCTTGGTAAAGAAAATGGAAGTGCTTGCCAAGCGTTTACTTGTTAGGTTTTGTATGATCAGGGAAAGGAAGCCATTGTGCTAATTTGTCAGATTAAATTAATGAGGTGGTGATTTATTGCTAAATATCATATCACTGGAGGCAGCAGTAACATTAATTATGGATGTTAAGTCAATCATCAAAAAAATTAGCTGAAGGAAAACAAGTTACTGTAGATTCTCAAGATGCGGGAAATTTTTAAATAGAGAATCCTCAAAAAAAAGACATCACAGAACTTTCAAATAAACAAGTTAATCTGTCTTCTATTGCAAAAGCATTTGTGACCTCAAGGGCTTGAAAACAAAGGAAAGTAACTTCTTCTGTTGGTTTATTATTAGTGCTTGCACATTTGGACAGTTACTGTTTGACACTGATACTAAAGTAAGATATCTCCCTCTTAGAACAAGCAGTCCTTCAGTTTTCCCCAGATAAGCCTGGGGTACAATACCAACGTCGGGCTTTGCACACACCCTGAGTGGGTAGAGCAGCACACTCATAACTGCAATGCAGTCACTAAATGATGGGGATAACTTGGAATAAATCACGGGCAAACTTCGATTTACAACTGAAACCAAATGTTCAAGCACTCTTTGCAAGTTGGATGAAAATTAACACAAAGCTGCTCATTAACTCTGAAAGCCCTATCGAGTTTCCAGACTGAGAGAGAGCAGGTCCTGTGGTTCCAAGGAAGAGAAGTGTCAGGTACATGTGACTCTCAGTCCTTCACTCCATGCCACTGACCCTGCAATGCTCAGGGCATTTCTCAGCCATGAATTGCCTCCCAAGGACTACAGCTATGAGAATGATGCAGCACATCACAAGCTCACACTCCAGCAATGATTACTGAAGCCTTTTCACAACGATCTGTAACACTCCTGATTTTGAAAGAATTGCCTTGGAACTCAAGAGTTACCCTGGATAGAAATCCTATCCTAAAATAATGACTGGGATTGCTGATCCCTCCCCTTGTCCTCAGTACTCCTTCTGTGTCAGGAGCTCATAACAGCAGAGGACAAAGAGCAACTGCCAGATACAATGGTCAGAGCCATTCGCTTTTCACCCTAATGAAGGACCCACTTCATCCTTTCTCCTTCACTTTAACCATAATCAGGTTTGCTCATTTTGGGTTGTGACTGGGGCTTTGATGTTTCAGTCACAGGACATTAAGTCTGCATTTTGTCTGTAGCAGTACCGTGTCCATGGAGCCTTCACAAGGGAAGAGAGTCACCACTGAGCTTCGAGAGCAAAAAAGCAAACGGGGCCAGGGCAAAGAGAAAAACCAAGGGAAAGTACTTTCAGTCTGCTTGGAAATCCCTGCTCTGTACAGGGAGAACTCCACAGCACAACAGTCACAGCTATTTACATCATGAATTAATTATTCCTCTACACACAGAAGGGACAACTAATCTCCCTACTTGCTGCATCACAGTATTTCACTTCAAAGCACCTAAAATAGCATCCAACTTGTTAGATTTTAGACCTTTAACATCATTTCAGTGAGGGACTTGACAGGGGAAGGTGTCTTGTTTCTAAACTCTGTATTCCTACATAACTTAAACTGAAATTACTGAATCCAAACAAGACAATCCTCTCCAAGATGGGGACAGTCAGTCCTTTCTGAAGGAGGACAGGAAGCATCACTGTTCTATAATGGTTTCAAGTTTTGCATTTGTATGCATTATTCCTCTCAGCTTCACGCCTCTTCAAGTATTTCGCAAAGATTTTTTTAACAGAGGTTAGTTTAGCATTTTTCAAACACACAGATTTCTCTTTGAGTACCAATTTGGGTGTGAGGCACTCAGTGCTTGACTCAGCCCCTCAGCAATACGTGCCTGCTGCTCCATGACCACTCTGGCAATAGCAGCCTGCACAACGTTGGTCCGATCCAGGCAGTCCATGCAGTTCACCCGGAAAATTCCTTCCTGCTTACAGATCACTCCAGCTTGGTCAACCCTTTCAACAGGAAGAGAACAAAAGCACACTGAGACGCTTAAAATCCAGTGTAATTCATCAGCTTCTACAAACAGCAGGAAATTTTACACATGGAGCACTATTTGTGGTTGCACTCACCACCCCAGCCACACCCCACTCTGAATTAACTCCTCTTAGTTCCAGCTTATCCTGCTTTTTAATCTAGGCTGGATATCAGGCATAAATCCTACTGGGGCCACAAACTCGAGATGCAATCAGATGCTGAGTTCAACTCATGCATACATAACACAAGCTTTCAAGAGCAAAGGCATTTAATTTCAAGAACAGAGAAGCCAATAATAACAACAGCAATACAGAACAACACAGAGCGATTGACTGAGGCTGCAGCCACACTTGTTACCCAAATGGATGAACTTTAATCAGTTCAGACCAAAGGTCAAACACGTCTACTTGCTGTCAATAGTAAGGCTGCCACTCTAGGGTTTGTGGGTCAAATTAAATGTGAGTGACCTTACAAGTGTGAAATGCAGTAAATCTCGGGCAGGAAACAGCACCTGAGAATTTCTGAGTTTACATGGGTAGAACACCAGCACTTCAGAACACAAAATCTCTGACAGACAAGCTGGACACCAAAAGAGGAATATAAAACACACTGATTAGGAGAAAACTAAGGCCTCTGAATATCTATTCTTTGTTGGTGTTTTCCTCTACACATGTTCCCTACTAGTCTAAAAGCAGTGAAGTACCTACCAGCACCACTTCATGTCAAGAATGATATCATGAATGGCATCAGTCAGTGTTTGAACATTTTCAAACTTCATTCCCCGGCTGAAACACAGAATTTCACAAAAGTTAGTTTGAACTAGAGCAGTGACTTTACTTAATAACTTTATCTTATTTGTAATGTTAACAAAGATTGTTTTGGCTAAATGAGAGACAAGCATTCCTTCCTGCAATGAGCTTTAAACAGGAGCCAATATTCAGAACTATTCTGCAGTACAGTTCAACGTCCAAACCCAAGGCAAGAGGTTAAAAGATCGCAAAATTCTCAAGGATTTGCATTTTTTAATGCTGCTTCCATTAGGAAGAACAAGTGTGCAGCTATTCAGGCATGTGCAACGTTCTGTCCTCACTTTAGTCTCAAGAAAAGTAACTGCTGCAGATTTGGAACTGGGATGGTGAGTCCTGCTTTGCCAGTGATTGAACAGAGAAAACCACCTATAGACACATCACCTCCTCCTCCCTCCACCCCATCAGGTTGTTTTTCAGGATTGTTCTCAATTAATTTCTGCTCACAGTGCAGAAAGAGTCCTGCTCACTACAGCTGTTCACAGGAGAAAAGTGAACAAAGGAAAATGAAAGCTCCTTCACACAAAAGATTAATTATCAAATCAGTCCAGGGTGCCAACAGTCCCACTGAACTCTCAAAGGCCAAGACTGCTCTGAGAGGGGTTTCCCTTCCCACCACCCCCTCTGACAATATCTATTAATGCCATACTCAGGCAGGCAGTAATGCTCTCCCAGGCCAGCTGCAATCCCTAGATTAAGTTTGGAAATGAAGATTAAACCAGTTTAGACCCCACACAAATGCAGCCTGCTTGAGGGGAGCAGGAGAAATACATGCCTGTGACAGATGAGAGCACTGCTCTAGAGCATGGCAGCATCAGAGGGGACTCATGAAAACAGCAACTACTCACACTGGATTAAGATAAAATCCGGTGTATTTTATATTGAAATAACAGCATCAGGGTCCTGAAAGAACCCATCATGTTTTTATAGGAACAGGCAAGAGAAACAGAACTAGAGAATTAAAAGCAAAACGCTACATGGCTTGAAAAAGCAGGTCAGCCACAGCTTTACATTCATGGCATGTTTAAGGAAACTCTTTAAAATGTGTGACAATTAAGCTTTGCCCAGTAAGTGACTGCATATTTAACAGGTCAGAGACCCAACATCACAAACGACAGTGCTTGGTTACCCAAACTTGAAGTTTTATTGTGCTTTAGTTTAAAAACTGTGTTCTTGTTTAAAGGAACAGTGTTTCATGCAGAAGTAGAAATAATAATGGGTTTTCTCCTCCCTTATACTCGCCTTCCGTGCCAATAAAAAAGATGCAAAGTGACATTTTTAAAAGGTTTCTTACCAGTGCTCGTGGAAGTCAAATGAAACATAAGTCAGGTTTGCGTTGTTGTAGAGAAGAACTTGTTTAAGGTAAGCATCTCCAATAATCTTCTCTCTGCCCGTCTGATCCACCAAGTTAATAATAACCTGTTCAAAAGTTTAATTATTTAACACTCATCATCTGCTACACAACTTGCTTAGATTTACACCATGCAATAACAAACAGTTCACGAGTTAAAGATTTGTAGCAATCTTGCTGAAGTTACCATCTTTGCTAGATTGTACCCAAAACAAATAAGCTCCAGCAGTTCCCTGCCTACACAAATTTTAATACAGAAAAGACCTGAATGCACAGGACAGGTGCACAAAAATAGGGTTTCCATAAGTTATTCCTGGGTTTTACTGGTTACTTACAAAGATATTTGAAAAACCTAAAGTGAAATTCTATTTAGGTACCAACCTTCCAATTGTCAACAAGCTTCCAAAAAAACCCACAAGACATCAGTAAGAAAAACATGAACCTTCATCCCCTGCATTTTCATGAGATTACTATTCTGTCATGCAGCACTCACCTGCTTTTTGTAATTTTTCAGCTGTTCTTCAAAGTGTGCACGAAAACAGGACACGGTTTCATTTTCACCTGCGAGGGAGAGCAGTGTTAGACAGAAACAGCCTGTTCAGCAGTAAGTCCTGTTTGATGTATTAAATCATGCCCAAATTTGTACTCTAAAAAACCAAGATAGCTTAGCTTAAAGATAATAACACATTGCACAAAATTACTTTAAAAGGCCTTTCATTAATCTGCTCGGCTCCAGCACTGCTGTTATAATGTAGTGTTCAGCAAACACGTTCTTGAATTTTGCTGCATTTTGCCTTTTGTGCAGAGGAGATGGGACAAAAATTTAACTTTTAAAAAACCTGCTTCAACCTTCTACACACGCACCACACACCCACATAAACGTCTCTTCCAAACGAAGAGTCCCAAAGGACCCCTGATTTTTAGGTTTTCCACCCAAATACTTACTCTTGTCCAGCCGGGGCCGTGGGTTATATCTGTATCCAACTTGGCTCCAGAAAACAGGCACAGAGCCTCGTGTTTGGATATAGGAAAGGGTGTGATTATGGACATGGATCAGTTGCTCTGTCTCAACATAATTTGCCACATTTCCATTTTTATCGACACCTCTCCTCTTATACCGCATTCCTGGGGGGAATGAGAACGGGCAAGTCATCCTTAAGTATTTGTCTTAAACATCAATAATTTATGTTGCTGTTTCTGACCATGCTAACACAAGACAACAGTTCTAGCCCAAATCCAGGATCAATGGTAGAAGTCACTGCTATCCCAGTTTATTCCCCCCAAGTTATCTTGACTATATGGATAAAGTTTATTTACTGATACACTGTGAGCAGCAGAAAGTAAGCTGACAGGGCAAGGCATTTAATGGCACTATAAAGTCACAAATACCTCTGGTCCACCTTCAAAGACACATTTCCTCCTGTTCTGTCACCTTTAGCACAAAGTTTTACTTTAGTACTCAGTATTTTCCATGAACCTAAAGGCCACTTTTAGTGATAGAGGCTCCACTTCTCACAGAGATCCCACAAGCAGCCCAAAAAGATTTGCATGTTCCACAAAACAGAAGACCTCCCCTCCTTGTTTTTAACCTCTGTAAGGAATTCTGCCCATTAAGAAGAGATAATGCTCCTCTGACTACAGTTTTATGCCTACCCAGCTCTGAACTGCTCATTAAACGGAGAAGTGTTTGCATAGCCTTGACTCAGAGAAGAGTACATCATTATTTCAGAAAGGATGCAGGTGGTAGCAAAGGATGGGGAAGGAATAAGAGTTGGAAAAATATTCAAGGTCATGGAAATTCAGTTCCAATTCCTGAAGTAGCACTGAACCAAACTTTTGATCTGAACCTTGACAGCACAGAGGGGAAAAGGTTAAAAGCAGGGAAGGGAAAGGAAAGCAAAATACCTATAAGAGGGACCTTTACAGAGAGATTGTCAGGGCAGCATTACAGCCTTTAATCAGACAGGGAGAAAATCCTACACAGTTTATGCTCTGGAGTAGCAACCGGATGAGCAAAGGGATATTACCAGTAAGAAGGAATCGATAAGAAATTTTCCCTCTAGAATTCAGTTGCTGGATCTGTGTAACAATTTCGTATTAAGAAGGCAGACTGCAAACTAGGTACTGCTCTGAAACCCTCAAGTTGCTCTGACAAACCACTTTCCCTGGCACCGAATTAAATGCATCCGAGTGAGCTGTGGTACAGAGGCACAGTCCTGTACCAGGGTAAGCTCAACAGGGTTTTTTCTGGGGTTTTTTGACATGCTAAAAACCTGACTGTGTAAGAAAGGACTTGGAGACATTGGAGAATATTATCATAAAAATCAGATAGATGGAAAAGCCTAGATTTGAGCAGGACCTATTAAGCTGTACAGTGATTCAGTCTTTCTTTCTGAGATCCAGAGGGCAGGGAATAGTTTCTGTTTGCCTTGCTACTCTAAGTCAAAGAAGGTACAAGACCAAAGCATGGTCACATTTCACACCTTGCCCCTAACAAACAACTCCTGGAACACAGGCATGCACACACGTGACTTTTCAAGTCTCCTTAGCTGCTGTCAAAGCCCTTAAAGACCTTTGAAAATTTAACTCCCATCCAAGACGACTGAAATATATCAGCACAGAGTTATAAGCAAGGTCCTAATCAGGGGGGTCTCTGTAAAAATGGAACTTTACCTCAGGAATGTGACCTGCAAGGATGGGTATCTCCTGAGCAGACCAGCGAAGCTCACTCAGCAGCCACCCCAAGCACCAGCTGTGCAGTGCTGCAGGCACTGCAGCCTCTCCTCTCCCTCCTCCCAGCAGGGAAGGCTGCAGTGCAGGCTCTGACAGGGGCTCACTGTCTGCTGAGCAGCTCAGCACTCTCCATTTCACCATCTGCACCCCTCTCCAGTGCTCAGAAACAAGCCCAGCACCTTGAGCTGTGTTTGCCTACCAGCTCTGTGCCGACTCCGGCGGGAGATGAGCGCCACCAGAAACGTTGGGTGAACGTCGTCCACACAGGACGATTCCTGAGGAGGAGTTTCAGGACTGCTCTTATCATCATCAGAAGATTCGTTGTAGTTTACTACAAGTTCTTCAATTTGCACAAATCCTTGAATGATGGGGATGATCCAGAAGTCCACTTCAGCATTCTGAAGGTTACAAAGGACAATTACTCTCCTGTTGGTCCGACGTTACCTACAATTATTTCTGCCATTTCTCATGTTTATAGAAACAGTTGCTTCACGTGTTTTCCATGTTTTAAGAAATTTTTTTGCCATATCCTTATTTCTGTAAGAGGTACCAGCATTTTTCCTCCATCAGTCACAGGCTTTTCAATCAGGAGGAAGCAAGAAAGCAACTTTTTTACCTAGTTCTTGCTTTAAGGCAGTTTTACATCCTCTGTGTGGACATACACTGCATCACATTTATACAGGCAGGTAGATGTTAGCCTGTTTTCAGCAAAACATACCACCAGAAAGCTTCATATGGGCTAACTTAGTTCCCAAGGCAACTGGTTCAGGGCTCTGCATCCTAAAACATTTATTTCTTAAACAGAATTGAGATCTGAATTCCCCACCAATTCAAGGTTATCCATTTATATTTTGTAATATGAAAAATACAACTCATTAAACTCCTGCATTACACACAACTTTTCAGAGAGGGCACAGGTTTACCCTGCTGTGACTCCACAGCCATTTCATTCTGTATAATTATCAGTGAAAGAGGAGCAGGGCATAAGGTAAGGTGTTTGCTGTCATCCCTGAAGAAAATTAGACTTGGCCTAAACTGGCATACAGAAGTCAGCAACTTAGTCCTTGATCTACAAGGTCAATTTAAAATGATGGAAGATCATGTATTGAAGAAAGAGTGGTGGTTTTCTGTTTCTTTATGTGCTCATTAGCCAGGAAAATGTTTTACTTACTCTGAGCAGCTGTTCAGAACAACTTGTTCTACACTGTTTTTACACTGAGCAACTGCTCTGCTCAAGGAGAAAAAAACACTATTCTCCACTATGGAGGACCAAAATCTTATCTCAGGGAAACTTTGGAATTCAGAGGTTACTTCTCTTCTGGCTCCTCCTTATTATCAAATTCAGCTCTGTTCGGGGATGATCCATTTCACACAAGAGCACGACTCAAATTTACCTTCAGAAATCAGCACAAACACATCATACCAAGTTATTCTACGTTGCTTTCTTGTAATACATTTTTAAATTCAGCTGAAGTTCACTCCTTAGCAATGCTCACAGGCTGACTGGAAGGCTGAATGGGGGAAGAGGGCAGTGCCAGCTGCTCAGCTACAGAAGGCACAGCCCTGACCCTGACCCGTCTGCCGAGCAGGTTTGTAACCAAACTTCCACGAGGCCTTAAGCAAACATTCCAACCAAAACTAAAGCATGGTTCTCGTAATACACACGTTAGAGATAAGACTCACATCGATGCTGATGAGATCTTCAATCATGTGCTTGTTCCAAAAGAATCTGTCATCCACCTGTTTAAAAGACAAAAGGGCAGTTTGTGCAGCATTACCAGTGAGGTTTGGCAGTGTCTGTGGGAAGGACACCAGTGCCCATCAGTTTATTCACTACAGCTGGACAGACAAGGCAGTGCTTTTAATAAAACACTTCAGGTCACGCTGCTGGAGACTTTTGTTCCCTTGCCCCTGAGCTGGTGACAGGACAAAGGGGTTCAGCTGCTGTAGAATGTGACCAGCCAGGTTTGGACCGTGACCAATACTGGACAGCTCATCTCCCAGGTGGAGGAAACAAACACAAAGCACTCACTTTTCGCCACAGGGGTAAGTTGGTTTTCTCACAGGCACTCTGCCTCTGCACAGAATTTGTCAGGTCATAGCTCAGGCTGTAGTAAAAGGAGTCTGAATCCATGAACATTTTGAACAACTCCTCCAATAATCTCTTCTCCAGTCTCTCTTTCTCTTTGCTTTCCCTAATCTGAAAGGAAAAAAATGGCTCTCATGTCTCTCTCTGTGAGTGAAAAAGACTCCAGTCATATTTTCCATTTCTAACCTTGCAGGACAAACACTTTCCCAGTGATGAGCAGGACCTTAAAATTCCCAGCAGAGATAAACACAAGATACAGCAGCCTCAGAAACATAATTCTAGTTTTAATAACTATTGTTTGACTTCCTAATCCAAGCCATTGTGTTAAAAGCAGTTAGAAGAGATTGTTTGATGGTCTCTGAGGAACCAGGAACCAAATTTTCTGTCCAATTCTATATTACAAGAGATACTTATGCAAAGCAGTTTCTAGACATTTAGAACTTCACTAGAAGCTAATCCTGGTAAAAAAGAACTCTATTAGCAATTCTGCCAAAATTATGTAATTACAAAATGAAAAATCACAGAAGAGCCACAGCTAAAAAATCAAAAAAATGAAACTGGGCATCAAGACAGTAATTCCACATTCTGCAGTTTTTCACTGGGGTTTTTTTTAAAGGTCTTTGGATTCCATTTGATCATCCATCACAGCCTTTGAATTACAAACTAAACATTTTGGAAAATAAAACCAAGTAGAAAACTTTACCTTCTTTTTATTTGGAGCAGACACATTAGATTTGATTTGAGTAAGAGTCTTCAGCAGAAACTTTGTGTCATCTGGGGACTGTGTAATCTTCTCTGGCTTGTTTATCCCAAAATGGTGCTTTTTACAAAGCTAAAATAATGACATTGAATTAAAGCCAACATTTAAATACTCTTTTAAAAGTTCAAAGAAAACTGAAAGTCTACAAAAGCAAGATTTTGATGTCCACAGACCCGGGGGAGACACTGAAATAGAGGGGGAACATGCAGGTTTCCATCCATAGCCTAATTCTCACTCCTCTATAAAAGGCATTTCCTCCTGTGGTTGTAAGAGTCTCTGCCTCAATCTGACAGGACCTGAGCACCCAGACCCACCCCAACTTCCCACCCAAATTAAATTAGCACTACACACTTTTATTTTTGTTCCTTTATCCATTCACTTTTGGGGGAAAAAAAAATTGCAACATTTTAAGTAAGGATTTCCCATTGAGCCAAGCTATAGAATTAAGGTTCCAAAATGAGATGAAAGCAAAAGGATCCATGAAAAAAATATACTTTCTCCAGGTTCAGTACATCTTGTTCTTGTGTGGTATTCCCAATGACCTTTATGAAATTCAGGTATTATTTTGTTGCAATCTCCCTTCCTAGCAGAACTTGTGATTTCTGTTTAAAAAATACTTTTAATCAAAAAACAATATTTAAAAAAGCACAAAATATTCAAGATGTGTGCTTATACCAGGAAAAAGAGATAAGAGGCATTTAACTTTTATTTCACTGAAGCAGAAGGGGGGCAGTCAGAGCTCCTTGAGGACAGCCATACCTCCAATTCCAGATCCTGAGGTTCTGTCTCAGAAAGTGGAATCACCGCAATCTTCGTTATTTTGCAGACCTCATGATCTCCTGGAAGTTTGCCAATCAATGCTTTCTGACGAATTAAAAGGAGCCACCATGGTAAATCTGGGAAAAAAAAGAGATCAGTAGATGCTTTTATTTGTCTTGTCAGGCATTTATTTTGATTAGTGTGCCAGAAACCACTTGACTGGAAGAAGCCAGTGAATGATGATTTGTTATTGTTGTGTTTTGTTATTATGCACTGCAATAAAATAAAAGAAAAAAAAGAAAAAAGAAAGAAACAAAACTGAAAAATATTTATTCAGTCTCTAATACAACAAGGAAATTAACTATTTCACAGACTTACATTAAAGTTACCCCTGCTTCACCTACAGCAATTAGCAATCTCCAGGATGATGCACGTTCCACTAATGGCAGCACAATCTGAGAACAGCTGGGGCTCAGACTGCAAGTTCAGAATTTCCCTTTGTACCTCCTGCCATGTATCAAAGAGCAAACAAGACAGACACAGGTAACATCTGATTACGAGATTCATGAGTGAAGAAATCTGATGAGCAAACATGGACTGCACCATAAAGCAGTTTACACATCTTTAAAGGCTCATGAAATCATTCCTGAGGCGCATAAAGTGGTGGAGAAATTAATGAGATTAAAATTAATGAAGATACTGGTGACAGGTGCATTCCATGCACACATCCAGCCTACAGCACTTGAAGTTCTAGCACCCACACTTTAATGAGACAGGGAAACACAGCAAACATTCCCACTGGCTGCTGAAGAGTGCCTGGACATTCCTGGATTTCAATCCCTTGGTTAGAGCAGTAGTTGTTTGCTGGGCTTTTAGGAGTCAAAAGGGAAAGTTTTGTTCAGGGAGATGCAAAAGGCAGAGAAAGTCTTAGAGACAAACATACACACTCACTACTTCTCCCAGCTGAGAAGCAGCCAACTGAGTTCAACTGAAAAGGTGATATAAAGACATAAAAAGCCTGCTGTGGTAGACTTAAATATGCTCCCACACTTGTGATGGCAGATTGTGTCATGTATTATACTCTGAATACGATGCACAGCCTTTGAAAAGTCTATTTAGCAGCTCTACAGCAAATACAAAGTCTGTTCTCCTTGCTCAGTAAATTCTAAACGGTATTTTATCCTCTGAATGCTTAAGAAAAACACAGAAAACCCCAGCAGTTTCTTTCATCTAAAGAACAGGAACAGTCATTGCCAACAGACAACTGTGCTATGACACCCCACTCCTCCCTTTAATTCTGTATCACTGCCTTTAAAAAAGAGAGATGTTTATGTTAGGTATTAAAAAGCCTTTAGAAATTTCAAATCCTCATAACAACAAACATGCTGTGAGAGCCAGAGGGTGCCTCCCAAAAAGGGAGGAGGAATGAAGACATGCACTGCTTCGTTAATATACATGATCCTGCAAAGGGAGTCCTGTGCTATTCCTGAACGCTGCAGCAGAATCATAATCTCTGCAGGATCAGAGACACTTCAGGTCAGGAGGGAACTCAGAGTGTCACCCTGAACGAGCAGAGACAGCCCCGAGGCTGGACCAGGTTACTCCAAGCTGTCACACGAGCACAATCACCTAAAACTGGTCAAAGGATACCAAATCAGGACAAGAGAGTGACAGCAAATGCCACTGAGACAGTGATCCCCACTGACAGGCAGGTGCTGGAACAGCTCTTCTGTACAGGGGTAGGGAACATGCCCTGGAGAACACCTGCCTTTGCCCCCAGCATCCCATCCAGCAGCCACGGGCAAAAGGAAGCTGAGGAAAATGACAGATTTTATGCAACAATGAGAAGACCAATGAATAGGTTAAAAACACCCTTTTGAAAAGGAGGAATTGAAATGCTGCCAAACCCCCCAGCAACAGATAGAGATGCCTATCAGTTCATATGAAAAGAAGGCCTACCCTTTTTATGTTGCTTTCTAGTAGGCAAATCCAGCAGCCTCTGGCAAGCCAGGGCAATCCAAGCTTTTAACAGAAGGGAAGTACAACAGGGCATTCAGACAGATATTCCTGCTGGGCAGTCCTCTAATCTCATCTCTTCCCACCTACAGAAGGCTGGCCACACAATTTATTCCTAGGAGATCGCCAGTGTATGCCAACAAACAAAACAGACACTCTGTTAAGAAAGGTGACCATCCAGAGCTCCAGTGAACTCATCAGTAGGGTTCTATTGGAGATAAGGGCAAAGTAAAGGCATTTCTGAGCAGATATGCCACAGTAAAAAACTGGAAAAGGAAAAATCTCTGCCCAGTCGTCCCTTTATTAACAAGCCCTAGTAGCATAAACAAGAACTTAAGAGTTGAATACAGACAAGTGAGTTGAGTATCCTTTTGTCATTTTTTAAAACGCACTGAAATGTCATCTTGGCGTGCACTGCAAAACTCTTTGTATTGTAGCCAGAGCCACAGAACATTGAAAGAAAACAGGAATTCCCCAGCAGATCAAAAGCAAACAGTCAGGAAGTAATTATGCAGATAAAGTATGGCCTGAAGTAAAAGCTTCAACAATAGCCATAAAAGCAGCATATTATAATAGCCAGCAATATCTAAATAACTGAATCCCTAAATATAGAGCATGTGCTTCTGCAGTCAGAAAGGGGAAAAAAAAAAAGAGGCAGTTCCACAGAAGATGAGTTATTGGCTGCTCAGTGTGTGAGGGATGGTGTGCACACAACAGGCCAGCTGTACACCATTCCAGAAAAGTGCACGTTTCAAGTCATCTCTCAGGATCTAACGTTCACTTTCCGTGTTTTATGAACTATGGCAGAGCAGATGGCCACAACTAGTTTGAAGTATTGCATCCAAAGGAAGCTATTACCTCTCATTCCTCACTAAAATGGAAATTTACTCCTCTGTTGTTTCAACACTGTCAGCACAACGCTGCTGTTTTTCTCTAACACTTCCCAAACAATCTAGCATTTACTTTCCCCAAATGCTTTTGCAGTAACTTTTCTTAAACTGTACATGAGTTTACTACAAATGCTGCTTTTTGCAAGTATTTTGCTTTTAGCCAAGAAATTCTATGCTACCACTTTCATACTTTCTGTTACTTGAACAACTTAAAAATTGGCTGCGTGCAAAAAGAATGCTTTAGGTTGTTGATTGTAGGAAATTCAGTTGTGTCTCAGGGAAGAGATTTCAGATGCTGAACAGCCTGTAGTTTCTATCAAGATTCAGAGGCATGCTAACAAAAAAAAAAAAGCTGGAGATAAGGAAGGAAAACTCCATTTCCCTCCCGTTTACAGAGTCTGGGGAATCTTGCCAGCAGCATTTAACCTGGGTCTTAATTAACCAGCACTGGAAGAACACTCCAGATGAACACAAGTAGGCACACTGCACTACACAGGGATGTGCTTTGACCAAGAAACAGAAGAATCTGTGGCAGAAATGATTGTGTTAAGCGGCAGCTGCTGGAACTCGTTAAGAAATCCAGCTTTGGTTATAGTCAGATAACCTGAACAAGAGAAATAATATTCTATAAAGGAGACGCTTTATGCAAGAGATGTGTTTGCCTCTACATGGGAAGATCACGCAAAGACAGTTTTAACTGTGCATCTTGCCAAGAAAATGTGCAATGATCTGCTTCAGTGACATTTCCACGATATATCCTAAAACCTTTTCCTTTTGTTCCCATTGTTACTCTGCATTTTCTTATAAGTTATCTTAGGATGGACCAGAAAATGGTAAGTGATCATATTCTTACATCCTGACTTTCAACCAAGGTTTTATTGTTTGGGTTTGAGCTCCCCACACACACCAAAAAAAAAAAAAGTATCTGAATGTTTAAGAAAAGTCACTTTAGGGGAGACCAAAGTATTACTCTAAACAGATTTCAATCTCAAATGTGAGTGTACAGTTATGTTCAGAGGTACAACTGGCCCACTCACGTCAAAAATTCTTCAAAGAATTAAAAACTAAACCATGTAAAATTGGCTAGCTGGTTTCTATGAGACGGCTTCCCTCTCACAGCAGCTTTCCTACAAACTCTCCTGTATGAGGCAAGCAATAAAACCAGCAAGATTAAGAGTAAATTAAAACCCATCCCTAGTTACAGCTCATTGGCAAGGGTATTCCAATGCTAAATTACAGACAGCCCATGACTGATTACAGGGACGTTTCAAGGTCACCTCAGACAATTCCTGCCTTCTTGCAATAGGCAAATCTTCCAAGACCATATGAGGATCTATGTCCAAAACACTCAAGTGCATGCAGGCTTAGTGACAGCTCTGGAGTGCACCGGTAGCAACTCCAGTACTTTAAAAAGACATTTGAGGTTTCCAACACTTGTGTGTGCTAAGGATTTTTAAAACCTCTTTTCAACAACAGCTGGTAACAAGGCTCTGAGCAGGACGAGCCCAAATTCACCAAATGAGCTTCAAATTAAATTTTCATAACCTGGGGGCAGGGGAGAAGAAATCAGAGCAGCAAGTCTTCCTGTTGCAGGTCAGCTCTGTGAAGAAAGCAGCTCCTGCAACACAGTTCTTCTACTGATTCTGGACAGAAGGGTCCAGCAGTGTTAAATATTTATACAACTTCTGCTGATAAAGTTTCCAGGTGACAAAGATTGATACAAGAATAAGTAATGAAGACAGGTTACTGTTACAGACTGCTAGATGATTCAGCCCGAGGATAACATCAAGCTGCACTTGAATATGATCAAGTAGGAGTTCACTGAAAATAGCAGGTTTGAAGAGACCTATGTAAGACATCTCAGTCAGCCCTCTCATTGTGACTGCAGCCTGATGGATGACACTCATCGGGAAATGTCAGCAAATTCAAGGAGTTCTCAGAAGAAAAGCAAGGATAAATAGTTGGAGGTTATCTTTCTTCAGACTTTTAATGGTAGAAAACAAAACACCATTTATAGGACAGCTGCATCATTAAATACCAGAATACCTACAACAAAAAGGATGAACAGTTTGTGATGGTGTCATCTGAACAAGGCAGAGACAAAAGAAAACACTTCCACTGACCTAAGCAGCAACTGAGTGGAATGCCTGGATGAGCTTAATTGATTCAGTAGCTCTATAGGACACATGGAAAAAAAAGATATCAGGCTTATTACCTGATAATCTTAATTTACCTGACAACAGCAAGCTGACACCTATTGAAGTGTCACACTCTGGGGAAAGTTTCAACTCGGATTTCATAAGCAGAGGAAGCAGCTCACAATAAACACACATGCAAGGACCTTCAGTTGCCACAACACACTAAAAAACCTTCCAAAAAGCATTTGAGGTCTCCCTTTTCATTTTAACCAGACTCCCTAGAGAGAAGGGAGGGAAGTCTTTTATGTACCCAAAGGCCTGGTTTTAAAACAAAACACCACACCCCACGCAAACACAAAAAACATGTGTCAAAACCAATCACTGAGCATTTTCCCACAGCAGAAAAAGGTCACTACTGGAGTTTAGCCATCGTTCATCATGGACAGCACGTGCTGAACAGCACAGACAACCTGGACAAGGAGAAGAGAAACTGAGATGGCAGTGTCTGAACCACTTCATATCACCCGATCTGAAAAAGGGTGGCTGAATAAATCTGTAGCAGGAGCACAGACAAAAATACCAGGTGAAATTCAAAGATGAAGCGATGCAAGTGGAAAAAGGACGTGGTCGTGAACTTCATGGAGAGATGGGCTCTGAACTATTACCCCCAGAAACAGGACCAGGGGTCACAGCACCTATGGAGTCACACAGTTCCTACAACCAATCTGCCCTACGCTCGTGCCAGGGTGTCCCAGCCCCTGTTCTCCATCCCATTATTGCCAGCAAGATCCTGACCAATCTGTTCCTGTTGAAGGGACCACAAACACCTGATCCATTTCAGCACTTAATCCATCCTGCTCTCCTGGAACACACTTGAAACTTTACCTGTATTGATCATATTGCCAGGCACTACTTTAAATGCAGGGTCTAAGCACTCACAAAAAGAATGGCACACAGCAAGGGTTTATGGCTACCTTTCCCACCTGCCAGGAAACAGACAGAGCTCTGTGGGCAGAGGTATCATTCTAGACAAAGCTGGTATATATCAAAACAAATCCTTATTATGGCTACAGGAATTTGCAGCTGATAAAGCCAAAGGAGTACTGAGTTTATTTTATAGGAAAGCATTACTGCTATCAGTTAGAGACAAGCTTATCACTAAAATAACAATGAATTCTACACCTGCTTGAATTGTACAGCTCTGTCATTTAACTGCAAGCAAGTTTAAGTGTTTCTTTTGCTTTCAAATATTCCCCTACCAAGGCATCAATTATTCCTCGGGGTTTTTATATAGCTTTGAGAATTCAGGCCTCATACTTTTGTGAAAACTTCCTTTATTAGTTTTTGCACTGTGCCATAGGAGAACAACAGGAATCTCCTTGGGTGGATTATTCCAAAAGGTTTAAGAATTTTATAAATCTCACACGGAGCCTCAGACAGAACTTCAAATACAAGTTCCTACTATTTGTGAAGGCAGTTCTCTACTTTTCACAAGTGCCAAATCAAAATACATACACGGGAGAGCAGAGTGAATTTGCACCTGCAGCTGCAATATGATCACTTTGACAGGTCCACATATTTGGGGAATGCTCCTCCAGAGCAAAGAATACCACATCATTCCATTGGAGCTATGCAGCATCATCTGTAACATCACAGAACTTCAGCAGTAAACAAAACAAACTAAAAAAACCATTGAAAGAGAGCTAAGCACAAACTAACATACCTGTGTGAAGCTGGACTTTACCAATCACTCCTTCTACCAGGCCCAGACAAATGGGATTCCAAGCCAAAAGAAGATCAGTGGCTGCAAAAAAAAAGAACAAAGCTCCTGTTTTTAAACAGTAAACTCAACAGGACAATTAATCCAGTGATGGTCACCCTCCCCACTTTCCCCACCTTAGAGGATAGAAAAGGTACAATGATTCCAGCAATAATAAGATGAGGCACACTTCCATTTTTGCTTGGTACCAAGTAGCTATGACCAAATGACTCAAGTTTCCAACAAAAAGCCCTGTCACAAATATCTTCCAGATTTTTGAGGGGGGAAAAGTAGCTTTGGGCTACAGTAATTGAATTTAATGGAGGCTTAATTCTCCTAATACCCATTTTTTAACGTAAGCAAAATTTTACATGGCTGTAGTGAAACTGGATAGAGGTCACTGAGTTAACAACACAGCTTCAAAATCCAGCAGATGTTGACTTTCACCCCCAGCTCCCTCCCATTTGTATCCAATTACTATTACTTTCACATCCCCTTTCTATAAACATGCACACACAGACGCTTCCTCTTTTGTTAAAACACTCTCCACAACTACAAGGAATATCGAAGCACACAAAGTTAAGGCTTAGGTTTCTACTTCTACTCTTAACAAATTCCAGTGAACCACATAGGAAGCAGAAGAGAAAGCAGGAAGGCAATGAGTTTCTAACAGTGGTGCAGTACCTGCTCAAGGATTCGAGAGTGGGGGAAAGAATAAAATTCCTAATTCAAACCTTTAAAGTGAAAACAAATACTTAAAAGCAAATAATCTCTGTGTAGGAGAGAAAAATCTCAAAGGAAAAGAGGTTTTTCTATACCATGAAGGACAAGTTTGTTATTATTTACCAAAACACACTTGTTCCAAGGTAAAAGTTTCTCCAGTTTTAACATCCAGACAAATAAATATCTTAGCTATTGGTGTAAGTAGCTGAACATTTGAAAGAACAAACGCACACAACGTAAGAGTATAAATCATCTACATAAAAACACTTTATTGACAATGCCTTCGTTTCTTCTTGTAAATCTCAGATCTGCAGGTGACAACTGATAGTATGATTTTTTTTTTTTTTACACACTGATTTTAAAACACTGAATCATCCTTGAAACATTTGTAATTAAAACATTGATATCCTAAGAACACACATTCTTTTCCCAGCTTCCAGCACAACATTTAATAGTACACTGGACTCAGCTAATTTGCTCATTAAATACAAGCACTTCCACGAGCTACAATAGAAACGGTTGCAGTCAGGGCAGATCTGGAACGAGCTCATTAAATGGGATGGATCACATGTGCCTGGGCACAGACAAGCAAGAACTAAAAGCCCACAGCAGCAGAAATTAAAGCAATGTTTGCAGCAGCGGTGCAGGGCTGCAATTAACGTGTGCGAGCAGGCTGGACCAAACTCCTGGTTCTTCCTTTATCTGAGGAGTGCTCTGGGCAGTGACTTGATCTGCACAGAACCTCGTGTGAATCACACCAGAATGAAATGAACTCTAAGGAGACTAACACGGGTGAGCATCAGGAAATCAGCGATGCTGGGTACGACAGAGCGAGCGGTTTGATGTGCCCTCAATCCCTGCTGAAGCACCTGAACGCGTCTTGTATCCTCCTGACAGATCTGTGCTCAGACAAAGCTCTAGGACAGCCTGAGCTCAGTTTCACTCCAAATAACACACAGGAGCATCTCTGTGCTGAGTGGGAAATCTGCACTATCAGCAAAGAGGAACAAAGGCAGCCTTCCTCACTCCCAAACCTTCCACCTTCTTTCCCAGTTCACCCACACAATCCCGGTTTTGTCTTCGCCCTGGGACTCTTCTAGAGCTGCACTGGCTCACACTTCATCTACTTCTTGCTTTGTAATTAGCTTTAAACTCATATTTCCACCATGATAGCCAAAAGGCAGCCAGTGATACCAAGCAGCAAACAAAGCCAGGCACAGGAGGAATTTAAAGAACCACATCAGCGGAGGTTTACCATGGCTACTATAAGCCTAGTAATCTAGAAGACCTTCTGAGCCTTTCTAAAACACTGATTTCCTGCTGTGACAAGATATTAACAAGAAAACCTCACTTGCTATCCAGAGCCTTCCTCTAGGAGTTTACAAGAGATAAAAGAAAATGAGGAAACAAGATCTTGTTTTAATTAGAGGAATAAGGAAACAACATTTTAGACCTGCCTGTAAAAGGACATAAGAAAACTGGTGTTAGGGACTGCACAGACAAGTGAGTTTTACACAGATGTGTTCTTACTCTTGTGGGTTCCTCTGACAGAGGCAGCACCGGACAATCCAGGACTTCTGTAGGAATCCTACTACCCCAGCAGTAGAGACACAAAGAGAAAAGGCTCTAAACTTTAAGTACAGACAAGCTTTGGAAAAGGAGAGAATGTATTTGGAATCCAATGCATATTCCACCTTCAGAGTTTAAAGGCAGCAAATATGGATCCACCAACTGGGCAGCACCGGCTCTTGAGATAAGTGTGATTATCAGGCTACTGATGGTAAAGACTGACTGCTTTAAGAAAATTTTCCATGGGGAAGGCAGAGCATAGGGGGGAAAAAAGACACATTTAGCAATATATAAGGAGATTAACATGGTTTTTTTCAGTGTCCAAGAAAACCGAGATGCAAAGAAGTCTTACAGGAGAAATGCCCGTAGGCTGTGAAAAAATACCAATTGTGGAATCACACTGACTGCCTTTTGGTGACAGCATCACAAAATTTGTTTTTCTTACACTATTTCTAGAGAACTTTCTATAGGAAAGTTTGTGTGACAGCACAGAAGCAAGGCAGCTGTTTTAACTAAATAAAACATATCTGGGTCCAACCTTCTGATTAGAACTTTGTTATTGGTTAGAGCTCAGTTTCCTGTGTGACAACCATATCTCAGCTCAGAGCCAACACCCAACCATGCTGCATAAATATCACTGCAGGAAACACCAACATGAACCTCTTGCTCCTGAAGAGTGCACTCTGGAAACGGGAGATGGATGAACCAAACAAATTAAAGGTTTAAATATCATTTCCCCACTCATCCCCAAAGAGGGGCTTTCACGGCGAGTGCACTCCTATTTACTCTGGATAGGAAGAAGCTGTCTCCAACTTCTGTCTAACACTAAAATTGTTCAAGACTGTTCCCTTGCAGCCATTTGGTCTGTCTGGCAAATCTGGCAGCAGCAATCTCCAGTCACTAGCTTGTATCTTTGAAAATTATAGCTGCTCTATATTTAAAATCATTACATAAGTAAAGATTCAGAGATCCAAGTAAGTTAACTGCAAGCCTGTAGGTTAGTATTTAACTGTAATGTATTTTACTGAATTTAAGAGGCAGCCTAAGATGGTAGGCAGTGATACATGTTACAGAAGGTATCCACATCCTCTTAAAGCCATAAAAAGAAAATAACCATACGAAACAAAACTGAAAATCCTCAGTTAAAAGTTTTCAGATAGCATACATGAGACCTGGCCACATTTCTGAATGCTGAAAGAACTCATGACAAGTGTGATTCTTCTTGCTTTTTTAAAGAAAAGCCTATCGAATAAGAATTAACCACAACAAGGCTCTATCAAAGGAAACACTGAACTTTCCCTACACATTCAGGCTGAATGTTTTGAGACATAACGTGAAATACAATTTATCAATAGTTGCTCTTGTTTCCCCACACAAACTTATCTTCCTACAAATGTCATACCAGTCCTCTTTTGAACCTCGGAGAGCCAGGAATAAAGACTTATCTACTTTAAACTGCAACACAATGATGTTGAAACAGACTTCTTGCAGTATTGTGCCGATGATAAAAGAGCAGTGTCAAAATAGTCATTGTCCCTCAAAGCAGAAAGTCAGAAGCTGTGTCCAGAAAGAATCACTGTGAGCAGTGAGATGAGTCCCATGGAAGATCTTCCCTGACTTGAGGCATTCTCTGCTGTCCTCAATGTGTTTAAAATTGAGAGAACTGCCAGTGTTTGACAGGCCTTAACACACTGATGTATACACTTGCTCACTAAGCTTCCATCCTGAAGTACAAAATTGCTCATTCCTTGCCTTATCCTACTAAATAAATTCAAGCTACTGAAATAAATGTTGGGTTTTTTCGCTGATTCCTGTCAGAGATTAATGATCACTGCAATGCATTTACCATTCACAGTGATGGTATCAGCATTCAGTTGCAGCACAACAGAACTTCTGTCACAAATTCAGAACAAAACCAGCTTTGATGTGATTGACTTCCACCACCACCCTCAGAGCTCCCCAGCAGCGACGCAGAGCCGTGCAGCACCAGATAAAGTCTCTCTAATTCTTTGCGTTTACACAAACATAACCCCGATAAAGGTGATGCAAAAGCAACTTGGAAGAGCACCAAAACCCCAAACTGCTTTCTGGCTCCTTCTGCAGTCTACCACCAGCTGAGTTGATCCGAGGTCAGGCACAAACTCTGATAAGAAAACAAACCGCTGCTTTGGGATAAACCACTCGCTCAGCACAGAATGGCTGCAGGCAAGTCTGGAGAGTTTGGGGAGGCAGGCTGGCAGCTTCCTTTGGAGAAGGCAGGAAGAAAAAACATTTCATTTGTTATCATTTGAATCCAGCCCATACTACCGAGCTGCTGCCTGGTTCAATCCATGGAGTAGCTGTAACTATTTCTCTTCCAATCTTGCTACAGTTCAAAGGGCACAGACACACCTCTTACCTCCCTCTTTGTTGGCCTCTGGGAATGAACCTCAGCTAGAAAGTGTTTCCTGACAGTGTACTCGATATAAAAACATACACACCATCACTGAATTTCCCTCAGGTTACACATAAGTGTACAAGCACAGGCATTATTGTGTCAATTCTCAAAAAGCCCTACTGGAATCTGACAGAGCACTAATTCTCAATCACTTTCACCATCCAACATAAGCCATTGATATTTATATATAAAAAATAAAAGCAGAATAACTCACTATATATAGCCAAAATAAAACACTTGGCTCTGCTAATGTAAATTTTAACACCAGAAATGTTAACTTTCAGGAAGAAGCTTCAGTACTATTTTTAAATAGATTTCGGGGGTTTTTTCCTCTTTAAATTGTGTCTGCTTTAGATCAAAAACAACTGCAAGACTTTATTATTAGCATTATTTGACCTTTATGACCTCCTGTGGCTTTTCAAAAGAAAGTCTGCTCCCAAGTTCCAGTTCATCATTGAATAGTGCTCTGGAATTTCAGCCCGGATTAAGAGATTACAAATTAACTGGGAAGACTTAAGAGTATAAAGTTGAACTTCTTTCTCTTGGAGGAAATAAAGTACTACTTATGCAAATAAAACTTAGGCTAATTGAGTTTTCCTTTCAACACAGATTTCCAAAACTGTATTTAAGCTACTTGAAGAAAGATGGAGCATTAAGACATTTAGTATTACAAGCTCTTAATTGTACCAAGTGTTAACTTTATTTACTTGCATATTCTCCTCCGTACTTTAAACAAGTTATCCCTTCAGCTAATCGCCCGATTAAATACAAATACAATTTGTCATTTATACAGCTTGTGCTGTCTGTGGGTGTTACAGTCTCGAGAGCCCTCCACCACTTAGAGCTGAAATGCTTTGCTTTGGAAGAGAAATGAGATCACCACTGCTTGCTCCCCCCCAGTCTGGCCCTGCTGTAAGGAGTCCACAGAAGGGTGACACCAGGAGGATTAAAAAAAAAATTCCATGTAATTTTCTCATTCCTGCTGCACCTCAAAGCCTCCTTAGAGCGCCTGTTTATCATTCCCTCATGGAAGGTACATTTTCCAAACAGGAATTCAGTCAGTGCGAGTTTCACAGTGCCTGAGTGAGCGGCAGGAGCCCAGCACACTGCAGAGCGCACACCTCCCCAGCTGTGCTCAGGAAAACCAAACAGCTTCTGTCATTTATTGGGACACTTCCCTTCCCTATCTCAGCATTAGACTGGATGAACACAAACAGGTCAAGCGCAATTTAGTGACAGATTTAAAGCAGTGGGGATGGGAGCACACAATACACATTTGTATTGCTGCTGCCAAGGCAGGATGCAAGTCCCAGAGAAAGCACCTAACAAAAATGAATCCCTACTACTCAGCTTGATAAAGAAATACTTCTTTGTATTCTGGTGCAGTTAGAAAATCCCTTGAGTCACCAGGCATTGCTTGGGAAACTGGAAAACATACGGAAAATGTTCATTTGTCTGGAGAGTCTCCAATGTTACATGGAATTGCACAAGGAACTCCTGTGCTAGAAGTGGAAACAAACTGCTGTCACCAGTGTTTGCTCCAAACAGAATCTGACCCTGTGCATCAGTGGCCTCCAAACTTTTTTATCAAGTACCACACCAAGAAAAAAAAAAAATTAGCACGTGTCCCAACTACATATATTTATTTATGAGCCCAGGAGAACATGCAAATAATTTATATTGCATACATTATAAAACATACAAAAGATTAGAGGGTTTTTAATGGATGAATAAACACTATTTTAAAACAGCGTTTATTTTCATTAATGGTACAAAATATTCCCTTCCAACACCCCCAATGGACTGCCTTGAGCACCCACAAGGTGTGTGCACCCCACTTTAGAGACCACTGATGTAGGTGGCTAAATACATGCAACAAGCAAATGTGCATTTCTACCCTTTGAAATAAGAACCAGCTCCTCACATCCCTTCCACAGACCTGTAAATACCATTCAGAAAACCATCCAGCAGGGACTCTTAAAATGCAAATAAGTGCCAAGCCACTGGAGCTCAGAGGGTTGGTTTTTTGCTTGGTTGGTCTGGCTTTTTTTTTTTTTTTTTTACTTTAGAGCTTCCCTTTATTCTTCACATTGCTGTATTCTGTTAGCAAACAGATTTTCTCAGAAGTGATACAGAAAATGAAAAAATATCTTTTATCCTTCCAAAAGCAACAACACTGCACTAATTAATATTATTCCACACCAACACACATTCATTCCCGTTTTTAGCTGGTATTTCAACGAAGCTCAAGTTGTTTGAGGATATACCCTTAAAGCTAAGAAAGCAGTAGGTTGTCTGCATTTTTTTTAATCTTATTTACTCTGCATGAAGAAAACTATCAATCAGGCAGGAGAAAGATTTTATTCAAACCTACTAACAAAACTGACAGCTTAAACACTGTGTTCACTCATTCCGAAGATTCTCTACTAAAAGTTTGCTCAGCTACAGCTATACTGAAAGAAGAACGCAAGAAAGCTTCCTCAAAGCAAGAAGCTATCCTCAAAAATTTAAAATACAAACATTAACTGAGCAGAAGGATTTCACAATTATGGAAATTAGTTTGTTTTACTAATCACTGAGCTGACTTATGCTAATGCTTCTTAAGAGCCATGAGAGAATTACAGCGTGAGCCAAGTCTAAGCAAGGTAAGGTTTTCCCTCGCTGTCACCTGTTCTTCTGACTCCATAATTAACTTTTCTCTCTGATTGTCCAGCTAATCAGGCTCAAAACACAAAAAAGAATTATGGATTGGAAACAACCATTTCTGACACTAAATAAGGGAGTTAAACACTTGGCACGTGTTTCAGGAACAGACAGGATTTCACACCACACACTCCCCATATATTCCCATCTTTATTTTTTTTTTTAAACTGTTGGGGACACTCTGACTACTCAGATAACAAGCAGAAATATATTACTTAAATGTTGCTGGAAGACATGCAAATATAGGGAAAAACTTAACCATCACATACCCATAGGTGCAAAAGTTGCTGTTTTTCCTTAACTGAGAAACAGACAAGGAAAAAAACTGAAAGATAACAAACAATGACAGACCAGCATACGAGCCATTTACATTTTGTAATTACCTCTTGGGCAAGGTCATTTACTTTTAAATTTGGCTCAGAATTCTGTTTTCCAGTTCAAAGCATGTTCAAGGGCTTTGTTTTCAGTTTTTCAGAGTCTCAGCAACACTGCTCCAGGGCTCTATTCAAGTAAGATTTCTCCCTTAAAAGGAAAACCTCAGGGTTCAAGTGGTATTTCATTCATTCGGGTTCAGCTTTTCAGGAAAAAAGTCCTTTCCCAGTTTTTACCGGAGAAGATGTTTGGAGCAAGAAAATAGATTAAGAATTAATATTCCTGTTTACTAAAGCCAAACTTTAATAAAACACAGTTTTTGCACTACTTCCAACTTCTTCCTCTAGAAATACAACCAGTAATTTCTCCTCCTCTTGATACTCCATTCCCATTACTTTATTTTCTATCCCATTCCAATCTACAATAGATGTTTTGAAAGAACACAAGCAGCATACCAAACAAGTGGCTGCCTTTTCCTGCAGTTCAGAGTTTAAAACTTAAAATCACTAAAGTTTTAATGTTTCCTTACACATACAGCTGAAATATCACCCACACTATTAAACTGTGAAACAACCTAACAAGAAGAACAGTATTCTCAGACGAAAAAACCACAAGCCCTTGGTACAGATGCAGACCTTTCTTAATTGAAATCAGTGTTTTCTGTTCTAAATATTTTAGTTGCAGTTAGTCTACAATTTCCTATTCAATATTTACTTAATACTAACTCATGAGATCAAAGATGAGTCACCTCTGCCAGCAAAATACAAGCCACAGAAATCCACTTGAATTGGATTCATTTTAATTCCAGGGGGAAGGCAAAAAAACAAACAAATAAAAAAGAACCAGCCACACCAGAATACCAAGATATCAAGCATTAGGAGCTTTTCATGTATTTAAAACCTCAGGTCATTCCAGCACAGGCAGGCATTCCAAGACATCTACACATCTGAGTTGGGACAAATTTGGCGTTTTCAGAACTCTTCAGAGAAGGAAGAAAAGGAGAAAAAAAAAAGAGACAGGAACACCCTTGTCATATTCAACTCATCACCTGCTAAGACTCAACAGGAAAGAAACACCTCACCTCAAGGTTTATTTAATTCTCACCAGGCTAGGCTGTAACACACTGTCAACCCACTTAAGTCTCAGTTTTAGGTTTACTACGCTCTATAAAAAGAACCGTGGATGGCATTACAAAGTAGATCTTACTTATAAAAAGTAAAAAATAATTTCTCTCAGATAAATATATACGAAGATCTTGCCTCAGAGTCAGAAGCTACAACAGTGACTAATGTATGCAATATTTAACCAGACGAAGGATATGGAGCAGCCCAGCCCACTCCCCTGGTCCCCTCTGGTATCTTTCACAAGAAGGAAAAAGCAGCAACAGGGACCCAACTGCTGAAGATTTTTCCAGCCTACATTCTCGCTGGGTTGCAGCTAATGCAGATCAGTTCTGACATCTGGTTTGTCACATACGCCACAAGTACGTGGTGCTGACAACCAAGAAAGAGTAGGGAAAAGAGAGAACAGAATGAGCAAGCAAGGGTGAGAAACAGTGCAGTACCCATTGCAGCTAAAAAGGTGTCAAAAAACAGCTTGAGGTTCCTTATGAAGTAACTTGAAATACGGAGAGAATTTTTCTAAAGCTACAGCCTCCTGTGGAATTCATTTCCCAGAATAGATAGGCAGTTTCCAAGACATACTACCGAACCTCAGGAAGGCAATTTTGTATGAAATAATTCAGTAGCATGACTTCACACTCAGGCTGTCACCCCTCAGAGCCATGTCTAGGACTACTCTGTAGACTTAAAGTTAGCAATACCTGCTTTGGTAGCAGTGGCATCACTCCTTACACCATTCATTAGCTCAAGGCCTTCACTTGAGCACTTCCAGACTTCCCACAAAGAAACTGCCCTTCCTCCTCCAGCCTACAGCCATGAAGAACAGCTCAGGAATTCTGACAAGTCATTTCTACGTGACTCCTGCAATGCCTTTGAGGCAAGCACACAGCTGGACTATTGGATGGCCTCATGATTTGTGATTCAGAGATGATTTCACACTATCAGACTAAGACACCTCACCTGAATTCTGTCCCCTGCTACTCTGAAAACACTGTTTGGTAACATGTCCCTCACTTAAGGTATTTAAAGTGCATTGCTTCAGTTGCTGACTCACAACTATTTTCGACAGATAAAAATGAATACTGTAACAATAAATTCCTAAAGTGTTTGTTTGAAACAAACAAATGCTCATTTGCCTCTAGCTTACAGCTCCAGAGGTAAAACACATCCTACTGGCAGAGGCAGCGGAGTCTTTGAGCGTGACATCCCCAAAAACTGTGTCAGACTAACTCCAATCTGTGTATCCCTCAAAATATCTGGTAGGTTTTTCTCGTCCAGAGTGCTGGGAATCAGCATAACTACAAGAAATAGTTTTAGTAGCAACTGTTCCCAATCTTATTTGACATTACTGCCTGGAGTATTATCAAGGCCAGCACAATGATAATAGAAGCTTTCACACCATAACAGTCTCAGTCCTTTCTGTGCTGCTAAACAAATGGTGAGAAAAATTCAGTGTCTTCAACGCTTTTTATCCTTTACATATATGTGTATGTATACGTATGCAAATATAAATACATAATTTATACAAACATCATCAATAAAACAATGTTTGTAATCTGTATAAAACCACCAGTCAGGAGAAGCCACACAGGGCATAAACAGAGTAATCCCAGAGTGAAATCCTGACCAAGACCTGATGTAAGGCATTTAAGGCATGGTTGAACAGCACATGTTTTTTCACTACACTGGAAAAAGTACACTCTAGACAGCCAAATTCTTTAAAAAAAAACAAAAAATAAAAATCTATGATGCCAAAGTGATTCATGGATTTCCTGCAGGTGACTCATTAGTGCTTTCACTTCAGAGAATAAAAAAAACCCCAGCAACATTTTGTAAACACAGGCTGACATCCTTCAAACGGGGGCCAACCTCAGACTTTGCTTATGGCAAATATTTATCAAGATTATTTGCCTTTTTTTTTTTAATTCAAGCTGTTATCTCCACGATCCAAAGAGGTCAGAAATACAGCTTTCAACACTAGCAAATTGCTGAACATGCCTTCATAGCTGAGGAAGGAGAGTATTTTAAAGCTTAGCATCAGCTTTAATGGTAGGTTCAGACCTACCATCTCAAGCAATGATTCGCAAGGTTTACCAGTATCATCTATTTCAATCCATGAATGTGCAAAGATTCATTCAGAGCAGCCTCTGTGAGACAGAACAAAACCAAAGCCTCCAACACCAAGCAGAGACACATAGCTAGATCACAGCCTTTTGACAGATTATTAAACATGTCAATGAACACAAGTTATGACTTTGTTTGGGGTTTTTTTTAACATGGCAGTGACTCATCAGACAGAAATCCATCCGCTCATTTCCGGGCAGTGGCCTCCATAATAAATGGTCAAATGTAATAAAATTGCAAACTTGAGGATATGCAGTTTTGTCTTAATACAAGAAAGAGCTATTGATCCAAGAAACACTTCCTGTGAGAGAACTGTTCCTTTCTTGGGCTTACTTTCAACCTACTAAGGTATTTCATTGCACAGCCCTGGAGTCCACTGTCAAGAAGATGATCCGCAGACAGGGCTGGAAAAACAAAGCTGCAAACACGTGGAAATGGGAAAGCATTGCTAACAATTGAGAGTTTCAAGCAGACCGAGGGACTTCAATATCACATTACCTTTGGTTAATCTGCAGGTCACACACAATAGGGATCACATGGAAACTGCCTGAAAACGCAGAGGCAGGCTAAGGACAAAATGCTGCTGGAACAGCAGGCAGACAAACTGCTGGGCACTGGCAAAGCCTCCAGGAAGTTAAGGGACACCAAGAAAAAGTAAAACACAGCAATGGCTGCATGAAAGCAAGGGATCGAGGCTTTTAAAAGTTAAAGTTATCAAACACCAGTCTCCAGAACTACAGTTCACTAGTTTGTGCTTTAATTACTGTGGGTCAATAAGAGCTTTCATGCCCATGCAGATGGCTGTAACCATCACAAACCTAAACCTGAGGGGTTCTCCCCGCCGTGAAAGCATGCATTTCACTGACTACCAGTACTGTCTGATAGCTTAACACCAATTATTTTGTAAGATCGCTTGCAAATCAAAGTATTGCTGGATTAGTGACGTTGATGGACAAGAGTTAGTCGTGCTAACTTGAAACAGATTGAGATTTTATCTAAGAGATGCAAACAAATTGCGCTGAGAAGACACAACTCGAGGATGAATATATAACAAGAAAGTGCAGTGTGAAAAACAGTTCTTTGGAAAAACACAGATAACAACGGTATTCGATGTTTATGTTTAAAGTTTGTCCAGCCTTTCACAGGAGCTCATAAAGCCTACTGTACTCAGATAGCCATCCTGGCAACAGAAATGTTTAGCCACCTTTTTGGCATAACACTGATCCCAATTTTAGAAAGCTGTAAGTAACATCTGTGCAGCCTGCCACATGTTTGGTAAAACACCCAGCTACTTAGAGTTTCTTTCCCATCTAAGCAAGGTCAGCATGGTCCTTTCCATCAAAGCTTTGTATTAGAATCACAGAGAATGAAGAAAACTCACAGAATGGTTTGGCTTGGAAGGGACTTTAAGGATCATCTTGTTCCAAACCCCTGCCATGGGCAGGGAGCCCATGTTACACAAAGCAAGATAACTTCCACGGGTGGCATTTTATTTTATACACAGCTTTACTGACTAACCTCCTAGGTAGGATAGGATAATCACCATTGTTTCAAAATTCCTTTTACACAACTCCATCTCAATTTCTGTTCGCCTTCCGTTCAGTCTTATATTAACACACAGTGGAGCTCTGTGTAATTGTCGCTTACACAGCCTGTAATCACTGAAAAATTTAGAAGCACTTTAGAAGCCACAGAATCACAGAATGTCCAAGGGTTGGAACGGACCTTAAAGATGACCCAGTCCCTGCCCGGTGTAGCCACCTGTTCAATTTCTCCTCGAAGAGGCGACCACGGGACACATCTGCCCGAAGACGCAATGCCCATGCATCGGGAGCATTCCTTATGTAAGGCTGACACCAGCCCCACACGGCCCTTCGCACCCCGCGATGCTCCCCGGGGATGCCCGGACGCCTTTCGACACCGGCACCTATTCGGGTCACACCGGGCGCGGGCAGCGCGGCTTCATCTTGCGGGGAAACAACCGCACGGAGAGCGAAAGCCCCGCGCCACCCGGGACCCCGGGACACGCGTGACCTCCCGCGGCCCGGGGGGAGCCGGGGCTGCTCCTGCGAGCTGCGGGGCGATGGGCAGCGCTCCCGAAGCCCCGCGGTACCGCCGGGGACACCGCGCCCCG
>VZTA01020590.1:220726-255349 GCA_013398855.1 Mohoua ochrocephala
GGGGTCTGTGAGGGGCGGGGCTGCGCTCCCGACCCTGCCCGACGGTCCCCGGAGGGTCCTCAGCCCCTTCCCCTCAGCCCCCGGGTCCCTCAGCCCTTTCACCTCAGACCGGCTCCCCTTAGATCGGCTCCCCTCAGCCCCTTCCCCTCAGTCCAGTTCCCCTTAGATCGGCTCCCCTCAGCCCCTTTCCCTCAGCCCGGGTCCCCTTAGATCGGCTCCCCTCAGCCCCTTCCCCTCAGTCCAGTTCCCCTTAGATCGGCTCCCCTCAGCCCCTTCCCCTCAGTCCAGTTCCCCTTAGATCGGCTCCCCTCAGCCCCTTTCCCTCAGCCCGGGTCCCCTTAGATCGGCTTCCCTCAGCCCCTTCCTCTCATCCCCCTCATTAGTGATGCTACAAAACACGTGACTAAAGGACTTTAAGAAATGAGAAATCTCCTCATTAAATGCGAATGTTCAAGACCCAAGCAAAAGCTTGATTTTGGAAGGTATTGAGCAGCCAGTCTAGAAAAGCATTTAAGTCAGGCATGACTTTAGACGTATAATTTAAATAGGTTTAATTGAACATTAACATCTTCAAAGATAAGCATGTGCTGCAGAACTTTTCTGGTTTGAGATTAGGAACTGAATTTCTCAATGGGTCAAAACATTATTTTTGCTCCCGTGCCTTTAGTCTGCACTATCATTTACTAAATATTTACCACTTGCAGTATCATCTCTATTCTGCTTGCGTTTCCCAAATAGTTCACCGTTGTAGCACAATGCATAGGGTTGCCATTAAAATGCTTGCAGGGATTTCAAGGACAGACTTTTGTTTTGCCCTTTTTCACGCTTTGATCAGACCTTTTTTTTTTCTCCCCGTGGGTAGTTTTCTGATTGTATTCAGTGTGTTTTCCATAGATTCACAGCTGGGTGCTGTTTTTATGAGCCTGTCAGCTTTAGCTGGCATAGGGGGGGGAAAATTGGAAGATTAATTTTGCATTTTTGCAATTCATTGTCACTAGCTAATGGTAAGGAAATGCGTAGGCTGACAATTAGTCATGCGCTCTCCCAGTATTACCTGATTGCCAGCAGCTTGATTTCAAGTTTAAATGTTGATTAACGGAAAGGGATGTGATTTAGCAACACTCCACACTTGGAAGTACAATTGGCTGGATGGATTGGACAAACACACCACTCTTCCAGAGGTGAAGGGTACCAGGCTTGGCAATGACACTGTAGACAGTGTGAGGAACTGTATGTCTACATGTCAGTCATTAAGAAGTCATGGAACAATCTTTTTTTGTTTGTTTGGCTTCAATGCTCCTGGCATCTTCCAGAGAAACATTAGAAAAATCTTGGGTCATCTTTTTTGATGCCAAAGTAACTATAGAAGCCTTTCTTGTTACCCTTCATACTCCTTGTCAGTTTTCAGTCCAGCTGTGCTTTGTCATTTCTATTTCCATCCCTGTGTGTCCAAAGCAGCACCTTTGTATTCCTCCTTGGCATTCCCTACCCCCTTACACCTTCCATGTGCTTCTGCTTCGCTTTGGAGCTTAGGGAGGTTCTCTTAGTGAGGTTACTTTCCCCTTCTGAAACATGTTTTTGAGAAGGCTTTTTTTGTGTGTGCTTTTCAGAGAGGGTCTGTTACGCATTTAACAGAGGCTGCAGAGTCTGCTTTGAGTCCAGGTCTCCTCAGAACAAGAGTAACACAAGAGGGTCTCCTGACAGGCAATACAGCGGATAAAAGAGATTTGTTTGCTACTGGAACATTTTCTGAAGTGCCTGTAAATGTGCTGCTGAAAAATAGTTGCATGTTGTGTTTTATAACAGAAGAATACAAAACTACTGGCATGAACATTCGCTTTTTGGCAAGAAAATGAAAACCCTCAAAAACCAGGGAAAGCAGTTCTGCATAAGAATTTTTGCCTGAACTTATTTTTAGCTTTCTTTTCACTGAAGTAACTTTTTGTGGCAGCTGTAGTTATCGCTAAAGGAAGAGGAACTCTGGCATTTCCTCCTTCCCCATGAAAATCTCTCACTTGCAATGGGAATATCTCCATTTCAGTGAGGAAAAGAACAACCTTCTCCCTTGGAAGCAATGTGTATGTGGTTAATATCTGCAATATACTCTATGGCTTATGGACAACGTATTGATTTCCTTCTGTTGCACTTGCTGCTAAGAGCAAATCAATGGGACCATTTTCAAAAATAAATGAGAATGTTTTGACTGCCTACGATTCTTTTATTCTAGAATTGCAAATTGCACTTTGCAGACTACCCAGTTAGTGCACATAAAAAGATTCCTTACTGTGTTGTTGGGCTGCCTTCCTCTGTTAAAATACTGTTTATACTATACCAAGGCCACATTTAATTCATAATTTCTCCAAAGTAAGCAGCAGGCTGTTCTTCATGGCCATTGTAATAAAATTTGCATCTCATTTAAAGCAGATTCTATTTCCTTTTTCTCAGTCTGAAAAAGTTAATGGTTTTATTACCCTTTGGAAGAACTTATCTCCCTTTCTTTACTTTTAATTTAGGCTGGGGGTTTTTTTAAACATTACAAAAAGAAGAATTCTGCCTTTAGAGAGGATGAAAAGTAAAATTTCAGGATCACTGGAATTTAATATGTCTTTTAGAAAAAAAGATTTTTAAAATGTTTTTTTTGTCTGATACCATTTAGCCAATTTGAATCAATTTTGCAAGTAGCTTTCTTGGAAGTTGTTTTAATTTCCCTAGGGTTTTTTTTTTCCTATTTTAATATTATAGAAACAAAAAACATCATGGTCTTTGTAGTTTTACTGGTGTTCACTGAATCTAGCCTTTTCCTCAAGATTTATCAGTAGATTAGACAGTAAAATAGCAAAAATAGCCAAAGGTATATATTCCATTTGTGCATAACTGGGAATACTGTGGAGGCCAAGCATCAGATGACACCTGAAGAACAGCAGAAGTTGCCAAGTGCTGAAGTGTTATAGAGTTCTTTTTGTCACTTTTCCCTGGTTTTGGCTGCCCTAGGAAAAGGAAATGTATTAGATATTCAGTGCAAAAATCTGTCAGTCATATGCGATGGAAATAAATGCAGGAAAAGTGTGGGGAGTTGAATCAATTTCCTCCTGCTCCCTGTTCTCCTGGCACTCATTATTTTATGCAATATTTATGAATTATTATGCATTGTTGACATTCGTGTCATGCCCAGGAGCTGCAGTTCTGCGTGAGGACCCCCACTGTGCGAGGTGCTGTGCAGAGCCAGCAATGTCTGCTCAGATTCCAGGGATTTAGAACCATTACAAAAGGCGAGGTCAATAACAGAATGAGATCTTTAAGGGATGAACGTAAGATAATGAGGCGTTTTTCATCAGCTTGAAAGCCAGTGGTCCCAGCATGCAGGATTTAAGCGTTACCGAGTTGTGATGGAAAACATACTTTAGTACCCCATTCAATTAATAAAGTTTTAGGACAAAATATTTGTGTTATATCACTCTAGTGGACTCCATATTGTGAATACCATGCTTTCAAAATAGCACACGTACAGCTGCATCAAAATCCTATGCAACAAATTAACTTGGGGTCAAACTCTCCCTTCCTCACCCCAGAAGTCGTTCCAGAGGGAACTTTGCAGAGTAAGGTCTGACACGCTGTGACATTCAGCAACAATACCGAATACTGCTAAAGCCAGCTTAAATAATCCTTTCCTCCTTCCCAGCTGTGTGTTTCTATTCCTGTCCCGCGCCCGCACTGGATAGCCACAAGCATTTGTGCAGCATATTGTGAACTGGATTTGCAGATGCACCATAACCTATTAGATACTATTTGTGAAACTGGACTCTAAATCACAGTAACTGAAGTAAGGACAAACTTACCTGGCCTTACTGAGCAGAAGGAGCCTGATTTTGTAGGGTCAGGACTTAGCTTAGTGTCACTCAGACAGTGTCAGTGTCCCACTGAGCAGAATCAGATCATTCCTCTGGTATGGATACGCTAATGCCAACTGTGCCTACGTTGGGAAGCAGTGCCATAGAGTTGGAGAGGATTTGGAGAACTAAACAGCTGGCAGTGAGGATCCGGCTTCTGAACTGTGCACGTTCCAGGAGTTTTATTTAAGATTAGATCTAGTTTTATCCTACAGACCCCTTAGGAGCTGGAGCCTGTCAGAGGCAGTCGTGGAGTGCATCTCCTGTTTTCTGTCACAACTCCTAAGGAACCCATTTCATGTGCTCACATACAGAACAGCAGAGCCCCATGATGAGTCTCAGAGAGTGTCATCCAAAGGAGTTTTCTGCAGTGACCATCACCTTCCCAAATGCCATGAGCTGGAACAGGAAGAGTGGTCTTCTGGAAGCCTTGCTGCGTCTCAGCCAGATTCACCAACACACAGATGAGCTGATTGTTTTTTAACACTGTAAGTGAAATTATTCTGGCAGGCATTTGGAGTCATAAAAAACCTCATTGACACACCTACCCACGGGTCTCCAGGAGAACTCATATTTACAGAACCTCAGCCTCTCCATAATGCTGCATTGACACTGCAGATACACCTCAGTGGTTAAGAGAGGAGTGGGGATGTGTGAAGTTCGAAGAGTCACGCTCAACCCTCTCCTCCCAAGAGCAGAATCTCTAGCTGCCAGGCAACAATTTAGGTCAAAAAACACTTATCAGCTTTTCCTTCATCTGTGACATGTGGATAAAAAAGTCCTGTTCAGATCTTGCAATCCTCAAGCTCTTGATGCTCAGTTAAGTACTGTGCCGGTAATTAGAATTCTTATGACTCTCAAAGGGCTAAACCAGAAGATTAAAAGAACTTTATTTTCCTGTGAGATTATATGTTCTATACTTGAGTGACTGGGATAGATGATCATTGCTATATACAGGCTAAAAGTGTTTATTGCTGGCTTTGCTTTTCTTGTGCAATGGTATGTAGGTCATTGTCAAACCAAGGGAAAGAAGACAGACATGAGACTGAAAAAGAGGACTGAAAATCAGAAAGCGTGAGTCCTTGTCCTTGAACACACATCAGGTTCTTTGCACCACACGTTTACATCCATGACTAAAGGTAACATTTGTTCCCTACTGTGCACAAGTGTTATAGGCTGACTATATTGATACGTGTAAAATGTTTTAAACTGCCATGGCAACAGTTTACATTCATATTTATATGCAGACAAATGAAAGCAAGGTCTATCTTTTATGGTAATAATAATAAACCAAAATTTATGTAGGATCATTCCTCAGACAAATCAGGGAAGTTCTGTATTTTTGTGGGAGTCAGTCAGGTTCTGCATTTGTAGGGGGGACTGCCGGTGAGAAGCAAGGTTGGAGTGGAGCGAGGTGGAGTCAGAGCCACATGAAAGACTTAGCAATGTGCTTTTCACTTGGATATTTTAATTATATCACAACATCTCTCTATCTGAGCAATTTATATACTGCATTTCTATAATAGCTTTTTACCCTGGCTCTATGGCTATGTGTGATAAATCAGAGGGCTAGAACACTTTGACAGAGATGGAGCTACACAAATGACTCAGCTTCACCTGATGTTTCTGAGATAACATCAAAGGCATTCCTAAACGAAATTTTAAAATATCCTAGAAACTGCATATAAATAGTCAGTTGCCTCTTTGGGGGATGAGGGACACAAAGAATTGCAAGGCACGCTTTCGTTTATTAAGGCATCCTAAGCCTGCCATATCCACCATTACACCATATAGGATGTAGGAGGAAATAGAACTGTCCCTGAGTGATTACTGAAGGGAAAATTACAAGCATGTGTTGTTGTTGCAGGAGTTACACTATGTCGTCAGGCCGGTAGGGGCAGGTGGAGACGTGATCAGCTTGGAGAAATAAGTGCTGATCTTTGAAAACTAGCAGAGGATGAGGCCCTAGAAAGTCGGAAAAGTATTTGGGCTTCTAATTTCCTATTGTTTTCCAATGTCTGTGAAACCACTGGGCAGTTATAACTTTTTTATATATTGAGGAATCTGTGCCACCATCCTGGCCTCAACAAAGAGAAAGTAGGAAGAGTCACAGAATTTTACATCAGTCACAACCGACCCTTAAATGGAAAAAAACAAAGCAGAAAAAAAATTATCCACATATGTACTTTAAAGTACCTGCAAGACAAGGAAGCGTGAACAGTTAAGGTAATAAATGTGAGATTGAATGAACATCCTTTCTTCTTATGACAGTCTAACAGTTCTGGGCAAAAGGTGTGTCTGCACTTAATATGACCTTTGATCCTGTTCCTTGTGATTTTCCCATAACTGTCTAAGGAAATATGGCCCACTCATGGCACCGCCACAGCCCTAACATTTGGGAATTTCCTCCTGGAGAGTGGTTACTAAATGGTTAACACTCTAGTTTGGTACTATCCTGTACCTTTGCCAATGGCCCAAATAATGGAATAACAAGTGTACTTAGTAAATTCATCAGGCTAGAAGGGTCAGAAAGCCCACTGTGGATCAGGATTCCATTACGAGATTATTGCGGCAAGTTGAATAAATTACCTGAAATGAATGAAATGCCTGGCAAGAGGAAAAATTTTCAAGAACGATAATCATCCGTGTAAATACAAGCTCAGGAACAGTTGGTTAATCAGGAGTTCTAGGGTAATCCTAGATCATAAATTGATAAAAGTACCAGTAACAGAAAAGAAAAAGAAATCCATTTATACTACAATGAATACACAGGAGCATTATACATAAGACCTATGCAGTAATCCTTTTACTCTGCTCTGAGTCAGACCTCGGTGGGAATTCTATATTCAGTTTGATACAACCATTTTAAGAATTATCTATAGAAAACAGGCCAAAGGAAATCAAAGGTAACCTGAACTTTAAAAGCTGTGATTTATTATGTGAAGAATAGGGATTTGTTGGACCGGTTTCTCATTGGAAACAGGAAAACAGTCTTGAAATACACAAGAATTTCTGGAAAGAGGACAAGAATAACTGGTTTCTTTGCCCAGTGTCACTGAACCACAGAATGGTGGAGGCTGAAAGGTACCCGTGGTTCAAGCCCTCTGCTCACAGCAGGATCAGCTAGAGAAGGTTGTCCAGGTTCATGTCCGGTGGGGTTTGGGTATCTCCAAAGACAGTGACTCCACAGTCACTCTGGGCAACCTGTGCCACTGTTTGACCACCCTCACAGTGGAAAAAATTCTTAACTTCAAGTGGAATTTCCTACATTTCCATTTGTGACCATTTCCTTTTGTCCTTTCACAGGATATTCATGAGAAGAGTCTGGCTCCGTCTTCTTCTCTTCCTCCCATCAGGTATTTGCACACATCAAAAACGTTCCCCCCTGAGTCTTTTCATTTTGAGGCTAAACAATCCCAAGCCTTACCCCAGAAAATACAAGTACTGAACACAATCGCAGGAAGAATGAGTTAGACAAACAAAGAATGAGTTAGAAACAAAGCATTTGGCTAAATAGGCCTGGGAACAGACTGCTCAGTGACATTGGCCGGGCACTATCCACCACCGGTGCTGTTTAAGAACAGGTTAGGCCAGCCAGGAATGAGGTAATGTGATCTCTTCCTATTCACAGCCCACGGGGACTTGCTGCACCCTTATTTTTTTGAATCTCCGTCCCTTTACCCATTTCCACATTTTTTTAGTCTTGTTTTCACCCATTCCCTATTCCATCTTTCTTGTCTTATGCACGTCTCTGCCAAGCAGCAGTAGAAGCTTCTGCCAAGGTGTAGCAACCCCACGGAACTGCAAATACTTGCCAGCTACAAGAAATTGCAACATTCACCCTGCTTAACCCTCTTTGCTTTCTGTGCCTCTTCCGGCTGGGTCCTGAGCCTCCTGAACAATGGTCTTAATGTCATGTCCCGTGTGCAGCTCTTCTGAGGTCATTTAATTGGACACCGCCTCGTTAGAAATATTGTGCAAATTGAACTTAGGCAGCCAGGTCCACCTGAGAAATGGTAGGATTGTCACATTTCAGGCCACTGGATTCCAGCCCTTCCCCATGGCTGTAGATACTTTGTCAGAAGGTTTGGGCCACAGCTGCTAAATTTATTGTTTTAATTAAGAAAAGAAAGCCTCCTTCATAAGACTTTCATTTCTTTCTGTGACATTTATCAATGCTTTTTTATTTTTTCCCAGGCAGCTGTTGTAAGCAATGTAAGGAAAAAGGAAAAAAAAGAGGAAAAAGGAAAAAAAAGAAGAAAAAGGAAAAAAAAGGAGAAAAAAGGCTGACATTCCATTTCCCCCCCTGCCAGCCATACTTACCTCCTTACAGAAGCAGCAGCTCTGAATGTGCCAAAAAAAACACCTCAAAAAATGAGAAAGCAAACATGAGCAAGTCCCCAAATTACTTTCCTGCTCAACTAAACCAGTTTGAAACGAGGTTTCTGAGACCAGCTGGTGCATCATACAAGCAATTGTTCTGTTTGGCTGATTTGATTTGCCTCGAGCTGCGATGTTAATTACAGTGAAAAAAATAAATACTGACTCCAGTTAAATTTGCAAACAATCTTAAAAATAGGTGCTCCTGCCCTACTCTTAATCAAACACAGCATCCGAAAACAAACACAATTTCACACTAACAAAAACAACTGAGGCCATAGATTTGATTCTCAGTTGGAATATGTAATTTTAAATATCAGCTTTGTTTAATATATTGGGATTCAGTTTAAGAAAGATAAAATTAAAAATTCATGTCCTGCCACAGCAGTATAATGCCTATGGGGAAAGGATTTGGGAAGCACTGGGAATCAACACCACTGGGTTATACAACTGACGCTGCAAATAACTCACTGTGCTGCTTGTAAACTGGAATAATGGGCACATGACCTATGCCCATGGAGCATTTCATGACTGGAAAACACTTCGGAAACAGGTAATTAAAAGACTACATAAGTACACACAAGAGCATGCAAAGTTCCCTGACATGGAAATTAGGTGAAAAATAATCCCAAATAATTGTAATAATAGGATTCATTTATGTGCACAGTACCCCATCGTACAAGGACCAGTTTTTGCTCAACATATTCTATGCTTTACATATTCTCACCGTCCAATCTCTTCAAGGGAAGGCTGCCTCAGCTATCAAATCATAAACATTGGAGCAATCCTTAGAGTCAGACGGTTGTGACTCCTTGGCAGCTTTTATTGGTGACACAAGTCACTCTGAAGGGACATGCAATCACTTCCTCTCAGGGAAAAAGTGGCTTATATGAATTCTGACCTGGCCTGGCTTTGAGCAACAGCACCCTCCACAACAACAACAAAAAAAGTTTCACTGAAAAAGTTGATTGTGATTTTAATACCTTGCTCTTTCAAAATGAGTCTTTCAGAAATCAAAGTGTGGCTATACCAGTGCTGGTCAGAAGGGACCTCTGGAGATTGTTAGCCCAACCTTTCACTGGAAGGAGCACTTTATTTAAAAGCAGGGCTCAAGTGTCATATTTTGCTGCTCCTCACAGTACATCTTCCCAGTCTGCATAAGGAAAAATAACTGATACAAAGTACTGGAACTACTTGAATCTCGCTCTTATTTGTCGTTTTGAGGTTAGAAGGGTTCAGCCACCTCTAAGGACAACACCTGAGCCAAAACCAATGTTTATGTGCTGAGCCAGAAGCGATCCTTCTGTGCCATAAGACTGATACAAGCATTACCTTCCCTGGCCAGCCGTGCCGAGCTCAGTGACAGTCGCTGCCCCTTGTGCCGGTGTCAGGTGGGATTTTCCCGTCCCATCCCCGAATTTCTGTAAAATCGCGGGGTTTTGGCTGTTATCCGCGGGGCGCTGCTGCCCCCTGCCGGCCGCCGGCCGCGCTACGTCACGGGGCTCTGACGTCACAGCCGAGATAAGGAGCGCTGCGATAAGGAGCGCTGCGATCGGCCGGGATGAGCGATAGGGCCGGACCCGCCACCGACAGAGCTGCGGCTGCATCCCGCGGCCCTGAGAAAGGTGTCACGGTATGCTGGGGTCAGTGCTAAGGCTGCAATGGACCATTTTCTGGGTGTACCTGTGTAGAGAATCCCAGATTTGTCAGGGTTGGAAGAGACCTTCAAGATCATCCAGTTCAATTGTCCACCCCTAAACCACAGACCACATCACCCAGCTCCTCTTGGACACCTCCAGGGATGGTGACTCCACCACCTCCGTGGGCAACCTCTTCCCAATGCCTGAAAACCCAGACAGTGAGAAAAAGTTCTTCCAATATCTAATCTGAATTTCCCCATCTCAGAATCTGTATGATGAATGCTAAATTACCATTCACTGGCACTGTTAGGGTTCTTCCACTGAGTGGATTTTGCCTTTGTCAGAGCATCACGTAGCAAAACAAGTCAGTTGGGAGCAAGTTTCTTGGATCAAGCCCAAGGAACTTCAGGGGTTTAGATTTTGAATTTGACAGACTCTCAGAGCTTGGTTTTGCCAAGATGCGCCTTCTGCACATGACCTGCTTGAGTCACACTTGAAATGTCCATTTAACTAATACAAAAATTGAGTCTTTTCTTCTTCTGTCATTTACATAAATATACTCAGGCTCTTTTCCAACTTCTGGCAGCAAAGGAAGCTTTGTCTGTCCCGTACCTTGAGATAGAAAATCCACCAGGGAGGACAGGGGAAATTGTAAGCACAGAAAGCTCCTTGAATCTCCTGCCCCTGAGAGAGAGGAGAGTTACAGGAAAAGAAGCAGCAGGAGGGGATTACTCTGATGGATCAGGCTTCATCAACAACTACTGGAGACTCATGCAGAGTTCCCAATGGAAAACTGATGGGCAAAAAGTAAAAATATCACCATGTGACACTGGGAGAATTTCACCCTCTTGGTGATGTAGCTTGGGTGGTACAAAATGTGAATCAGCTACAAAGATAAATGCTTTAAGCCTCTCTGTAAAAATCTGAGAACACGTGTTTAATTTTAATGTAATTAAACCAAGAAAGCATCACTTATGGAAAAGAAATAAAGAACTTTCATCAGATTTATCAGAGGAAAGCACAATCCACACTCACAAATAATAAAGATGTGTCTCAATTCTACATTCCTCATTTGATAAAAGCACAAATTCAAGTGAGTGAGTAAAATCCACAAACTTTTCCTGGGTGAACATTGATGCAGGGCCTGGTTTTGTAGCTGCCTGATTCAGTCTCTCCTGTGGAAAGGCCAGGCCTACCCCACCAACGCTGACCTGCTCACTAATCTCAAAAGCAGGTGTCACTGAGAGCAAGGTATTTGAAACCACACCTTCCCTCCGTGTTTTTTCCCCTTCGATTTACCATCCTTTCCCTCAGTTAGGTTGTGCTCACTTTCAAGCCTGCAGGAAATCAAGAGCTGCTGCTCGTGTTCAGTCCAGAAATGCTGCTGGAAAAATTCCGGGTTTGTTCTTTCTGAATCTGCAGGCTTGTATTTCTTTAGAGATTGATTGATTAGGATGGTTGGGGATTTTGACTTTTGGAATGAGGATGATTGGAGTTGTGGTTATGGAATAAAGAAGTGCAGAAATGAGCCAATGGCTTTCTTTTGGGTTTATAAACTGTGAAACAAACTCTAATGCCTGTTTTGGGGATAATTATCTTCATGTAGATCCCAGACTGGAAATGTTTATTGGTTTTATGTGAAACTCAAGAGTGTCATGTGCAAGCAGGGTTCTACAAAACCCAGCCTGGAAGCCAAATCTGAAAGTATCCCCTGTTAAAATGCTGGATAGGTCAGTGTTGTTTGTTATAACTGGAACTGCAGGAACCCAGGGCCTCCAACGCCCTGCAAACCTGACACCTTTGATAAGTCTTGAAAAGAAGTCCTAGGAATGCAGGCATCCCCCAGAGCCTGCCCCCGCTGCAGAGAGCATCCTGCCAACGCGGTGAGCGCAGGCAAGACGAGAACGTTCCCTTCACTATTCCAGGAAACCATTTCCCATCCCAGTCCTTCGCTTTAGCAGCACGGCAGGAGGAAATTCCGGCGCTTGGAAGGCGCAGGGGTGGTGCAGGTTGGCGGCGGCGCCGCGCCGTGACCCCTCGCGGTGACACTCAGGTGGATTAGGTGACATCAGCCGCGTCCAGGGAGGCGACACCCGCCCCCTGCCCCGCTTCTCCCGTCAAATGACATCCCGCAAGGTGCCTCGGGGTACTTCGCTGCGCTGTGCCACAGCCGCCTGGGATCGCAAGCCCCGGGACAGGGATGCGCGCACGGAGGGGTTGGTGGGGCCGATCCGAGGAACCGCAACTCGGTGATGCAGTTTCTCTGCTCTGACAAACCCACGTGCTCCAATTTCACAACCGTGTCTGTTTCTTAGCGTAGTCAAGCGCAAACTATTTAAGGCAGGGATTCCCTGCGCAGGTAATTGTATGTTATATAATAAGAGTTATGTGTCTAATTGTTACTGAGAGGGGAAAAAAAAGGTATAACGATAACAATTGCTATGATTCCTGCCTTCTCTAGTAGTGTCTATTTTCCTTGAAGTAAGCAGGGACTTGTTGCTAGGTGGTTAATATGAAAGATACCTTAAATATTTTAAAGTGTCTATGCCTGCTGTTTCTAGGCAGCAGTATTTGTTTATGATATTGTTATCCAACCTTACTTTATATCCTTTATTCAGTGTAATCTAACATATCCATACAGCTAAACTTCAGTCCCGATACTTTTATTTGTCACAGAGTAGCATATGGAAGTAACGCCTCTTAAGGATGAGAAGACACCTCTGATGCACGTGATTTAATCTTTGCCGGGGTGCTAGTTACAATCTGAGGAACTAAATGAAACACTTAAATAAGGCCATTTAAAATTTGGTAGTGCTTCAGTGCGCTTTCAGCACCGGCAGATGCTTACATCTGCCATAGGTACATAGAACAAATTTCCAAAGCTTTAAAGCAAATCATATTATTTCACTCTTTTGGGTGGAGAGAAGCCTGATTTGGATTGATTTAGAGTTTTTTCTGTACTTTCATCCTTGTTTTCACGCTTCCAGGCATGTTCCACCTTAAGAGCTGGCTTTATACCGCATATGCAGTCATGCAGAAACTTTGATAAATGTTTGAGTTTATTGGCTCAGGTCAAGATCACCTTTAATTGATGAGATAGGTTAGAGTTGAACTCCCAGAGCTTTTTTGGACCAAACTCTCTAATGTTTTAAGAGAAATCTTAACATGCAAATCGGCTCTATCTCGCTCTTTTTTTCTAAGCGGTAATAGGCCAAGGGAAAGAAACATTTCATGGTTGTTGGAAAGGCAGCTGGGGAGAGCAGGAGTGGAGAGGAGACGAGCTCATCATCATTGGTGACACGAGGGAAGGTCCTGGGGACCAAGCACTCACCAACACCTACAGAAATGCCTAACTAGGGCTCTGTGCTATCATTTCACCAGGCTTTGGAAGTAAAAATCTCTGTATGTGTGCCTGCTGGGCAAAACTGCTTTAGGTTTTCCTTGCTTTAATCTCATCTTCATTTAAATAAAATAGGAAAGCTTGCACCGGGTGAAACATTATGGCTCTTACTAACAGATTTTACAGTCTGAGCTGTGCACTTGGAGTGGCAAGACAGACTGCTGACAACTCCCATTCTTTGCCACGGATCGGTATGGGCTGCAGAAAAAAACACATTATCTGCCTGCCAACCCCGTGGGAAACGCGCAAGGGAATTATTCCAGACACTGCTCATTTCTGCAAATGGAAGGAGAGGAGCTTTCCTGACAAGACAGAAATGGATGAGAACCCAAAGTTCACAAAATGATGAAAAGCAATAAATCAGGGCTTTAAGTAACCCATGTGGATGATGTTGCAAATCTCATCTGTTCACTGTCAGGGGCTGCAGAAATGCAGTAAAAAAACAGGCTAAGTTCTATACCTCCTCTATTGCTAAATTCAGCGCATTTCTTTTACTGTTTTAAAACTCAGATAATGCCCATTTTTAAAAATTATCTTGTATTTGTGCAGTCGGATGAACAGCAGACAGATCATCTCTCCACTGAGTAGATATAAGTAGTAATACTTCAAAGCTTGTTACATTTTCTTGCCTGCTCACCTGATTCCTAAAATAGGTACCATATTTCATTAGAAGGAGTTAATGATTTTCATCTCTGTTCTACCTCCAGCCTTTTTACCAAGACTTCCAGCAACGTTATCCTTTAGTGCAAACCCTATCGGTGATTTCTGTGTTTGTTGTGGAACACGTCAGAGAACACTGCACAGTCCTTGAATAGATGTCAAATGTAAAGAACCAGGGATGAAGAACTCCAGATTACGTGTTTAATTCTGAAACACGAACTGTGTGTTTACAGACCAATGCCCCTTGGAATTATTTTCTGAAATATGTGTGGCAAATAAGCATTTCTTCTTATAATCTGAAATTTAACTTGAGGTCCTCCACTTCTGCTTGCCCTGCAATTTGCTGGTGCAGAGACACATGGCAGCTAAAGGCTGGCAGGACCTGTTTCTTCCTTTCATGAAGATTTCCAGCTTCTGGAGTGGAAATTCCAGCAGGAAACAACTGAACTTGCCTCTTTATCTTTTAAACGTGGCTTATTTATAAATCCTGGGAAGGTGTTTGACTGAGAACCGGTGTGTTCCCCTGCTTTGTAACCAGCCTCTTGCCCATCTTAAAATAACTCCTGCCCTGGCTTACAGGGGCTGGCATTCAGTTACATCGGTCTCTAGTGTTACACAGCACGGACAGACCATCCCCAGTCCCTCAGTGGTTCACAGGGACTGACCCCATGCACAGTCCTAGGGATGTGTTCTTCGGGCAGAGCTCAGGAACGCAAATTATCCGGTGTTAAAGGCTCTTTCTTTGTGCAGCCAGGCTAACATATCTTAGTGCCACCCATTTATCTTTAAGGAAATTATTTAAGAAGAAAATAGTTTAAACACATTTGTTCATCTGGCTCTCCTGTACCATTGCACACAAATAGGTGAAAGTGCCAATAAAACCTCTGTGTCTGTTGCTAAAATGATTGTGTTCACATTTCATTAATGGCAGTACTGTATCTACCCAGAGAAGTTTGGCTTTGGAGCTTTAATATTTACACGAAGGCTGCAGGAAATGGTATTTGGTATGGTTAGCTTCTGGCTTCAATCTGTATTCCACAGTGAGTGCTGAGCTCAGATTAGTTTTTCCCAAAGGCCTCCTTTACCCAAGTGGCCCAGAAGGGCTGGATTTGTTTCCCTCAGAAAAACTGTTACTGCTGGCTTTTGTAACACACCCAAAATTCTGTAACATTCAACTTTTACAGCATTAGGGTTTGTTTCTAGGACACCTGGATTTTATTTCTTGGACACAACAGGACCAAAAGCACAGAAATTATTGCCCATTACTAGACCTTTAGTCTAAGTCCATTTTCCCCATGTTTGTGCACATCTTATTTAAGTTCACGGTGAAGTGGTGCCCTCTGTTTGGTTACCTGAGTATTTAAAAAGATCGATACATGCACATTTAAGGAAGGAGACTGAAAACATAGCAGATTAAAACCTTCTCACAAGCATACCTTGACTGAGATTTGTCCTCTTCAGCAGCTGCGTGCCAGCCACCAGAAGCTGTATTTTTATTATTATATTTTAAAAAGAGATCCCCTCACTGAGGACACTGGGATCAGGGCTTTCCTAGGCTGCCTTACCTTGACCTGAGGTGCAGGGGCAGAACCTGCCTCTACAAACTGCTGTGCTGCTTTCCTGCCTCCTGGGTGGAGTGTGATTTGTACCCCTTTCCTTCCCCACCTCGCCTGCAAACACAGCTGAGCCAACATGAAGCTGAAAGCAAAGCATATCCCAGATAAAGGGTTTGTGCCTCCCTCCGGAGCCAGGCAGGAATCTGACACCAGGCCTGTCTCACCGTGCTCCTGGGGGCAAGGGAGCTGCTGCCCCTTCCTCAGGGCATGGTTTGGCAGTGTGTAAATAAAGAGCCAAAATGCTATATTTACAGGAAACACAATGCCTTGCTGCTGTGAGGGTTTAAATATAGAGAACAGGCCACTACTGGGATTTAAAATAGCACCAGCTGGGCAAGATAGTGCAATCAGAAAATAGCCTAAGCTTTTACTGTGGTACTGTGGACAGGCTTTTCATACCCCTCCTGCTACTTTCAAATGAGCTGAAGCAGTGCATTTCACTGACAGGCATCGTTTGCTTCTCAATAAATTGCATTGCTTGACATTTATTCAATTTTTTGAAATGGCTACTGCAAATGCACCGTGTATTTGAAAACCTTGCATTCAACAGCACATCTGCTGCTTGTTGTGCAGGGCTGTATTTGAAAAGTAATGTAACATGAGAATTATGGTTTTAAACTCCTCATTACTTTCTACCCGAGTTCAAAAGCCAAGTGTCCAGTTGTTACACCCAGGGTCAAAGCACAGGGCAGGAACCACCATCCTGCAGAAAGGCAAGGGGAGGAGGAATCCCCTTCCTCTCCTCTGCCAGCTCCACACATCATTGGTACCAACCCAAGGCAGCAAACAGGCTCTGCACAGAGTAGGTCAGGAGCTTACAGGGAATGGGTGGGAATCTTCAGCTGCTTCCTCCTTGGCTACTCCCTCCTCCCAGCCCATGTGCAGGATTTGTAGCTATGCTGATGTGTCAAGACACATAAACTGGACTGGGCGCAGTTTAGTCTTGAGCAACAGAGGAAACAAAGAGAGACTATGACTCAGAGCACCAGTCTCCCTGCTAGGCAGCTCCAGGGCAGCCAAATGCACTTTCCCTTATTAGGCCACATCATGAAACCTCACTTTGTTTTGAGTTGTACCTAATTCTGCAGTAGTAGCACCGGCTTTAAGAATCAACTTCTAAAGCAGCCCTTGGCAGAGCGCGGCTCAACCTCCAGCTTTGCTTCTTAAAAGAACCCCATCGCTTCTAATTGAATTTGACTCCACCTACTCTGACCAACGCTGAATAGTGGAACATGAATCAGGCCCCATTAGCAGCAGATGACACGGATTAAAAATCTAGCACCTGTTTAACTTCCTGTAAATACTACATTTTTGAGACTATAATCTTAATTTCCACTCTGCCACCTCAGTTAATGGGGTGGTTTTGATCTGGATTATCTTAGTAGTCTACTAAGAGGAACCACTAAGAAATAGGGCCTTATAACTTACATAACTATAACTTATAGCTCCCACAGACTTCACTTAGTTCTAAAAACCCACAGCAGATTTTCCTCAATTTAAGTATTTTTGTTACATGATGTCAGATTTGTGTCCTCAGCTGAAATGTCACCCTGCATGAGCAATGTGCCACTGCAGTGAGTTCATGCAGGAATTATGCAGGCAGCTGAACTTTCACACCTCTTCTTCTAGAATGCCTCAAATGCTGCTCCCAAAGCTGGAGGAGCCAAAAGGTTACAAGACATTGTGTATTCTCACACGGTGGTGTTGACTGTATGAAAATGAAACTAAAAGAAGCAGCAGCCTTCTACCTACAACCAAGCAGACACTTCACAGTTCAAATGTCACACATGCTGCAGTACAATTTACATGCTATATTGTTACTTTAAAATAAAGAGTGACACTTCTCAATGTCCACTCTCCACCAGCCTCTTAAAAAGAAGAGATTTTCAGGTGGGCTTAAACCCAACTTCCACTCCACTGTCCTGATTCCAAGTGTAGCTCAGTAAGTGATCAATTGCCTTGAGCAGATCTATTTTCACATTCATAAATTCTCGTGCTGCAAACATGCTATCAGGTAAAGGAAGATTTGCATTTGTAAAATTAACAAATCGAGTGTAACTTCTGGATTTTAGTTAGGACCCCTTTCTCCCTTGCACTCCTTCTGCACTGACTCTGCTGCCTTCATTTCACACGGATGTAGCTGAAAAATGGTTAATCTCCCTTGCTTAAGTGCAAATTGCCAATCACTTAGAACGAAGTATTGCTTCACAAAGTGAGAGGGATCCTATTGACTCCATAAACACAAAATGTATTTCTAAATACAAAAAAAAAAGTGTACTTCTGCATACAAAATTCAGTTAATTGTTAATAAAAGAATAATGTCTTTGCAGAACATTAGGATCTGTAAACTTCTGTAAAACAACCCCTGTAGACACAGATCTCAATGTTATAAACACTTCTGTTAAATGGTGACTCCCAGGGTGACGGGGCAGAAATGCTCAGCCAAATTCCTTTCTCAATCCATAGATGTGACACGGCAACAGCATCAGAAGTGAGGACGCGAATGGAGAAAGGCACGTTTAGGTCTTGATGAGAAAACAGCTGTCAGACTTCAAGCATAATGCTGCACTGACAAACCTCTGTGTTCAGAAGAGTGTATTTAAAACCAATTGCTGCCTTTACATTTCCAGCTTATAAAATCACAAGACTAAATTAGGCTTCCGTATTATTTTATTTCCCTCTTAAAATATAGCATTGAAGTCCTGCACACATATAAATATCCCTACAGTTTCTTACACACTTTCTATCCATCGTTACTTAAAGTGCCCAACTGTGAACATTAAAAGTAAAAACATTACCGTTAAGAGTGGCTATATTTGTAGGAGGACTGGTATTCTGACAATGCAGGCCACTGATTTTACAAAAATCACCTGCAAAAGAATACACCTTAAACAACACGCATCAATATTAACCCTGAAGTCTTTTTTTTTTTTCCCCATTCAGCTGATCTAAAAGCTATTAATGTACAGGGTTTATTTTTGAAACATGTCTTTTACATAGTGTAAGAATAAAGGATAAATGCATCACTTTCTTTCTAGCTCCCTCCTTTCCCCACAAAGTGTTTACTGTGTCCCAAGCTGCTATGTTGATTAAAACCAGTTGAAAAGAGCTCCGGAAATGCATGCAACTTAAAATTCACTTAAACACACTTTAAGTTATAAAGTCTGAGAGATTTTAATTTCAGCACGTGGCTATGGTTCGGTTGGGTTATTGGATGTGTTTGTCGTGGTGGTGAGGTTGGTAAACACTTCTTCCTTAGTTTCAGGCTGATGTCTTTCCATTTTGGTTTCCTCTTTAGCATTTTTATTACTGGGATCTCCCTTGCTCTTGACTACCACAGGTTCAATCTCCATGATTTCCTGTGGCGGCTTAGGCTCTGGCAAATTTGGCTGAAGTCCATCAACTTGAACAGGTTCTGGGACATCTTCTGCTTTCTGTTCAAGTTTTTCCAAAATGGTCTGGACCTTCCTTACACCATCTCTCCTGGCCTGGCGCACATCCGCACGACCCTCAGGGTCCACTGAGTCTAGGGCTAGCAACTCTTTGGTCAAATACTCTTCAATCATCAAGTACTTTTTGTCAGTTTTCTTGCCTTCAAAGGAGTTGACTGCCTGCTCAAGCATTTGTACTTTCTCCAGAATTGCTTCCACTTTCAAAACACCTGGATGCTTTTGAGGTTCTCCCGTTTCCATCGTCTTCGGCGGCGCCACTTCTTCGGGAGGAGGCCTTTCCTGGGGGGGAGCAGCCTTAGCTGGGGAAGGAGCCTTTTTATCAGCTTTCTCTGCCATGGCTGGAGGCTTCTGGGGTGCTAGTTTAGGATCTGGCTCTTGGTGGGTGACCTGAATTGGGATATACGTGGAGGGTGCCTCCGTTTCGGGCGGTGGGGCTGCCTTGTTGTCAGGCTTGATTTCAGGAGGAGGGGCTGGTCTTGGTGGCTCCTGAGGAGGGCCTTGTTGCTGAGAAACCTGGTGAGCAAGGCAAGTTTTGTGTTGAGACACAATGCTCCTTATGTCCTTCTACAGAACAAGTAATCTAACCTCTAATTTTCTGTACTCCTAGCAGTGCAATCTCACACACAGGAGATTATTAATCTCTCCTGAGCGTTGCTGAATTTTACTGTTTCAAACTGAAAAACAGCACTGTGCTGAACAGCTATTATTTTCACCAACCAACTCTCGCAAACATCAAATTTTCAACCCACCAAATCCTGCCCATGCTCAATAAAATCAGCCCCATGAGCAGTTCTAAAAGACAGGACCTTTGAGCAAAGCCTTCACCCAACTGAAGTCAGTGAGACTTCTTGCAGCTGACTGCAGCACAGTCAGGATCTCATCCCCTGTGTCACTAATTAAGGGTTCCTCTCTCTCGAAAAGCCAACTACTTTGCTGAGTTTTAATCACATTTTGGGCTATTCTCATCCTGTGCCTGTTTTCAGGACATTCCTTTTTTTTTTTGTTAGTGCTTATTTTTAATCTTTAACCTATTTACATGCAGAGGTTACTGTGTCAATCTCATTACACTGTAGCGATTAGAGACCATCCTGGGGATTACTCCAGTTTTATATCATCAAATCAGAAATCTCTTGAAAATGAGATTAGTTTTGAAATCTTAGCAGAAAACTGAAATTTGTGATATCTGCATTTTCCTCCTCCTGACTTTCCCTTTACTTACTTGGGCACAGAAACCGTGATTTTGAAAGATACTAAATCCAGCTCTCGTGGATTCAAATGGCTGGAGTAAAATATCTGTATTTTACTTAAACCAAGTAAGTAAATGGCCTGCACTGAAAATCTGTTACTGCTTTACCTGTTAAATGTAAAATTTGATTAGGGAGGGCAAACTCTCACCCACAAAAATAAATTACCGCTGACCTAGAATATGCCATTAAATCTTGAGTCTTCCTTGTTTTGTCCTAAGCCTGGGTTTTCAAAAATATTAACCTAATTCTGCTACTGTCCTTTTTAATGTGAAAAATCTCCAGAGAGGAAATCAAGGCTTGTTTCTGTATGTACCCCCTTCCACACACTCACAGTTGTCTAATTCCCAGTAGCCTTTTAATTTTAGTTTTAGTAAGAACTTTAACATGGAAAAAATGTTCCATGAGCAGCAGGTTCTATGACCAAGAGCATGCTACAAGTCAGAAGAATAAAAAGCTCTATATTTTGCTTATCCTCTTTCTTCACAGCAAAAATTACTCTGTGCATCTGATGCTATCCCCTAAATGGTTCTGAGACATCAGTGAAGTATATTTACATAGATGTCACAAATCCCACAGACCTGGTTTTCGTCTCATAAACATAATGCAACATCAGTGACCTCAGCGTAATTACACCAAATTATACTCTGACAAGAGAAGATTAAATCGTGTGTTAAATCATATTTCAGTGATACACCAGAGTCCTGACAGGTGGAAAGGCAACTTGCTGCTTATCTCAGGATCTTCCAGTCTGTTTAAGTCTAGAAATGGAGATCGCTTTATGCGCTTTCATGTGTGTGTTAGTACAAGCTCATTTCTCAGCTCTAGCCACGCTCAGGTCCCTGGCAGGTGATTCACTTCCCCATTCTACATACCTGGGGTCTGTCTACTACTGTCTGCACTCGGATGGGAGCTGGGGGCTGCATCTGGGTGCTCACTCTGGCCGGGGAACTCTCCCGACTGGAGGAGCCTCTCTGAGCCACTCTGAAGGGAGACTGCGCTCGCGCCGCCTTGGGCTCCCTCTCCTCCGGCTGGATTTTGTGGAACACCGGCTGGTGGGCCTGGAACTCGCTCTGCTGGGCAGGGTAGTGGGTCTTCTGGGCCTGGTGGTAGGCTTGTGCTGGCTGCCGTGGCATATTTTCATGGATCACAGGGATCGGAATATAACCGCGAGGAAGCGGATGGCTCCCTGCGTTGGGTCTGCCAGAGGTCTGAGGGGAAACTGTTGGAGAGTCGGATGCTCCAGGAGGTTGAGGCTGCCATGAAAACAAAAATCCATGATTAAATTTTAACCATTTCGTGCTCACGGTACGTTTTATTTCCAAAAAGGAAAGGAGGCAGTCATCATAGAAACTGAGCTCGTGTTTCCGGCACGCAAGGACTCCATTTCCCTGGTTTTTTGGCCAAGAGCCTCACTAGACAAACCACAGAAGTTGTGAGAGCATCATTATAACAAGTAGGAACCTGAGCTACAGCATTCCCAGCCCTGAAATGAGCAGGGAGTGGATGCTCAGTCAGACTGTTTGCTGCTTTTGCATGGCTGTTCCTGTCTAAACCTGTTAAATTTGAGGTAAACTAAAGCTAAGCAAACAAATTACGTGCTGGAGACAAACCCAAACTCCTAAAAGCACACAACACTGACTCCTGATCCTGGCCACACTAACAGATTTTGTATGTTTTGTTGGGGTTTTTTTAGAGCATGTAATTGATTTGGTCATGCAGACATGGCTAATTCCCCTTTGCCCCCTCTCCTGCAAAAGGCCACACTGGAGCTGGGAGAGGAAAAGGCAGGCCAAGCAGGAGAGAAGGGGAACAAGACCCCTCTTTTGGTGCTGATAAACTGCTCAAGGGAACAGCAACCTTGAATAAATAAGGGCTGGTTTGCATTATGGCACCCATCAGTGGCACCACTGGTAGCACTGCTGACGTGGAGTGTAGGGTCACCAACACAGGCTCTGGGCACTTGGCACCCACACTGCACTGCCCGAGTGTGCAACAGCAAGTCCTGAGGGCCCCCCTGGTTATCTCTAAGCAAGTGGCACAGAAAACACATTCCTAAAGCCACTCTGCGGGCAAGGCAAAGCTGTGCAGAGTTGGGAGAAGGAAAAGCTGAGCCTCTTGTCCAGGTACTGCATGGACAGGCAAGGTTAGTCAAGAGAGATGAGAAACCTGCCAACAGGATTTTAATTACATTCTTCAAACTCCAAATGGGTTTCAGAGAAGATGCCACCACTGTTGAATTACAGACCTGATATGTTTTCAGCTTGGTGAAGGCTGAATTTCCTGCTCATCTTACTTTGAATAAAAATGAGGCTTGTATTTCCATATATTACAAGAATACCAATTTGCTAATTCTCCACAGAGAGCAGGCCAAAAATCCTACCTTCTGAAACACAAAACAAGCAGGGTGACTTTTTTCCAGAGAAGTTCATACTCTGAAAATATTTTCACATACCACTGAAGGACAAAAATACTTTACATTTCACTTTTAAATCTGTGTATATGTAAATCCATTTTACACAACTGAAATATTAAATTAGGAAGCAAAGAACTTCTGAAGTGGCCTGGGTTGTTAGCTGACTGGACACTTGTCTCTCCCACTTGGTTCACCCAGTTTGACTCACGGTGCAGAACACAAGAGGCTTGTCTGCACCCTCCACTTGTGGGGGAACCTGTACAAACCCTAAAACAACCCTCCCCTGCCACAGGGCCTGCTCGGCTCTGCATTTATCTCTGCAGAATCATTCCAGAACAGAAGTGGGTGATGCTAGGAAAAAAACCCCATACATATTCATGCTGCCATGACTGTGCACTTTCAATACTCTGGAAGTGTTGGGAAAACGCAATCCTGTGGCGAGCTGGGCTTTCTGAGGGCTAAGCTCCCCGTGTGACATTCAGGCCATAAATGCTGCAAAGACCACTGCAAGCAGAGCCCAGCGCTGCTGACGCTCACCTCGGGTCCGTGCGTGGCCGGCGCCGGGGCCACCGCAGCTGCCGGTGTCTGTCCACATTGTTTATCGGCCGCCGCGGCCTCCGCCGGCCCCCTCGCCGGGGACTCGGGGCCACCATAGGCCCCCCTGAGGGGTGGCTGAGCCTGCCCCGGGGCGGGCACGGCCTCTGTCTTGTACCTCTGCAGCCCCGGCTGCGGGGAGGAGAAGCAGGGGTGCTGCTGCCGGCCGTCGATGCCCTCGTGGATGACGGGGATGGGGATGTAGCCCGCCCGGAGCTTGGGGTACCCCACGTGTCCTTCTCGGGCCGCCGGCTGCTTGGGGCTGTCGCGAGATGGGCCATTTGCCGAGGACGGGCCTTCCTGCAAGTGGAAAACAGCACAGAGCGCTTGTTGGTAGCTTAATAAACACGGTAAGAGAAAGCTGCCTTAAAGGTCTGTCCTAAAAGCAGCTTTAGCTGTGTATGAGGAGCTCAGACCCTCTCAGGCCTGTGCAGGGCAGCCAACAGCAGGTGCCAACACTGCAGGCAAGGGGAGGAAGATAAAAAATCTGCTTATGTGTGGGGTTTTCACTTCTACTTCTCATAAGCACTCACTTGTGCTTTGAAATAGCTGCCTAATTCCAACTGGATTTCTCATTTCTCATGCATCACTAGCACTTAGCCACCAGCCCACCCACCCTCTTCAGAGGGAGCTCATCCCATTCAAACAAGTGCCCATGGGACCAGAAGCATTTCTTCAGCACCTCTCAGAACACACCTGTGCTACGTCTGAAAAGACACTTGCAAGGAAGACTAATCCCAACAGAAGCACAAATTTTGTTGGTATCATTCTTCCCACTGGCTATTTGAAGAGAGAGTGACACTGCACACTGAAAATGTATTCACTTCCTGCTAAGGAGTGCCTGGTTCAGTAAACACTGAAGGAAAAGGGAAGGAGAAGACAGAACAGCTTAACAAAGAGGAAAACACTAAAAAGCAAGATTTAAAAATCCCTGTGCTGTCTGAGTACACTCACTGGACAATGTCAAAGCTCTGGCAAGGGTGGAAGTGGTTTGCACTAAGAGCCCTCACAAGTCCTCTAGTAAGTTCTTCCTGCATCGGTCATTCTATTTTGAGACCCTGCGAGGGCCAAGTTCCAGATGTATCTCTAAGTCAGATCATATAACAAGCACCTCTGTCATTCAGAGGGTAATGTCATTATTCAGTAAGAGGAGAATTTAATAAGGGGACATATGGTGCAAGTGTTGGAAACCCTATTTTTAAAGAGGTGTTTAAGCTGCGAAAATATTTCAAGTTGCTCCTGTACACATTAACATACTAATTCATTAGGAATTTACTGTTTTACCAACCAGAGTATCAGAGTTCTTCCCATACGACAGTATCACCTTAAAAAGTGATTTCTGAGAATACCTCTTAGCAGAGAAACTGCAGAGAATAGAGGCTGGTATTTATGTAACCTGATGAAGACAAACACAGAAAGGAACAAGTTCAAAGTCTGAACCCCAGTGTTCCATTTCCTTTTACTCATTAAAAAAAAAAAAAAAAAAAAAATCCTCCACAAAGGAAGAATTCTGGAAGAAGCGTAGAGGAGAGCCAGGCCTAGAAAGTTCGCAGAGAGAAGCAGTCTGAAGTCTTGGCTTTCCCAGCTGCAGAACGAGGATGATCTCATGCCAACGTCTGCACCGGGATCCACAGATGAGTCATTTTAAATTCACCCTACCAGGAAATCACATTCCTCTGCTCCGCGCAGACTGTCCGGGGGCTTTCAGAAGCCCACACACCAACAAGCGCTCGCTCTTTCACCTTCCACCAGCATAACCCCGGCCCCACAGCTCTCCCGGGATGCGGAGGGACGCGCCGTCAAACGTCAGCAAACCGCATTAGCCGGAAAATAAATCTGAGGTGTGCTCAGCTGACAACAATGCGAGGCCGTGCCGGAGCCAAGCGAGCACCAGAGCCGGGCTGGGAGGGGACCCGATGATTCCCAGCGGGAAGCAGCACCTTGGTGCTGCGCTGACTCCGGGCATTCTGCGAGCGCCAGCTGCTCGGCACAGTGTCCCCGCCGAGTAACCCGAGCAGCCACCCCACCTACGGCCACGGCTCCCACCGCTATAAAAAGGAGATTCTCTCACTTCCAGCAGCTCTGCGGGAAGGGTCGGTGCTGGGAAGGGTTTAGGAGCTGGGTGGGCCAGCAGCACCTACAGATGGCCCTGGCCATGAGAAGGTTGTCAGCCAAACTTGTTATGTCCCACCTGGGTGTGTACAGAACTGCCCCAAATGAGCAGTTGTTTTGGGGTCTGCATTGTCTTTTATGGCTCTGTTTGGGGATAAGACCTCCAGTTTTCTGGAGTAACCCACAATGATAAATCATTCAACATGGACAGTGTCCCATTCCCACCACCCTCCATGAACCCCCACCAGAGAGTCCAGCCAGGGGCTTCCCCTCCCTTGTCCTCCCTCATGTTCAGACCCACGAGGCTGCCCTTGTTTTGAACCTTCTTAGAAATGTGAGAAATCTGCCACTGCAACTTAAGTCCTGGTAAGAAAAACAAAAGAAGCAGCCCAAACCAAATCAGGTTGGACTGCTTTTTCAAACCATCCAGTTTATAAATGAAGTAAAACTTCTATCAGTACCTTGGGGTTTTTTGTTTCGTTGCCTTTTTTTAATAGAAACACTGGCCCCTCATTAAGTAGCATAAACTATACTCCCATGATTTCTCACGTATTCTTACAGCTTCAGACAACCTGTGCTGCTCCTGTGGAAAGTTAGCATTTCAAGTTGGCTTTGTTGCAGGCTTTATTTTCCCCTGTAGTCAGGTCTAACCACAGAGGCCTCAACCGTGCAGTCATACTGGAACAGCCCTCGGTGAAAGAACAAACGCAGCGTCCTTGTTTTTCCCACCATCAGTGGCTCGAGGCACGGATCAGGTTTAGGAAAGGTGCTCTCATCACAACTGCACTTCCTGATCTACATTGTTCCCTTCAACACTTAATTAATACTTAACTCTACAAACAGTTGCTTACATTAGCCAGTTTGTATCGAGACATCTTTTAACATTCTTTCTCTCCTGTTTCTTTCCTTCCCACTGTCGTACAATCACAAACACGGACAATCCACGTCTTCTGAAACTCCCATCGCTGGGGAATGGCACCACAGCCAAAGAGTAAGGAGGCCCTGGGTGCAGGGAGATGCTGCCAGTGGTTTGGGTCTGTATTTATTGAGAATACAACATAACAGCGAGTGCGTGCAGATCCCAATGTCCCCGTCTCCAGACTCCTGGCGTGCAGATCCCAATGTCCCTGTCTCCAGACTCCTGGCCAAAGCAGTTCTGTTTTGTGCACGGCAGCCTGTTTCCAGCCTGGGCAAACAGGTTCTGGAAGACTTCAGCAGAAGCTCAGATGTGCCTGGGGACACTGTGGCAAGGGGGAGGAATGGAATCAAGCTCTGGAAAGCTCTCATTGTAACACTATGGAAAAGAAATTCACGGATTCCCTCCTGATGCTTTAATTCCACAGCACAGCCAGCACAACAAAAAGTAGCCATTTTTTGGTTTTGCCTTCTATCACATACAGTTCTTGCTTGTTACATTAACAAACCTGTTACCCGGAAAAAGCCCAGAGCTCACATTTAACACAAATCTGCACAAAGAGAAATGACCAACAAATGAATGACAAGTCTTAGTCCACCATCCTTCCTGGTTTGAGTATAAAAAACCAGGAACCCAACTCAGGTTTCTGCATTAAAACAAATTGAAGCAAATTTCTCCTGCCCTCATCTAAGGAAACAAGAAGTTCCTTAGACTGAGGGTAGCTACACACAACAGAGTATCAACTAATTTTCCACAAGTAGCAGGACTGAGTATCAGCAATCCCAGCTGTGATCACATACCTAATTTACCTTTAAGAGACAGAATCTCTCAAAAGGAGGAAGCACAAAAATGCAAAAACCCCCTCGAGCAGCTCAGAAATTTTCCCAACAGTTCTAGCCTACATTTCAGGTAGCCTGAAATACCCGCAGGAACTCAAACCCAATCCAGCACTTCAGGAGGTGCTGAGGTAAGTCATGACATCCAGGCAAATGAGAGTTTTGTCCCAGCTGCGGGAGGGCCAGTGGAGCTGTGCCTGGAGATCTGCTCAGGGGCAGTGACAGCACTTGCACCTCTCGGGACGAGGACGAGCGTTTCTGTTGTGAGGCCATCACCAGGATAAATAAAGGTGCAGCCAGCACGAGTTGTGCAACTGGAAAAAACACTTCATACCCCCACATCCTACTGCTGGCTTCCCGTGGGAAGGGCACTGTCAGGACTGACACTAAAATCCTCCAACTTGCCCACGTTTTAAGTGAGTTCTGAGGTCGCGAGCCAGGGGAATGAAAAAAGAGACAGCAAGAGAAAAAGCACAAGCTTGCACCAGGATTCCCAGCACAGCTGGACTATCTGGAGTGGATAATGGGTAGCTCCTAGTGTGCCCCAAGTGTGCTCAAGTGTTATTCCAGACTCAAGCACAGAAACCTGCAAATTCAGTCACTGCTGATGCCGGCAAATTGCCACTGGCGTCTTCCAGACGGCTCTACCATTCAATTTAAATTTGTCAAAATATTCTGTGTTCATGTTAAATGACTTGAATAGTTGTATCAAATTCAGAATCTCCCTTTTGAGACTCCTTACATAATACATTTGTCATTCCTCAAACACTAAAATGGTCTACACAGAATAAAGTCTAAAAGCCTCCTTTGCTGCCATCGCACTCTTGCATTTTTCTTCACCTGTACTGATGTTATTTGCACCACAGTCAATTCAGCTCTCTAAAGCACACGTTATTCACACATGCAGCACCCCTGCAGCTCTTGCAGAGGAGCAGTGCAAGTATTTAAATTGCACCTGTTTTGTAAATATTATCTAGCAAGGGGAAAACAAAATTTACCAACACTGCCAAGAGATTAAACAACTTTTCTGTATGCAAACAGATGGTCCACTGCCTTCAGTGTCATCCTGAACTCGTACGCTGCTGCTATAGGCTACCATGCAAACAGAATTGTTCTTGTTGCCCAAATGATTGAGGAAATACCAGTACCTGACAAAATCTTACTTGACAACACACCTTCCATAATTTTAAGCCCAGATCCTATATATTTTGGAAGAAGGGAACAGCATGATTCTGTTCTTTCACAATCAAATAAAGCAGCACAACTCAAATGAGAGGCATATAACAATCAAGTTTTCTTCGCAGGCTTGCTCAAACCTGTATTTTATCAGAAATTGCCATGAATAACGAAAAAAAGCCAGTAGTATCCAATATTCAAATCTAAGAATGAAGTAACTACTCTATTTATTAAAGAAAATACCATTTTTGTCAAAGAAAGGCAAACCTTTAACCATTAGAACTAGATTCCACAACCACTTGTACTTTACTTTCAGCCAGACCTTTTTTCCTTCTCTGTCGCATTAACTACAAAAGCACTACGCTACCTTTGCTACCAATAGAAATCAGCATATCCAAATATTTCTAAGAAGTTCCTCACCAGAGCTGTGTGTTTGAACATATTAATAGCACAACATCAGCATGAGCTGGGTTTTACCAACACTTCCCAGAGAACTACACGAGTTGGAAGGTACCCAGCGACTTGCTCTCAGTGCTGACTCCAAACTTCTTCCAGCCCTGCCTCAGCTGCTGCAGACATTTGCATTCTCACCCTTTTACTCACAATTTGTGCTTAAATATATGGACTGAGCACATAGGCATTTGAGCAAGATATCATTAGCTAATGACTGAAGGAAACCATGAATAAGCTCAGTTGCATGAGCTGTCTCAGTAGGACTTCGTGTCAGCCGCATCATGTAACCCAATTACAGGCCAAGCTGCTTTTGATGTTCTGCTTGCTGAATGCTGAGTTTTATTTCCCAGCATACACATGTGTAGGCAAACAGGCCTTTTGTTCTCTCTTGTAATTATCGAGTTGTATTATACAAGTATTACATTAACATTTGCTCTAACTGATGCCATTAGAAATAAATAAACGCTATTAAAAACTGAAGGAGAAAACTAATCCTAAGCTTTTCACAACAGAGAGCCTTACTGCAGCAGATATATTTGTTATCTTGCAGATCAATCTTGTTCCAGGAACAAAACCTGTCCTCTTTTAATCACTAGGAGGATTCTTTCTTCAGCTAAAATGCCTTGGCAGACGTGACAACACCTGCCCTGTGTGCCCATGAGTGGAAGTTGGCACCGAGAGCAACCGACGGGCCAAAATGAACATGCCTGAGAAAGAAACAATGACTGCTCCGAGGAGCAGAGTGCTCTTAGGAGAGCTGGAATCACCACCCACCCCGCCAGCTTTAGTGGATGGAGTTAGAGAAAAGCCCTTTAGAGCACTAACAGAAATATCCTTGTCAAGGGCGACGAGAATGACACTTTATTCGGTTATTTCTGTTCACTGCCTCACTACCTAAGAAGCAGGTGGTTAACCTGTTGCTTTCCTATTAGTTATGACCCAGGAGTCTGAAATACATCAGGAAGTACAAGCCTCAAGAATTAGCAAAACAATGCCTCAAAAAAAAAAAAAAAAAAGGAGAATAAGCAGATAATGGTTGAAGAGCGAGCTGTGAATTCCACAGTTTATAGTCAGGCTCCACGTTTTCATCTAAAATTTCATTTTGCACACAGCAGTTTTCTGACTTCACTTCCTTAAAGAACAATTTTCCAACACTATAAAAGCACTTGCTACATTGCACCCCATTTATTAATTATAAGGCTTTGCCATCAGCCACAAAAAACACACTTTTCTGCTACCCAGCCTACTGGGTGATGTCAGACAAGTCTCTTCCTCACCTCATGCCTGATTTTCCTGTCTGTAAAACCAAGAAGGAAAAATAAAAAGAATCAAACCAACAGCTTCTGCAACATATTTAAGATATAACAGCACTTTTCTTTTTGCCTGTAATTAAGGAATGTGATCTGTGTGAACAAGCCATTTCTTCTGATTTACATTTACCTTTACCTTGGCACGGAGAGAGAGCACAGCTTACCTAGAGAGTGATACTGTCTGTACACCCCAAAGCACATTGGATTGTTACCTGCCTTATCATGGCTCCAGTGGGAACAATTCTATTTTTGCCACATAGTCATGGAAAAGTTCTGCCTGTGCATACAAGTGTTAAAAATACAGGTCCTAGGTAAGAACGCTGCCACCTGGCACAAGTGTTCTTCCTTTGTCCTTTAGATAAGAGGCACACGGTGCCAGGAGTTACACAGAACCCGGCAACACCTTCTCTGCTTTTCCTCGTGCATTATCTCCAGCATCATTTCTTCATGTTCCTGTCTCTTATTTCTGATTAGATCCACCCCTCGTTTTCAGGTTAATTGATATGTCCATAAGTTAACTCCCTGCTCACCACGTTCGGTCAGGGGGGGCTTTAAATAACTACACCAAGCAGCTGCAGGGAATGTGGACAAAGCCAGGACACAACGCTCCAAAAATCCCCCTACTGACAATTTTACTTCTCCTACCTATTATGCCTTTTCTGTGCAGTACCTTTTTAATCCAATAACTAACTTATTAGCCTGACAGAATGCACATCAATAGGAATTTACAATAGGAATGCAAAAACACTGCAGGTGGAAGAGACCTTCATTGTTACTACGCTGACCTCACATTCCCTTCCCCTGAGGAGAACCACTGCGAGAGGTGCAGCTTCAGAGAGGCTGTTCCGACCTCTCAGTGCAATTTCTAATTTGGTCCACCAAGGATTTTTCAGTCAACTTGACCATGAGAAGTCAGTGCTCAAAAATAAGTCCACTGCTCAAGAGATGCGAATTGAGTGACTTAAGACTTATTTGGGGAAGCAGAGAGGAAAGAGATGCAACAGTTGTGAAGGGAGAGGATGGAAACTTAGGTGTAGTTAGCTGTTCCCCGATGCAGCATCAGCAGGAGGGCGAGATGGCTTCTCCTTCCTTTGTTTGGGCCTGTGCAATCATTGCTGCAGCCAATACTTATCATAGATCACTTTTATGGCTGCTCCCTGACTCGTGCCTGGCTGCTGCAGCTTTTATCTCAAACCCAAGGCACCAGCGAGCTATTGATCACTTCAATATCCGCCAGTGAAGCTCGGCACAGTCAATTCCTTTGGTTTATTTTTAGCTGCATTATTTCCCAGGGTGTTTACTGCATGTGGAAACAACACGTAGAAGGGGCATCGATAAATACCTATACAAGCCTTCTTTGTTTCCTTCTTTAAGTGCAATCTATTTTTATCAACACTTACAGGGAACACCAAGTTAACAATTTAATGTCTTAAGACAATCCTGCAGGAAGCATGCCGAGCTGAGATGCCCTAAGTTAGCACAGAAAATAACTACAACAAGTAAGCATAAGAAATGAGTAATTCTTTCAAAGTAAAAAAAAAAAAAAAGAAAAAAGAAGTGACACCACTAGTAAACACATTTTTTACTAAAAGTATGTATGTATGTCTTCACAGTATTGATTGTCCCTTACTCCTTAAAGGCCTTACTGTTAACTAATCAGATCCTTCAAAGAAAATCATTAGTCTACCAAGATGCTTCATTAATAAGTATTTTTCTGTCATTTGCAATGTCACCCCTTATTTCTCACTGGAACAACAAAGGATTTTTTTCCTCTTTCTCATGAAGGGCTCCCTAATCCATCATTATGCTGCAGTGATTTCTTACGTGTAACAGAAACAAACATGCAGAAGAAGAACACCCATCCCTCATGTGGATTAAAAAAAAAAAAAAGGCCAGACTGAACGAGGAAATAACAGAGAGCCATCTCAATTCACAAATGCATCTAAAATACAGAGTTAAATGCAAAATCAAGGTCTGGTTTCGTTGCTCTAAAATGGCTTTGTCATGGGTTAAAATTTCAGAAGAGCCACTTCAACTTTTACCTGATTATGTATCTGGCACAGATTACTGCAGCCAGCATGGCTACACTGATGTTAAGCCGAGGGTAAGTGAGAAGAGCAAGATCAAGCACTTGGGAACAACAGGACTTTTTTATGACACTGTCTCAGCTCTATTATTGCTTAGCTAGAAAAGCTCAGTTAGCCTTTAAGGTGGCAAAAAAATCGTTAATTTCACTGTCAGATTTCAGTGAAAGCAACGCAGCGATGGAGTCAGCACAAGTTTGATCTTTGTACAATCATCCTTGAAAAGATGCATGAAGTCTGACACACGCAGTCAGCTTTTGTGATTCTCAGATCACTTCTAAAAGCCCCAAGTTCTCATTTGAGCTAGGCTGAGAATGAAGGAAATCAGAAAACTCTCCCCCCATCAAGTCTCTTTTTCTGCTTTCATCTGCGGTTATGCCCTTCCTACCTGTTCAGGTATTAACAGAAGTCTGGTGTCTTCAAAAACCCTTGCTGGATTCGAAATTCAATGTCAGTGGGTAATTTGCCTTCCTTGGCATTACCTAGCTACGAAAATATTATTTAGGAAAAGACATATTTTTCTTGGGCCTGATTCTAAGACTTTGTTGCTAACTAGTACCTGTCCTTGTGAAATACACTGGTATTTCACTGATGAAACAAACTGATGATTTCAGCAGCTGTCCATGAATTCCAGCAGCCACACTTAACTCAAGGCTCTGACAAATGGCTCCGTGAGAGCAGTTACACACAACTTCTATCCCCACAAACCGGAGGATTTTTTTAGATAGGAACTCCCAAAAATCAGCAGTTCATCTGTGGAGGCATTTGTCTGTCTCTCAGTGAACAAACTCAAAGCCCACATTCCTGCTTACAGCCAGCAGGAACAGATTTTCCTGTTTGGAAAAGAGCGTATCCCACAAGAGCTGTTCGAAAGCAGGTGCCGCTTTCTGTACCTGCGACAGCCCTTGCGACTTGGCAGAAGAGGCACAGAGGCACTTTTCATTACCACAGATTTCACACGAGATAGGGGTGAAAATTTGTTTTGTTACAGGCACCCACTCAAGCAGAGGGCTGATCCATCAGAGAACTTCAACTCTCTTCACACAATTATTGAAAGCAGCTTGAATCCGACTGTTCTGTTAAATGGGTTAGTCTCAAGTGGTATTCCTGGAACAAAAGCCTTTGAGTAAACAGCACACTTTTCTTCTCAAGTACATTCTATGGTTATAAAAACCACACTACTTTTATTTTTACTACCATAACAGCCAGTGTTAGCAGGTGCCTCAAAAAAGGAGATAAAACACTTTTTCCTATGCTAGTCTCAATATTCCTATTATCAAATTACATTTTTCTAAGACCTCTGTGTATTATTACTAGAATTTATTTATAGATCAAACGAACTAGCACTTAAAGAGCTGCAAAGGAGGTTAATTTGTTACAGAGAAGTACGTCCCTTCCTTTTCAAGCCCAGCTGCTCTCACAGCGAGCTTTCAGTCACGGTCTGCGCTCGCAAACCGGGCAATTACTATTTTAAGAAACGGTAAGTTCTTAAAATAATTAACACTTCTTGAGCGCTTCGCTCCTCACGTTGTACGTAAGGCAAGGGGGGAAAAACTTCCAACGGGTCTGGTACAGCCGCATCCCGCATCCAACAGCAATCCCCTTCCCCGGTGCTGCGCGGCCCCGCAGCCCCGTCCCTCGGCTCCTCGGGGCTCCCGCAGCCCCATCCCTGCCGTCCCTCGGCTCCTCGGGGCTCCCGCAGCCCCATCCCTGCCGTNGCCGGTCCCGGGCTCCGGTCCAGCCCCGCGGAGCTCCGTGCCCGGGACGTGCCCGAGCCCCTTGCCGGGAGGGACACCCCGGGAGAGCGGGGGAGCCGGGCAGCCCGGCGCGCCCGGGGTTACGCGATGCTCCGCGCAGAGAAGCGCACCGAGACCCCGGCGAATCGCTTTCCCACCAAGCGATTCCTACTTGGCTCAAGTTTCCAGCACTTTCTGCCCACAGCCGCCGCGCTGTCAGGTCGGAGGGCTGTACTCCCCAAAACCCGGGGAACCTGACACGAAAGGGTCACTCCGCAGGGCCCCGGCAAAACCCCGGCCGCTCTCCCCTCCGCGCCTCTCCTTCCATGGACATATTTGGACTGAGATGCGGCTTTTCCCCGAGCGTGCTTCGGCACAAAACCGGAGCGGCAGCTGCCGGGAGAGTTTGGGACCGGGAAAAAGAATAAAAAAGTCAAGAGCCCGTGCCGGATCTCTCCTTTTATAAAGGCATTCACCGTTTGGGCGGCTCACAGCTGAAAAATAAATCAGGTTCGCCTCTCCCCTGGCAGGCCGGGCGGACTTAACCAACTTTAAATAAACATTACAGGGCCGAGGTATCAAATGATTTAATGCACAAAAAAGGGACTGCAGTGCGTCAGAGACAAAAGGCAGCTCCTGCCCTCACTGCATCGCCACGCGCGGGGGGAGCGCGGCCCCCCGGCCCCCCTCGCCCCGCCGGGACACCCGGCC
>VZTA01020590.1:255661-267264 GCA_013398855.1 Mohoua ochrocephala
GGAGGAGGAGGAGGAGGGCGGGGGACGGCGAAGGAGCCGCCGGCTGGAAACTTCTGGCTGTGTCCAGCGCGGCTCGGCAGACCCCCGGGGTACCGGGAAGGGCTCGCTGGGAACGCCCCGGGAGCTGCGGGCGGGTCCCGGCCCCGCAGGCGTCCCCGGGACGGCGTGGCCGGCTCTCCGTGCGGGGAGGGCAGGGCTGCTCGCCACGGGCACCGCGGGGTGAATGTACCGGCCGGAGCTGCCTTCCTGCTCCGGCCGGTCCCTGCCGCGCCCCCGAGCCCGTCCTTGGGGAGCCCGCAGCCCTCCGGCACTCTCGCAAGGCAACTCCGACCTACTGCCCCGTGCAGTGAGAGAAAGCTCAAAGCTCCTCCCCAAAACTCCCTGCCCCGTGATTGATAATTCGAGGTTATAGTTGATGAACAACAAAAATAATGCTTCTCAAGTGAGGGTGTGGGCAGGCGGCGTTCTTCAGATTCATCTGGCTTGAACTTTCTCAGCACTTTGCAAATGCGTGTCTCGGTCCTCAGTTTCACTTAGAAATACACCTGAAGGCAAAGAGTGTGTCTGTGGGGTTTGAAGCAGTGGCTTTCTCATGGGTGCTCTATCAGCACATCATGCTCTCAGTGGGTTTGGTTTGAGGTAACTGTGCTTCACAATTACACCACTTGTAGTCATCTGACAGTCACAGGAGCAGCCACAGATGCCTGTTGATAGTTACTCTAAGTAGAAGAGTGAATGCACAGTGTCCCTCAAATGCAGAAGTTACCTTCTGCAAAGCTATTTGCTTAGAGGAATTCAAAGTATGAATCCCTCGGAGATAGGTGCTCATTACTGAAGTATCTCTTATTTCAAAAAGACCTCTGCCTCTTCAAACTCCCGAGCACAGCCAGGATCTCCTCCTGCTCACGGCAGCATCAAAGATCTCCTGATACTGCTTGACACTGATGGTCATTCATCTTTTGACAGGGGGTTTTGTTTATCACGCTGACAAACCAATCAATTGCTGACACTCGCTCCTTCATTCCTGCAGCTCTTCCATCCTGCACGTCCCCTGCTGTCAGAGCCACACTGCTCCATCACAGACCCATTTTTCTGTCCTCACTGTTGTGTGCCTTTGACTCCTAAGTATTATAAATGGATCATTTTTTACCAGAGCATTTACTTGCAGATGTCTGTATTGTCATTGCCTTTTCTGACTCACCTGTTCTCTAAGCAACAAATCCCATGCCTTGCTCATCTCACATCAGCCCTGGACCATGGTGCCTGTCCCCGGACATTGCTTCCTACCTCTGCTGCCTCTCATGCTCTCTCGGTGGCATAAAACCTCTGCTCAGCCTCACCAATGTCAGCGGTAGCTTCAAAAGGCATAATATCAGCGATTTATTCTGCTTCCAATCTGCAGAGGAATTTCATTCTCAGTTTTGCAACAGAAAGGCACACTTAGACCATATGTTCCCTGTAGCATATGCCAGAGTCTCTTCCAAATCAACAGAAGCAGCTGATTCAGACACAGGGGACACAGATGTTAAAAAGGTCCTGCAGGAAAATTACTCTTGTGAGTTGAGGAAGTGATACAGATGGGGTTTGTAGCTGAGAGAATGTAAACAGAGGCATGAAGAATGGCGGGGGGGTCTTTTATTTTGCTGCAGCTGGCAGCCAACCATATACTCAGCGGGGCTAATGAATAAGGTCAGCAAGTAGGTGAAAAATTAATGAAAGGAAATATCAAAGGGATATCTAACTTCAGTTAGACATTTTTGTGGGGGCATACCCTGCTAAGAAACAGAGGGGACTGCATTTCACAGAAATTACCACGGGTGAGTGATTCAGGATTCACTCGAGCTGCTGCAGGGTCGACAAGCACCCAGCTGGAGAGAGAACAGTCTGAGCTGACAAGGAAAAGCCTTTTAGTGATTGAATTTAGTTGGCAAGACATCATGTTTTTTCTGTTAATTAAATTGTCTTTCTTGACAGGTAGGATTTAGCTGATTTCCTGTGCAGGTGAAAGCACTGCCAGCGAGGCAGGTTACACAGGATATCTGTACGGGGATTATTGTTTGTTCTCTGGTGCTGGGGTGTCGCTGGGCCATAGCTGTGACCCCGAGGCAACGTGGCTTCTAGTTCCTATTGTCATTAGCCATCCTTCACATCAGAATGAGTTATGAAAATGTTCGTGTGGGGAATACTGCCAAGCAAAAATCTTGGCTTCAGGAAAATCTGTTATTAAGATAAGTGAGTCTCTGTAGTGTCTGGCTAATCTCAGATGAGACTCCAGGTTCAAGGTCTATATGTTCTATTTCAGAAGGGAAAACACTCAAGAAGCATTTGCTACTTTTTATGTTCTTCATGTAAGTGCAAACACAGCACTCCTGACTTGGCCAGGTTCTTATCTGCACAGAGCTCCACACACCCAGGAGTACGGAACTAAATATTTGCTCCAGGGTGTTCCACTACAACTAGAAACGGTGTAATTGTAGTTACCCAGAGCTGACACACTCTACGGGGTCCTCCATGTTTCCTTGTCTTGAACGTGGGCTGCAGAGAGCTCCCTCCCAGATGCACAGCAGCTCTAGCTCAGGTTGTACAGCACAGCACTGTTGTGATGGAATTGTTACTCACTGTATTAATCAAGCAGTTATCTCTGGTGGGTCAGGAAAAAACTCGTCTTGCAGTAAGATCTAAATTGGCTTTCTACCTCCTGAGTACCTGCAGCACTTTCACAGGCCACCTGAAAGAAAAGGCTCTGTTAAGCAGGACTGGGAGTTCAAGTGTTTGTTCTGGGTCAGTTATTGCAGAGAGCTGTCATTGATGAACCTGGGTTAGTGACATGTCTGGCACGTGTCGAGTGCTGTATTCCGAAGCAGGCTCCAGTCCAAGTTCTCTGCTGGATGCATTTAAGATTGAGTCATATGAACACACTGTTAATAAATGCAACAAACACAGACCTTCTCAATCTTCAGATTCAAGAGACATGATGAATTTAACCAGCATGATTTCCTTGATGTTTCACCCGGAGCATCACTGAAAAGCCCAGGTCTTCACTGATGGTATTTTGAATATCCTGCTCCACGTGTATGAGCCATTTCAGCTAAAAGCAAAAAGGTCTCACCTATGGATAACTATAACCAGAGCTGTACAGATGTTTGGCTTCGTGGTTTGTTCAGAATCACGGAGTTGTTTGTCAGGCCACTGACACAATTGGGCTCTGCCTTCAAGAAAGTTGAAGACGCAAAGTGATCGATAATCTTGTACTAACCTGCCACTTATGCTACAGACCACTTCAGACTCGATTTCCAGTGTTTGGTACACGATTTAGTGTGACTGATGGTGAAGCAGAGAGCAGAAGTAGGTGGATGAAGCCATCCCCAAATGGTCTGATCTCACTCTGACTGCTGCATGGTGCAGACATTGTTTGGCTCTTAGAGCTCGATCATGCCATCTGCTTATTGGAGTCACAGTAGCAGGCAAGTCATTTGATAGATAAATATATTTTCTATGAACTTTAATAGATAATTCAAAATATTAATAAGAAAATAGAGTGCTAAGTGTACTGTTTAAATGGAGAAAAGCTTGTTAATGTACGTGTTGCAATCACACTGCAACTACACTAAAGCTGGGCATTTGCGAAGCACATACTCAGATTTCAAAATTTCAGATTTTTTGAACCTGGTAAACATTGCAGGAGCTAATTCCAGCACAATTTTTACTTTCTTTTCCCTTTTTATTTCCACATGGAATGCAATTTGTCATAAATCAGGGAGCAAATCTGGCTGTGAACACAGCAAAAACAGCTTTAATTTCTGTGACACGTATGCAGCAAAAGCAAAATTCAATTCCTAATGCAGGCAGCAGAAGACAACTTGAATGTTTAGAGCTACTCACTCTCTTAATATGTCATGAGCGGCATGTGTAAGGTAAATTAATATTTCCAAAATAGGCATTATTGCCTGCTCATTCCCTGTTCTTCCAGTGTCAGTCAGGCAGAAGCCCACGGAGGCAGCTCTTTGGTTTAGGAGGTGTCTGGACGTACCCAGGGAGCAGAACTTTGTCTTCCTTAGAAATCAGGAGGGTGGACGAGAGTCAGTCTGAGCCGGCTGCTTCAATTGCCACAGTGGCCAGCACCCATTCGAATTGAGAGGCTCCCACCTAGTGGATAACCTGCCCTGCTGTGCTCCGGGCTGCCGTGACCCGAAAGTGCTTTGGAACATCTGGGTTATTTTTCCAAAGTTTACTGGCAAATCTCGGTCCAAAACAGAATCATTTCCAGAGCTGAGGATGCCCAAGAGCAGACACAGTCCAGAGTCTGGAAAAAACAACTGAAAAGGGAGCTTAAAAACCCTCTTTCATGAGCAAATCGATCCTTTTATGGGCAGAATGTGGCACATGTGGAGGCAGAAGGATTTCTCCAGTTTCTGTGGGTACTGCAGCTGATTTAATTATATTGGTGCTCTGTGCCTAACCATCCCTTCCAAATATTTTTATTCCCTTGAATCGAAGAAGCAGATGCAGAGCTGATAGCATCTCTGGCTCTCTCCCTGGCACGCGGAGTCTCAAAGGAGGCAACAGACTGAAAGGAAAGAGAAACAAATGCATGTCCTTTAGTCTCTGCTCCTTCTGGCTCTCCTTGGAGCAGCGTCTGCCTGGGAATTCAGCTTTGGAAGTGCTAGCATTTCCTAGCCATACAAAGAGCTCTTTGGGCCCGTGCCAGGAATGCAACCCCTCCACTTCTTAGGAGTGTAGTTGGCTGCTCAAGGCTGGCTCGCTGATAAGGGCAGTTGAGAAGGGTTGGAAGGAGCATGAGTGCCTCCCCTCTTTTCTCCTGGAGCTGTTTCCTGCTGAGCTCTCACCCCAGGCCCCCTCCAGAGATATCCCACAGCTGCAGTGCCATTTTTACTGTTTGCCTACCTAGGAAATCCATCATCGGGGGCTGGAGAGCTGTATCAGCAGGACGGGCAGATGTGAGGGGAGAGTTTCTGGGCAGTGTTACTCGTCACTGGATCAGTTATCTGATCCACGTGGGCATTTGCACATCCACTCAATGCTGCAAACAAGTCAGGAAAACTAAAACTAAAAGCTGAAAATTAAAATTCCTGGGTGGCACAGAACCCACAGGTTCCTGTAATGGAGAGTATCACCGTGTCTCTGCTGAAATTTGAACCAGCCCAGAAGTCAGCACAAATCCTCACTTGCACAATAACCTTCGGGAGATGGAGTTACAAACAAAACCATTCTTTGCAGGTATCCTCATGCAAAAGTGAGTTTTGCCACGGTGCATTTTAATGCACGGTCTTCAGCAGGAAAGAAATCCAAGTGGAAAATCTTAGTCTGCAGCCTCCTGATAAAAACAAAACAACAGCCAGAGGAGGCATTTATAAAAGATTACTTATTAGAATAATTTTCCTCTAATTTCCTTTCCTAACCGAGTTGAGTAAAAATCCCATCTCTAACAGTAGCTCTGACTGGTGTTCAGGGGATGCTTTGTGTTGGATTGGGTGGCTCAGTGATTCCTGCAGCAGGGCCACTGAGGGAACAACCTGCAGGTCAAACTGAACTGCCACCAACTTCCTTCCTAAATGAGAGCTGAGAACTGTAATCTGCAGCTCCTGATCACGTTTTATCTTCTTCTGCCACCCCTGCTCGAGGGTCACCTGATAGGGCAGAGGGGTGGGAAACTGGGGACTCTGCTTCTGCTCCAGTGGCTGAGTCACAACTGCATCTCCAGAGATTCACAGGAAGAAAAACCTGGATAATGCATAAAACCTGGAGTTCAGAGCAGCTGTAGGGAAATACTTTCCAAATTTAATCAATTTTCTGAAACAGAAGATTAGGTGATGCTTATCTGCGTTTACAGAACTGCAATTTTGGTCTGTAGTAGCTAAAAGGATTTTTATCAATCTTTGGCTCATTCTACCCAGAACAAAGCTGTTTTCCTTTCCCACTGTTTATATTTCTAAATAGTCCAGGGCACTGGAAAACTAGATTTTTGTTTTCAAGTGCATATTGCAAATTTTCTCATATCTTTCTGAAGTCTCATATTTTGTTTTATTCCATTTTTTGGCTGAACATCATCTATTCTGTGGTTTAAATATCAACTCTATTAGAAAAAAAATAAAAATACAGATGGTGCAAAACACAAAAACAGTGGATCTGATTTCCAGAGGGTTATAGTTGCATGGAAAGATCCTTGCTAAGCTTTGGGACAGCACAGCCCTCCTTGTGTTCCCTGGTGCTGGGAATGTGGCCTGGCAGTTAAATGGAGCAGATCACTTCCCCTCTTCAGCATATCCTGAGTTGCCAAAATAGTCTGCCTTGGCAAGGTGAGACAGCCAGAGCAGTTTGAGAAGCAGCAGAGTGCTGCCCTGGTTTCTTCTTCCATCCCAAAAAACCTTTGGGGAGTTCTTAATTGTCAGTAATCTTCAGCGAGAAGGAAAAATCTTTGCTTTTTTTGTCTTTGTGTAGAAAAATTAAAATACCATCCCAGAATAATCCCATGCTTAGGGCAGGCGCTGGGTTGTGGCTCAAGTCTCGTGGCTCTTACCCAGATCAGAGACTTGAACCTTTATTTCTTGCAGCCCAGTTCAGCTCTATACCACAAGATCACTGCATGTGGGTTTTTTCATCTTCCATCTGAGAATTTTACTGGCTCCATATCTGTGTTTCCTGAAGTACCATCCTGCGTGAGGTGCAAATTTTTGCCTTGAGAATTCTGGTTTGAGCCTTTGCCCTCCGCTGCTTTAATCAACAGGAGCAGAGCCGAGTTCTGAGACTGAAGTTCTCTGTGTTTCACCACGGGTTTTTAGCTCCACATCTTCACTGGGAGCAATGCCAAGCCTGAACATCCAGGAAGAACTTGCGAGAGAGGGAACCGAGCAGTCTGCAGTAACATCAAGCAGGCAGCAGGACTCGGCAGAGCAATAAACAGATTAGAAGAAAGACTCTTGCATGACTGAGCCCTGTACAGAACACACAGTGTGGGATGCTGTGATCTGATCGTGTCTAGACAACTATACCCTACATCATTTTCTTTCTCCTCTAACGTGAATGCAGCCAGAAGATTTCCCAAAAGAAAACGCATGAAGAGAATTTCAGGTTGCAGGTTTGCACCCTCACTAGTCAAAGAATATCCAGGTGACTTTTGCACAGAATCCCCACCCCGATTTTACAATACACATTTATCTGTGCACATGGTTCCCCTTTTTGTTTGTTCCAGGGCTAAAGTCTTAGAAACAAAATCTTTGTAAGAGGTTTTGATGCAAGGTTGTGCATTCGTAATATGGTGCATTTATATGTCAGTAAATTCTGTTTTAATGTACAATTCCATGAGATTGTTCTTGTTCATCATTGTTTATCATAATTAAACAAAGATGTTGAGTGATTATGAAGTATGCATAATGGACAGAAATACATTTAAAAAACAAATTGGTTTGGAATAACATCTCTTTTGGTTCTGAACAGGCAAATAAAGACATGTCTTACACAGTTCTGCTTCGTGGTTTTGGTATAACAAACTCTTGAACTGCAAGAATCAAAGTCTGGGGTAATTGTGGTAAGCAGATGTGTCCTGTTAAGATGTCCAGGGAGTCACATTCTCCTGGATTATTTTTGTTTGGTTTAATGCCAGTAATAAAGACTCTGTGGAGTTTCTGGCTTTTGGAAGCAGCTCCGGTCCAGACAGAGGTACAACCTTCAAAGTTTCTTTTTGTGTCCCTCAGGAAAGCAACACTGCATCAGTCTATCTGTGTATTTAACCCCCCAATTTTGCCAGAGCACATTTTGCACTGTTAGCCCTGGGGGACCCCATCCAACGCTTTTCCAGAGTTTAGGCTACGATCAAATAGGAGCAGTGTGACATAACAGAAAGGTTTCTTGTATTTTAGAATACAGGAGTCTTTTCTTGCTGCAAACAAGGGAGCTGACAGATGACAAATTCTGGATGGCATTTGAACTAAACTTCCAGTAGACTGGCAGCGTCTTTATGTTTATTTTTGGTGGAATGACCTTTCCATGTGTAAAGGCTCTAGATGCCTCCTGATTAAGTTATACTTCCACATGAGAAACTTTCAGCTCAGAGGAATTAGGTGGGAGCAGTTGATGAAGATCTCTTTTGCTTTCTCACAGCCTCCTGCTGAAATTTTAAGGAGAAGGGTGTTTCCCCGAAACATAAAGCTGTAACGGAATTTGCTTTTTCTTGTTTTATTTGGTTGCTGTCAGTTATTACAACCAGATTTTTAGAAGAGTTGGTGGGCTTGATGAGCTATGTGAAAACAGAGAAATGACTCTTCTGGTTTTGACCTACAAGGTAGGATTTCTTCCTCTTAGCAAAAGGTAACAGATATTAAAATAAAAGAGCATTTTGACGCAGCAAACTGATCCTTCTTCACGTTTTCTCATTTTTAAAAGTTTTATTTGACAATTTGAAATTGGATTTGACAATTCCTTTTCCATTTGCTTATGAATTATGATTGAATTAGTTTACTTTGCTCAGCTCCCATCCTGACCTAGGTCTGGTTTCCTACCTGTTTGCTGTGAGGGAAGAGCTTTGGCTATGTCTCTGTGTGTGTGTGTGTGTGCTCAGCAGTTGCAAAATTCAAATAGCTCAGACTATCAGCCCTGTCTCCTTGTAAGTGTCAACCTTCCAGCTAAGTCAGGTAGAACTGAAAACGTTACGTTTAGATGAAGCATTAGGTTTTGGGGACAGAATAAACGTACAAAATAAATAACAACAAAAAAAAAATCAAGGTCAGGAGTGGAAAGCATGTTTTCAGGACATGATTTAAGTTCAGGCTCCTTTCCTGGTTGTATTCCATAATTCTGTGCTACTTCCCAGTTAGCTCACAGGAATCTGGCTGGTCTGACCAAGGGCTGGGTAGCAGTTGTGAGGAGACCCCCAAATTTTGCCCCAGGTATTTCTGTGACACATCTGAAAGCGTCCATCTGAAGAGTTATTTTAAGTCTCACTGCACCTGCTGTTCTTCAGAAGGATAATTTGATCCGTAAAGAAAGAAAAATCAAAGCAATTAGATTTAAAAGAGGCTGGATATCAAGACTAACCCTCTTGCTATTGAAGTAAAGATGATGAAGAGCAAAAAAAGGTTGTATTTAAGTCTAACTTCCTTCTGCCTGCTTCCCATCAGGGCTCTGACCTCACTGTCCCCCATCTTACAGTGTCTCTGCTGCTCTGTGTCGTGCTGGGTGAGAGCAGCTCCTCAAAGATGCCCTCCCAAATTCCTCCCCTCCTGCCCCATGCCTTCCTTCTCCCTTCTGGGAAAGCAGCAGTGCCAGAGGCAGCACTGGCTTCTGCCTCCCAGGGTGTCCCTGTTCCTAATTCCACATTGCCCTCCCAGGGCAGCTTGTGCTGCCTCCCAGCTGGACCTACAGTATCCTGAGGCAATGACTGAGAACTCAAACCTTTCTTGTGTCTTGATTTTCTTCATAAATCTGTAAAATGTGGGTTCTGTAGGGAAAAAAAAACAATTAAAAGTGTTTTGATTTTAGAGCTGAGGCGAAGACAAGTCAGCAAACCATCTCTGCAAGATTTCACTGCCACAGCAGAGCTGTCAGACTTGGAATTGAGAATAAGGTATGCAAGCTAACAATTTCCAGCAGATAAGCTGCTCTGACAAAGAGATAAATCAAGAGGCAAGTCCAAAACCTTTGCTAGAGTCAATACTCAGTGAAAACTGTAATGTTGTTGTCACATCTGGGCAATTCTCTGGGCTCAGCCGTCCAGCCAGGTTTTTACCCACCCAACAGAGCCCCTGGCCAAGCCATGGTCAGCCAGTTTCTCCAGGAGGATGCTGTGGGAAATGGTGTTAAACTCTTCACTGAAGTCCAGACAGACACATCCACAGCCTTTCCTCGTCCACCAGCTGGGTCTCCCTCCTCTGAAGGAGAACAGGTTGGTCAAGTGGGTTTTACCTTTTCCTAAACTCATGTTGGCTGGGTCTGATCCCCCCAGTAACAAATCTCAAAAAAGGTGCTTGTTAATGGGAAAACACAGTTGCACAGTGGAGGTTTTTTCCCAGAGAATTTCTCCTGGGATCAGTGCTATCCAACACTCTGAATACTGCAAATCTTAAACCCAGAAGAAAATATTCATTCTCAGATTCAGCCAGTGTCTAATTGCTTTATGAAGGGCCTCACTCCTTGGATGTTGCTGTAATTAAACCTACACCCACTTTTTGCAGGGATCTTGAGTATCTCTCAAACTGAAACAAATCTTAGTTTGGTTTTTTTTTTTATTTTTATTGCTGCATTAGACAAGAACACATCGCCAGGGACTCGGCAGTTCAGGCAGTGCTGCACATACTGATGCTGGTCGGTTCTGGGTGCCACGACATCATCCTGTCTCACAGCACCTCACCAGTCCTGCTGCATCATTCCCTGGAGCTGCAGGGGCTGGAAAGTGTCACAACATTCAGAGGATTCCTGGGATTTACTGCCTGTAGACCGAACGTGTGAAATAAACAACAGAGTCTTTGATCCCTGCTGGACATGCAGATCCCTTGCCTGCAGATCTCTGACTGTTCAAAATCCATGCTTAGAGCACCCCACTAATTCCTTATATATTCAAACTTCTGGTTTTTTAATAAATTTTTTAAAGTTATTTAAGCCACCCCTCTGCATCCATGTGCTAGAACAACTTCTTCCAGAAATATGTGCCTGGCAACAGTCTTGCATGTTTAAGTTAAAGAGAGGAAAACACTACTGTGTGAGCAGCAGGCAGGAAAATATCGAGTTTGATAACTGTATAAGCAGTTTGCTCTGTGATATTACTGTTTTGGAAGAGGGGAGGTATTTAAGAGTACTTGAATATTCGATATATGTACAAATTGAATTTCTTCCAGTGAGAGTGCCATGATTCTTCTGCAGGAACCGCATGTGGGGATGCTCATCCCCTGCCCGTGCAGAGCTCTCCTTATCCATTTCCTCACTGACAATTCCTAGCTTGGCTTCCCTCGGTGAGCCCCCTAAGCATCACACATCTCTTAATCCTTGCGATGAACTCATGCGGTGCCTGTGCACAGCCAGGCTGTGCTGATACATGCACGTGTATGCGGGTGGCACATGAAATCAGGATATATTCTAGGGAATCACGGGATCAAGAGTGCTTTGGGCTGGAAGAGACATTAAAGACCATCTAATCCCAACCTCAGGGACACTTTCCACTAGGCCAGCTTGCTCCAAGCCCCATCCAGCCCGGCCATCCTTTTCCAGAGGCTGAGGCTCGCCGCAGTGACACACCCCAGTGTAACGCGGCCGCTCCGGGCCGGCACAGGCCATGTGGAATGGCCGGGATGAGCCTCGGGGCGCAGCGGATCGCGGCGTTGGTCCTCACCACACGGTGCACACGGTGACACAGCGCTCCAGCGCAGCCTTGGAACATCCGTGCCGCTCCGCCAGACCGGGGCTGGGCCCGAGGTTGGAGCTGGGATTAGGGCCGGGATCGGGATCGGGATCGGGATCGGGATCGGGATCGGGACGAAGCGAATCTTCCCGGGCTGCCGGCGGCCAATCGCGGCCTCCCGGGCGCGCCCCCGCGGCGCCGCCGCCGCTGGGCATCCCGGGAGCTGTAGTTCCCGCTCTGCGACGCCGCCGTTCTG